>ML675649.1:39553584-39782186 GCA_007922155.1 Mesoclemmys tuberculata | reverse complement strand
CTATGAGTCTATGAGTCTATGAGTTACAGTCGATCACAAGTTGAATATGAGCCAACAAAGCGATGGAATTGCAAGAAAGGCTAATATTGTTCTGTGATGTATGAACAGGAATGTCACATGCAAGAATGTGAGTTAATTGTCCTACTATACTCAACACCAGTGAAGCTTCAGGAGTACTGTATCCAGTTCTGGGCACCACAGTTTAAGAAAGATGTGGACAGATTGGGGAGCGTCCAGAGGAGACCAACAAAAGCGGGAAAAGGTTTAGAAAACCTGACTATGAGGAAAGATTAAAAAACTTGGTATGTTTAGGGTTGAGAAGGGAAAAAAGATTGAGTGGGGACCAAATCTTCAAAGATGTTAAAGGCTGTTATAAAGAGGATGATGACCAGTTGCTCTCCATGTTGATTGAAGGTAGGACAACAAATAATGGTCTTAATCTGAAAGGCTAGAGTATTGTCATAAGGTACCGAAAGAGGTCCTGGAATCCTTCTCGCTGGAGGTTTTTAAGAACCACTTGGACAAACACCAGTCAGGGGTGGTCTGAGTGTACTCAATCCAGCCTCAGCTTTTGGGGCTGGACTAGATGACCTCCAAGTCCCTTCCAGCCCTACACGTCTGACTCTGTGATCCAAGCTGGCAGCAGTCTTATTATGGGGGTGCTTGGCTTGTTGTGAAATAGTCCACACCTTTAGAACCAGGGAGTTCACGTCCCTGAATAGAAGGTGGTGCCGTTTGTTCCCCCAGGTTTATAACATGTCAAGGGGAAGCACGAGATCAGAAATGGAGCATTCTGATGAGGAACCAGCATCTCCCTCCCTGGCACAGAGACAGCAAGGGAGAGCAACCCAAACTGGGGCTGGAGGAAGTCACAGAAGCGGTTAAATATACTGTAGACTCTCCAGATGGGGCATCATTCTACCACAGCTCAAATGGAGGCCATTCTGACAGCCTGGCGGATGTCAAGCAAAGGATGGGGGTCTTTCAAACACTAGAACTGAAGTTGGAAAAAGAACAAGTACTCTGGGGGTATCTAGCTCAGGATCCTGTTCCTGATAGTAATCAGTAGGGCTGTAAAATATTGAATTGTTAACAGGTAAGTATTAGTCTTACTGTTAAGACTAATGCTATCAGTTAATCAGCAGTCTGAGCTCTCTATCTCCATGGTGACAGTGTCGGGCCATTGAGAAGGCAGACACACTGCTGCTGCTCGGGGAGGTCGAGGCCCTGGTACAGGCAATGCGGAACACCAGGGACCATGGGTTTGAGATGGGGGGGTTCCCCTGCAGAGCCTAGCTGGGGGCACTACCCGGGAGCTGAGGGGAGGGGGCAGAGTTTGGGGGGGAGCACAAAATTATATTGGTTAAATCATTAACTAATATAATTTTAATGGTTTAAGTGATTACCTTTTTTAAATGAAATTTACATTCTTGGTGACCTGTACAACCGCTTCAGAGGAATTTTCAAGAAATGTTGCAGAAGGAATAAGATGACTTAATGGAAAGCTTCTGCCTAACCCTCAATTGTTGGTGTATGCTTCAAAGCAGAAGACATTATATCTTTGCTAAAATTGGAGAGGGGGGTGGAATGTTAATCTTTATTTATGAAACTCTGGAAATTCTTGTTCATATGAATATCCAGGCCTATTTTGAATTCTGCTAAGTTCTTGGCCACAGTAATATCTTGTGGCAATGAATTCCACAAGCACAGGTGTATAAAATTTAGCAATTACCCATTTCATTGAGTGGTTAGAACAGCAAATCTAAATTGGTTCCAGAATAAATTGAAAAAAATCCTATATAAAGAACATGCTAAAAGCCAGTTGATATTTTAACTGTGTGTGTGTGTGTGTGTGTGTGTGTGTACCAAAAATTGTTAGTTGTTTTTTTTTAAATGTGTGTTTTCAATGAAAAACCAAAAAAAAATGACACATGAAATTTTTCCAGAGAATTTTTCATTATGACAAGATGGCTTTTCAACCAAACATTTTGGTTGATTCATTTTTATCATTTCTAATGGTTATACTATAAGTGGCTGGAATAATGAGTTCTTTTTTGTTATTCAGACTTCAGTGTATGGGAGTCAGTCCAACAAAAGCTGGTTTGGTTTGGTTTTATTGTTGGTCTTGTTGCCATGATTAGTGTATGCCTAGAGAAAAAGAGTATGAAAATATGTTACTGTGGATCTGTGTTGGTGATTAGATTCCAAAAAATCAGAATAGCTGTATTAATAGTTAGTGAACCTGTTGTTAAAATTTCAACATGGAGCATAAATTGCTTGAATAATCCCAATTAAGTGTTGATAATTACTTAGCTACATGAAAAAATTTATGTCCTGACATTAATAGCTATTGGTTTGTTTTACTTTGTAGCACTTCATGTTCTGCCAGCTTTAAAGATCTCCTGCTTTCCAGTTCTGTTGATGAGTGTTTTAATTATGAACAATAAGAATGTCTTCTGATTGTTTTGAGATAACTGATAACTTAATAAATCAGTAGTTCCCAATCCAAATGAATTGTCTGGCTTTTGGAAATGCTGTACTCCCCCTCTTTGTTGCGAATTACATCTCAACAGCTGGAACAAATGTTCTGTTTGTAATCACTAAATTATAAATTACACCTGTCGAGAATAAAATATTCAGCCACAGCACTCAAGGAATAGATTTTTAAGAAGTCTTCCCATTTATCAGTTAGCTATTGATTATCTGTGTAAGGTCATTTGAATCAGAGCTATAATGAACGAAATACTTGATCTCTCATATCCTAGACTAAGTGTCTTCATAAAAATTTGCATCCAGGAATTTAAAAATACTTCAAGATGCCCCAAGCCATTAAGGAACTAACTATTCATGCATTGGCTTTCTGATTACAAATCACAGGTTTGCCTAATGGGAGAGGAAGAGCAATTAACCTGTTAGCAGCCTCTTATCTGCCAAGCTTTAAGAGTATTAAGTATGTTTACATTGGTGGCCTAATTTTTCAAAGGTGGGGGCCATCTGCATCTCCCACTGAATTCACTGAGATTTGTGGATGATCTGAACTTGTTAGGATCCAGAAGTCCCTGGCCTGACTCTAGCAATTTGAACAGAGGCTCCTTTTCTTGATAATACTGGTGCTAGAAGGAGGGTAGGAGGAGAAAGCTTTAGGCTCATTAAGTCTGTAACTATTAAAAGGGATGTGATCTCCAGTCACAGTCGGTCATCATAGCAAGCATCTGTTATGTTGGTGCTGAGGTTTGCTATGAGGCCATCAGTTTCAATCTGAGTCAGTATTTTTCCAGTATCAAACTTGCCACTTGCAGCTTTTGAGAAGCATGTCTCAAATGTGTGGGTGGTCTCAGTCCACTCTGAGTGGAGAGGGCTTCAGACTGTAATACTTTTGTATTTGGCACCCTGGTTGGCAATATCAAAGAAGTCATAAACATGTTGACAGAGTATCTATCAGCACAGCTGATTCTGTTTGAAGTTTGAGGACACCTGGGTCATTAGCTTCCACTGCTACTTTTGTGCTCTACCTATCACAATGATGTAGAAATAAACTGCTAAAATTTAGTAGAATGTGTTACTGCATCTTATAGATGTTGTAAAAGGAGCAAAATATGAAACTGGGGAGGAGGGGGAAATAAAAACCCCACAACACACACACAAACCCAAGGGCCTAATCTTTGGCTTTTTATTCAAGAAAATTTATTTTCTCTTTCCAAATGTACTGTTTTTTAAAATCAATATGAATTTTTACTTGTTTGAAACACCTACACAAACTGTCTGTTTAAAATGGATTTCCATTTCGTCCATGTATTGTACTCAATAGGTCTTTGAGGAATTGATCATATGGACCCCTGTATTATGCTAGAAATTACTGTATTTTTCAGTTATGTAAGTGCATAAATCAAAAGTTCTAGGATGAATGGAAAATTAATACCTGTGTTGGAGTCAGATTCTGAGGTTGTACCAGTTAGCAAGTATCTGCATCAAATATAATCCTGGTCTGAAGTAGACATTAAATATTTCAAATAAGAAATATCATTGTTTATACTGAAGTGTGGTTGATTCAGGCATTCAGAGCACAAATATATTATATAGTTATTAATTCACAGCTCATTTGGCCAGAGTCACTAGAGTGCTGTAGCTACTTTTTAGCCACTCCAACAGTGGAAAACAGCCATAAATCTGGTTGGTTAAACCAGATTTATGGAATTCACAGAAATGTAGGGCAGGGGGGACATCAAGAGGTCCCCTAATCCAGACCTCTGTGTTGAACCAGGACCAAGTGTACCTGGACCATCCCTGACAAGTGTTTGTCTAACCTGCTCTTAAAAACATCCAATGACAGGGATTCCACAATCTTCCTTGGAAGCCTATTCCAGAATTTAACAACCCTTGAAGTTAGCAAGTTTTTCTTAATGGCTAACCTAAATCTCCCTTGTTGCAGATTAAGCCCATTATTACTTGTCTGACATTCAGTGGACACAGGAAAACAATTGATCACTGTCCTCTTTATAACAGCCCTTAACATATTTGGAAATTTATCAGCTCCCTCATTTAGCCTTTTCCTAAAATATGCCCAGTTTTTAATCTTTCCTCATAGGTCAGGTGTTCTAAACCTTTTATCATTTTTGTTGCTCTCCTCTGGATTTTCTTGTTTGTCCACATCTTTCTTAAAGCGTGGCACCCAGAAGAACTGGGCCCAGTACTCAGCAAATCATGAGGCCTCCGGTGGAGAAGTGTGGGGCATGTCATGTCTCACTGGAACCGTGCAAAGCTGGTGCAGCATACCAATATATCTAATCCACTAGTAACCTGATCCGAAGTAAGTGAAAAGGTTCCCATGACCCTGATTTTATAGAATACCTATCCCTGCTCTCTGGTAATAGCCAATGAGGGCAGGAGAATCTATGGTGTTAATAAATAACCACACTAATGCAGATTTCTCTTCTCCAGTTTGCTACTGGTCTCCATTTCCCATCTATAACATACATGTCCTCAGCTTCTTACCCACCGCCCATCCTGGCCCATTCCTCCCAAGCCTGCTCCCAAGGGAGAGGTAGCTACCCAGTTCCAACGGGGAGTATGGGACGGTATGTGATGGGAAAGCTCAGCCTCCTCTTCCTCCTCTCTGTTGTTGTATAACTATCCTTCCCTGTCTTTCTTCCTCTCTCCTTTGCCCTGTTTCTCCCTTCCTCTGCCCATTGACGAAGTGACTTTCTCCACTGATCTTTGCATGCTCCCCAGTCAGCTTCCAAGACTCCAGATCAAATCCAGCCGTGAAGCCAGCAGAGGCAGTGGGTCAGGTTTCTGTGTGATGAGCAGCTCAAAGGGGTGGGTCAGCTGCAGCAGGCCCTAACACAGGGGTCTCAAACTCGCGGCCCGCGGGCCAACTGCGGCCCGCGGGCTTGTGTCATGCGGCCCGCAGTCCGAATCCGGCTGCAGGCTTGTGCTGGCATTTTTTTTTGAGCGGAGCTCCGGGAAGCTGTGGCCGTCTTAAAAAGGAAATGGCCGCCGAGTGTGGGCCCCACAGAAAGATTTGACGGCGGACAGTGGAGCCTGCAAGTCCCTGTGAGAGCCTCTCTCTCCTACTGTGCCGCCGAATTTTACCCTGCGTGGAGATTTTTTCGGCGGAGAGTAGAGCATGAAAGGTACAGTAGAGTAGTGTGTGTCATGTGCGGCCCCCCTGAACTCCACTCAATGTAAATGCGGCCCGCCACAGCAATTGAGTTTGAGATCCCTGCCCTAACAGGAACAGAGGCATTTTTAACTGTCCACCTCCCATTCCAAGGCCTGCTCTGTGGAAGGGGGAGGAACTGGAGGAAGATAAGGAAGTGAGACTAGAATTGGAGGAATGAGGGGCAGAACTGGAGTTTCTAAAGGCAGTGTTCATGAGGTTGACCTGGAACCTTCTCTTAAGGGTATGAGATCCTCATTAGAGGAAGACTGCAGAAGAGCTGCAGTCTCTTGGAAGGGATGGATCTCTTCCAAGCTCTGTGCAAGTGTATTCCCTCCCCTCAGCCTTGCTCATGTTCTATCTGCTCCTCCCTCGCCTGCCAATTTCTCTCTCACTCACATGACAACCCTCTCCCCCAAAAGAGCAGCCTTGAGGCCTACCCATGGTCCTTGGCAAGGAGGGGAAATGGTGCCACAGAGAAAGCTGTTCCCTTCCTGCTTGGACAGGGAGCTTAACAAGTGCAGCAGGCTCCCCCTGAACACAAATTTGGGGGGCTTGATCCTTATTGAAATTTAAACCAAACTCAAACCAGCTTTTGGGCCATAGCTAGGAGGATTGACTTGTCCATCCTGATAAATCAATAAAATTGAAATACTGTCCTATTTTTAAATCAAGCAGATGAAGGGCCGGAACTAGCCCCATCTGTGTTCCAAGTGTGCTGAGCAATAACAAGTGACTAGAGGAGGAAGTGTTTATTATTCACTAAGGGTTAATTAACAACTCAGCAATTTATTAAACCAATTGAGCCTCTTTATGCCTGTGGAATATCTCTGAGCCATTCAATTTCCATCACCTTCCGTCCCCCGCCCATGCTGGGCTTCACATTTCCCCACCAGCAAGAGCTGTCCAGGTGTGGCTACCCCCTCCGAGCATTTAAATGTTTAAACATTCTATTTTTAGAACGTTTAAACGGATTTTTGATTAAACTAATTTTTACATCCCATCTATAAGGAGGATGGTATCATCATATTTTTGTTAATTTCAGTTTGGGCTGGATTGGACCTAGGAGAAAACACTGAACTTGGTTCATAAAGGTACTTAAAAAGTGCCTAATTTAACTGGTACTATTCATATGCTTAAATATCTTAATTCATTGTATTAGCTTCCTTTAACACTACCTCTAAGCTGCCCAGTTATTCATTTGTCTACCTTATAAACAATTCATTTCCAAAAGATATTACCTATGAACAATATTTTTCCTTATAAAAGTTTTATATATCGGGTTTTAGAGACATGAATAGCTGCAGCTGAGATACAGACACTTAACATTTTAGGCCCCAATTTTGAGCACTCAAGGACAAGTTTAAAATATTGCACTGGTAGCTGCTTTTTCAAGAAAGAGTATCAGAACATGCTTAATTAGTTGTTTGGTTTTTTTGGCTTATTCCACGATTATTATATCAGGCCATGAAGTTTGAGAATGAATTTGGTGACTCTAAAAGGACCTTTTGGAAAGGCTTGATCCAAAAGGTCAAATCTGAAGATCAACACTTTCCTTATGATATTACATTACAAAAGCATGGCCTGGAGTTAAAGCCTGCTCCTGACGCAACTTGCAGAGGTGATATGTTTTGGTCCCATCTCTGACTTCCATTTCTGTGGTGTGCCCTGTCCATAATTGCATGATAGCAGATGTTATTTTCTGAGATGCCTTGATATTAATCAAAGGATCTTTTGTCTTTTGACCATTTATTTCAGCTAATATTTTCCTTGATAGGGCATCAGTATCCTCGACCATGATCATTTGTCCCTGAGTTTCCGATCTTTCAGCGTTGGCAAGCTCATCCACTACCTCACACTGTACACATGCTTCAGTGTTTCGCTGAAGAGGGTTTCAGGTTTCCAACCTCTATATTTTATTTGCAGTGAATTGTTGAATGACTTCCTTTTTACTCAGCAGTGCTAATATGTAGGAATCACTTGGACACAGTTTGGTCCAAATAATCATGTTTACTAAATATAAACATGCAAGGCCTAGCTACATTCATAGTGCTGCTCTGGCTGTTTTCTGGCAGCTTCTAAAAACTAACATCTGGTGAGCACCAGCCTATTTAAAGAGAAACTATCCTATTTCTCTGCACTGCAAGTTTTGTTTCTTAAGTTACTAGTTACATTTCACCATGTTTCCATTTCTCTTCCTCAGATTTCCTTTTGAAGGCAATTACTTTTTAAATTAGTGCTTGAAACTTTTTGGGGAGTAAATTATTCCTTCTTACTTTGAACTAAGGGAAAAATAATTAAAGATGTGCTGGAATGAACAAACACCCATTACCTTCAGGTACCACAATTATTTGCATAGGCTTTTTTAAGATTAACCATGCTGCAAATTATGCATGGAAACCCCTCCGGTAGAGCTTCAGCTAACTATCTGAAATGGCTGTCTGGTTTTGAACCAAGTTTTGTTTCATTCTCAACTGAGAACATATGCTGTAGCAAGAGGAAACAAAATAAAGCATGAGGGGTTTAATAAGTCTGTCTCATGGATCTTCTTCTGAGGATCCCACCCTGAAATCAAAATGTATTGAGGTCTGGATGAGGAAAGATTGAAATAGCTAAATCAAGGTTGGCTAAGTGACAGAGTATTTTGATTTGGGAAATAGTGGATAACCATCTGCCTACAGAAATTGGAAAATGCAGACGAAAATACTTGGTGATCTAATAGGGTGTAACTAGGGACTATGGGATGAAATTAAGTTGAGGGAAGTTTGGCTAAACGTCAGGAAAAAAAATTCAAACAGTGAGGTCTATCTATTAGACTGTGGTGTAGTCTCCCAAGAGAAGCCCCATTGCATGAGTCATTGAAAAGTCAAATCCCTTGAAGGTACACTAGAAAAGATGACCTAACAAAGCTTTTTCTCCCTTACCTTCAGTTTCTGTGGTTTAATAAGAGGCATATGGTGAATTATGCAGCTGGATCAATAGCTAGGAGTACTGTCTTTGGCACACAGAACTTGTATTTGCTAATTAATAGGTTTTTTGGGGTTTTTTTCCTGGATGAAGGGATACCCCACAGTTGCGCACGCAGAGAATCATAGTCTATTAATCATTCTTGCATCCTTCTCTGCAGACATCTTCTTGGAAGGTATAAATTTTAGTGGCAGATGTATAATTTGGGAAGTTTTCCAGATTCATCTAACAAGCTGAAATTCTCATCTCTCAAGATGTTCAACCTGTACCACAAGCACCACTTTGTAACCACTGCAAAAAACAGATTCGTAGGTAAAAATCCGTCTGCCAAATGGGAAAACAAGTCAACTGAAAAATGTATAGGGTTTTCGCCAAAACAGACCCTTATCTGCTCACATATTAAGAAAAGAAATCATTTTGAGCACAACCGTTTAACAGACTTAGTAATATAACCAAACATATATTTCAATGTTGTAGAGTGAGAAGTTTTAGAAACTAGAACTAGATAAATTACTAAAAGTGGAGCAGAGAAATGAAAAGCCAAAGTCAGAGATTTAAAAACTATTCTTTGAATGAGTTCACTTCTCATCAAACCATCATAGAAAAACTCACAGTGCTTGAAGCTTATATTCTTTGTTTTGGGTTTTGCCATTGCAAAGAGACTTACACAATAAAGAGGTTATAGCTCTGTTTAAAACGGAACTCTAATACACCCACAGCACCTGCTATTCCCCCAACAGAACACTTCAAACTGGTCTTAAGGTTGTAACTGCAAATCAGTAACTGAAAGGGTTAAAAACCTTACAGCAATGGCCTGTGTGGTGATCTCATTTGGTGTCGCATGTTTATTTTATTCAGTTGAGAGGGTAGTTAAGTTCATGTAAGAAGCTCTTTTAACACTCACATAAACTCCCTGTGGACTGATTTAGGGCTCAGTTCTGCACTGATGCTCTGCACTGGTCCCAGTCCCACAATTTAAGCATATGAGTTTTCTCATTGACATAAATGAGACAATTCATATCTAAGGGTTTTGCTGGATTGGAGGCAGTGTTCAGTCTAAGGGCTTGATCCTGCAAGATGCTATTAGATTTAATTGCTTAGAGCGATACTGTGTCCTCCTTTACAGAGAACTTGTCCTTGGCTTCACTAGAGAAGTTCCGTAGACTCCAATGGCATTCTGTTCCTCTAGTCTTCTACCCACTTAGCAATAAGAAATGCATCTCTCACCCCCTTGACAAATCATTTCTGAACTTAGACTGCCTGGCACTGGGTGAGCCAGTGTGGTGTAACTCATACGGAAAAGCCCCCAAGACAAGAGGTTCCCAGGAAAAGCAAAAATAGCGGGGTGTAGTGAGATGGTTAAAGTTGGAGTAACCTAATTGTACTTTATCTTTCATGGTCTTGTCTTTTCATAATCACTGCAAAATATGTGCACGGATATCCCTTTGAAGGGGCTGTGGCTACTGAATTCTGTTCCAAAGGCAGGGAACCAGGAGCTGACATGTCTTGGGCAGGTCCGTCAAGCAGGAGGTAACTGATGCTTCTCTGTCTCTCTGCTTTGTGTGGACTGGGCACTGTATGGCTCACAGGGGAGGCCTGTTTGCCCACTGAGCCAAGTGCTAATCAAGAGATGGTAAACATTTTTGAGAGGAAGTTTTATAGGAAGAAATAAACAGCAGGATGGGATCCTGTTTGCATGTAAAGACAAGGGATTGTTTAGGGCATATCTGTGGGTCAGCGGGTCCTTCACTGGGAGTCAAGCTGACAACATGATCTGTCTCATGAACAGAAGGTCACAGCCAAGCCTGTCTATAAAAGCCTGGACTGACTTTTGGATGAGGTTTTCTCAGTAAAAATTGAAAGCATCTAGTAAGACAAGGTGGGTGAGGTAATTATTTTTTTATTGGACCAATGTCTGTTGGTGAGAGAGCCAAGCTTTCAAGGCACACATTCTTACTAACAGACATTGGTCCAATAGAAGATATTCCCTCGCCCACCTTGTCTCTCTAATATCCTGGCGCTGACACAGCTACAACTACACTGCACACATGAAAGCACCTGGTTAAGTAAACCTAGGTTCTAGAATGCATGTTTTGATTTTATTTTACATGTAAACAGTTTGTTTCCGATACTACTTCTTGCTATTGCTTGAATCTCTTCTCTTTGTTAAATAAACTTACACTCATTTTCACTACAGACTTATCAGAGTGCTGGGCGTGAAGCAGAACAGTGATCTGAGGTGGAACTGATAAGCTGGGCTATGCTGCTTTTTTTGAAGCAGCGAATCTGTGACTACTGCAAGTGTTCAGTGGACTGTGGGCTGGACAGTCCAGGGAGATGCTCAGAGGGATGGAGATCTGGGGCGTGTGTGTCTATTGCTTAACCTGAAGAAAGAGGGCAAGGCCTGTGAGACCTAGCTGGGAGCGATTGTGTTGGCTATAACTGGTGGAGTTGAGGAAGTGATCCATGGCAGGCACAGACAAGGCTTCCATTCATGCTAAGGGCAGGTGATAGCGAGGTGCCCCACAGCCCTGAGTACCCCTAGGAAACATCACATCCTCCATGGTGATCTCAGGCATTTCCAGTTCCCTTTTTTATAAACAGGCTCCTATGCCGCCTGGTGTCTCTCTCCCTTCTGCTGCCCCTCTTTCCAATTATACCCAAAATCTGAGTGAAGAACTCCTTTGTATCCAGGCTCAGATTTTAGGAAACTTGCACTGGAAAGCCCTGCCAGGACAAATGAAGTTATTTCTCCTGTCTGCAGGACCTCGTGTCTGACCTCATGTCCCACTAATGTATTGGTGGGATTTAAAGATGTGCTGAATCTATTCTTCAGGGAGTCAAGGAAGCATTCATTTGAATGCATTGTCTCCTGCAGAGTCTGACCTTCAGTACCCCTGCTGAAATGCGCTGCAGTTTTTCAGTTGTCTTTGTTCTATCGTGTTCCTCAGTTGGTAATAAACCGGAGGTATTTCGTGTACCCAGAGCTGATCTTCTTCAACCTTGATACTTTCCTCCCATTGAGGCTGCTGCACTTTGGTACCTATGGCTTTAATTATTCATCCTCTTTATCAAAACTTCTATTTCCGACCTGCAGTTGCCTTCTGTATTGCCCCAGTGATTGGGCACTCATTCTTTCACTTTTTGGCTCTCAGACTAATTGATATCAATTCTTATATTTGTTCCTTCCACAGGAAAATTTCCATGACATGCAATTGCTACAGTCTCTGTCCCTTGCAGAAGCCAGTTCTCTTGATCACGTTGTTATTGAGAACTCATTATTTTCTGTTTTGACTCACAAAAGTAGGAAGAATCTAACAGTGCTCCCATTGACTAACAGTCCGAGCTGCTCTTATTGGAACTCTGTGATACTAACATATGCTATTATAATGTTCGTGATTTGTACCCCTTACTGCTCAATAGCAGATACCCTGGAGAATTGAAGTACAAGGACCATTGTGGTGCAGCTGCCACAGATTAGCACTGAACATCAGCTCTGTTCTGTCCCACTGGGAGAGGTTTTTATAATGAAAACTAGAACAGCAATGCATTTCTCCCAAGTATTTTTTTTCTTTTTTGAAAGAAGAAAAGGGAAATAACCTTAAAATACAAGTTTTTAGAAAGGTACTGCAGCACTAATCCCTAGCATTGGCCACCCATAAACATGTAACCCTCAGTTTTGGAGCAGGAACTAGCAACGTGCTTATAACTTTCATTACGCATTCTTTGAACTAGGGGCCTGAACATTCCTGAACTTTGCTGGATGTGTTTCCAAGTCCATACTTGGACCCAGGCCCAACACAGCTGGCTCACATCTCTGAGCTCAAGCGTAACTCCTGCAAGCCTAATCGTGAGGTGTCCTGCAGTCCAGTTCTGAGTTCTGGACCTTGGGTTACATCTTTTCCTTAAATAAACCCTTTGAGGGATTGCCCATCACTTGTTGATAAACGAGACACGGAAACAGCTGTAATAGGATACTATTCACACTGCAACAAGATAAAGTTTATTAAGCAAGGTTATTTATTAGTCACAGCAATCAAAGCTACATTTCAGATTAGTCACAGGCAGACCTGACAGAACATGGATGTTAACATTAGGCTTCCAATGTGTTAATTTGTAAACCTGTCAAATTTGTCATGGTGGCAAGAAATGGTGTTAAATTGCTTTTTCAGAAGCTTATTAGTGCTAACCTTTTGGATCCAAACAGCTGTTACAGTCTGCTATATTTTCTGACATTTTTTAAAAAACAAGATGATTAAGATTTAAATCAAGCTCATTAGAAAAAGAAATTGGGATATTATCAAATTTTAAAGTAAGAAATTTCTCATGTATCTCCTGCCTTACCTCAGCTTCTCAGAGCCAGCATCCATGTTTCATTTCACAAGGAAGAGCCCAGTCCTGCACCTACTGAAGATTACAAGGCCTGGCAGTGACATCAAGGGGCGCAGAGTATGCGAGGTGGATTGTTTTGTTGACAGCTAGGACAAACAGTAGGTATTTGAGAAATGCATTTTCTAGGAATAGCGTTGAACAAAGCTCTTTCCTATGCTGCATGTCATGGCCTGGGGCAATTGGCCTGTTAGAACAATCTTGCCACATTTGTCGTGCTGATTTTGCCAGCCTTGGCTCTTCACCCAGCAGCCCATTTGTAAGTGTGCAGTTCAGTTCTCACCCTTCTCTGAACAGCATCTACACATGCTGGGTCAGAACATCAACTGGTATGAAATGGTGTCGACCCATTGAAGTCAATGAAGCTATTGTGTTACACCACCTCAGGATCTGGCTTGTTGTTTAATCCAAACCTGACCCCTCGTTCATTTGGTAATTTAGGCTGGGGCTTTTGTGTATGTGTTCTCCATACGTGTATTGTTTCTAAGGTTCCTTTGCAGCCACTTCTGTCCTAAACTCCAGTTTCCTCTATCTAAAGAGCCACTCCCATTTCCCTGCCTACCGAGTAGAATGAATTTCGGCATTTGCTGCACTAATTAACACTTAGCGCTAATATTGCTCTCTTCATCCACGGACATCAAACCTGGTGACAGGGCAGGTCAATAGAAAAACCCTAGGAGAGCAGGAGTGAAAAGCTGGAGAGTTCTCATAATACATGTGTTCCTTTCTCCAGTGAAAGATGCAAGGTATGGGTAGTGCAGCACAAGTCACCAGACCATTGGTTTTCAAACTGCAAGGTGTGCTCCTCCCTGATTATCAGGCAGGTGGGGACCAGGGAGTGAACAGGGAATCCCCAGTCATCAGGAGGCAGGGAGCACAGCCCCTTCCCCATCCCAGCAGCAGCCTGCATGCTCTCGTTGCCCTGGCCCGGGGACCCTCCTGGTTGCAGCCCTGTGTACTTTAAACCTTCCAGAGCCTGTGGGAGTGAGAGATTCTGGGCAGGGGGGAGGGAGAGGGAGGAGCCCCAGCCTATCCCATGCTACATTGCCATAGGCTTCTCTGGAGTGGCAGCAGGAAGGCAGCTGGGTCCTGCTGCCACCCCGGCATGATCCACCTTCTACCTTTGAGTTACCTTCCGCTCAGGACAAGTGGCTTTTGGGGTGAGGGATGGGGTCTTATGTGACTCCTGCTGAGAAGGAGCCACCCCCCCAAAAAATAAAAATTTTGGGAATCTCTGTACTAGGCCATGTGAGCAAGATTTTTTTTTAAAAAAAAAACTCTAAGTACAGGTGTGCAAGATCATCTATACAGTGCCACACATGACACTGAAGTACAGGCACAAACACTCTCCACGAGCTTGATCTCATTGAAATCAATGAGAAGTCTTGAGCACTGGATCAATTGGATCTTCTGCATGGTGGGTGCAGTATAAAAGCTTGGGTGTGATAGTGAATGTTACAAACTCCAAACAACTTAAGTGGCATCGATAAAGACTTTGTTCAGGTATGAAATGCAATAAATTAAAAAGCTTTAAATCGAGAGAGGCAGGAGGTTGCCACATAGAGTCTGTCATGGCTCTGAGGTGGTGACGTAGCAATGTGTCACCTTGAATTTCTGCTGCAAGCGGTGAACAGTGTACCAATGAAATATAAAATTTCCAGCCCAGAGTTAACAGACACCTTAATTGTCTCACTATAATGCTGCAGAGAAAGGTAGTAATAGAAAAGGATAAGGTGCAATAGTTAATCTCCCTTGTCAGTGCAAGATTGTGCCCTAGCATTTTGTGCAGTTTGTTCAAAGATCTCAAGCAATGGAGTTCCCAAGAGTTTCCTTGAGAGAAAGCTGAATACATCTCATTTGTCAGGAAGCTTTGCTTGCTATTCAGCCTACATTTTCCTATTGCTAGTTATCCCTTTGAACCACCTTAAATAATTCCTCCATTGTGATATCGATGTGCTTCAGATGTGCTCCCCACCCCATCATCTTTTGATGAAGGTATACATATATTAATCTTTCCGTCTAAAGAAATTTCTCCAGTCTTCAAGAAGATAAATTGAAAGGATTTCAGAAGAGACTTGTCAACACTTGTTTAGTGCTCATTGGAAAAGGAAATCAAGAAATCACAAACTCTTTCAAAGACTTTCAAAAGACTTCACTTCGCAAAATTTCAAAACAAAATTTGACCAGCTCTATAATTGGCTGAAAAAAAAACAAGACAATTGTGTGTGGGGGGGGAAGATCTCAATTTCCCACTGCTTCCTCCCAATTTTCATCAATTTGAAAAACTTCAGCCAGTTCTATTTCTGGTAAAAGCAGGGCCCACAACTGAATTCCATTCCAGGCACACTTGCATGAAGGTGAACAGGATCTGACCTGCAAATTACATTGCAAACATGTTTAATTTGCTGTGTTCTATAACTGCACTGCTGCATTGCAAGTTTCCCCCTCTTGTAGGTTTTCATATTTGCTTCAGGAAGCAATTTGCTTGCCTTTGTCCAAGGTTACTTTTTATATTTTCTGGCTATGTTTCTAATTTATCTAGGACTATTATTTCAGTTCAAACTGGAAGGTGGTGTGACTGCAGTTCAGTTTCTGCTACAGTACTGTACTGTGTACACTTCTTCCAGAATGTTACTGAAGATGTTAAATTAAAACCTCAATTGTTATTGTATTTCCCCCATTAGATGCCCCCTCCCCAACTCAGTAGTGCTCATTCATTGCCATTTGTCTACAATCTTGTACTCAAGTTTCAGTTCACTTGACTTGAATCCAAGCTAACCGTACCTAACAGCAGCTCCAGTACGAACTAAGGAATTGCAGTAACATATTTCACTACAGGCCAGATATGCTACCTGTGCTGCAATGTGCTCCTCTACTCAAAATTTGAACGCGTGCACATGCACAAGGTATGTACACAGTGAGGTAGGGGTATGACCCCACTGATCTTGTACAGAAGCTCTGGCTAGTTCTCATTGAGCTAGTGTGAGTATAAATAACAGTGTAGCCACAATAGTTGAGGCACAGCTGATCTATACTGAATAATGGCCACTGGTTTCAAGTGGGTTTGTCTCAACATGGATCAGTCATGCCTCCATTGCCACTACTGCTGTTACACTTCTACTTATATTAGCGCTGGCTTGAAGAGAACTATGTGTACATAAACCAGAGAATCCCACCCCTAACTCATAGTGTAGATGTAGCCATGCACATTTTGTACCACCAATTATACCAGTATAGTTAAAGTGGTGCAACATCCCCTCCTAGTGATGGAGTTACACCAGCAGGAGGCACCCTTACGTTGATATAATTGTTTACACTAAGGGTTGTATAGGTATAACTATTTTAGTAAGAAAAACACATCCCTAGCTGTCAGTTGTACCAGCAGAAAATCTGTGTGTAGACTAGGCCTCGGTGCCATTATCTGGATGTACGGGGTGGGCAGGGGAGGGAAGAGTTAAATAGATTCTCTTTATGCAGCTGCATTAGGGCCAGGCAGAATCACAATCCATGCACTTGAAAGTTTGGCACTGAGGTAAGCTACAAAAACAAAAGCAGCTGTCACTTCAGATGTTTGCATACTGTCAACTTGCTATTTAAATTGGTTTCTTCCAGGGAAGAACAAGTAAGGAGTCTAAATTGTAAAAGCAGCTAAAGGTTTTTTTTGTAGGTAGTATCGTTGGGGAGTAGAGCGACGACCTTTTACTGGCGCCCCTTAATCAATTATTGAATTCCTCAAACATATTCAAGATTCACTGTACATACCAAGCAATATTTCTGTTCTCACAAAGTTAACTCTGTATATGAGGATTTTTGTTTTCCAGTTTGTTAGATCAGGTTGCCATTATGGAAACAGGTTTAAACAGATCTAAAGTAAACATCTCTGCTTTGGGCTTAATTTATCTAATCCTAAACTGACAGCAAGAGCTTTAAAAGTAATTTTCTGCAGTACCCTTATTAGTAATGCATGAATGGCTCTAGCCGTAGAATGCCATCAGCTTGGCAAAATGTACGTTGGTCATCTCACATTCATTATCAGCAAGAATAAAAAGTTTCACAGGTCCCCAGCTACTTCAATAAGACTATAAAGTTCAAAGAATTAGGTGCTGTGCACTGTGTGGGGGGTAAGGTTACCATTGCAGATTCATCAGGCAATTTAAATTAACATAACAAAGTAAAGACAGACCAGCGCCTGCTCTAAAATGGAATGAATTCTGTTCTTATGATGCACATTTCTTGTTCTCATTGGCTAGGGCCGACAGCCAAACCTTCTAAGCCGCATCACATTTGAGAAGTAATAAACACACTTGCAGTGACAGTCACAGCCCAGAATTCTATTAACTTGCAATGCACCTTGCTGTCTGTAGGTATGAAGTCCCACTGTATTGGGTCTAAGTTCAAGTTTGATATGCTGGGAAGCCGCAGACAAATGAGCCAGAGAAAACCTCTTCTGCCTTTTGCTGACATGGAAGTAGGCCATGCATCCTTAGGGTAGGAGAATATGGCAATGGCAGACCTTCTGGAATATGGCCTGCACTTGGCTGCAGAGGGAAGCGTTTCTGGAGAGGTTTCTTGAGGCTAGCAAGCCAGGAAGCAATGCTTCACTGAGCTGCAGTGTTTCACTGTCAGGCTCGTTGAATGCTGGGGCCTCAGCTGACTGGGTCACTGCGGGAGAAGAAAGTAGGGTTCCAGGTACTAGTACTCAGGGCAAGAAGTTCCTAACCTGGCACAGGTTATAGCAATATGTAGGGTAGGTTATGCATTACGGCCCTAATTCAGCGAAGCACCTAAACGTATGCTCTAGTCCCATTGACTTCACTGGAAGTTCTCAAGTGCATAACATTATGCACTTCCTTGCAGGATCAAAGCCTAATAAATTATTCTGCATTCCTTGGTTGTGCTGTTTGAACCCAAGTGCCTCCAACTGTCTCAAGAAGTGCACCAGCAGCCTACCAGCTTACACCCTCCAATGGCTTATCGCTAGTAGAGCATGACCTTGGAATAGATTGTTTGCTGTATCTAGCCTCATGAAAATTCATCTCTAATCTGGCAGTTTTAAAGAGCTCTAGATTCTCCCAAACTCACTTGTTACTGCACACTTGCACCTGTTAGCTATTTGCTTCCATGATCGATTTGTCTGTACAATCCAAAATTGGGGGAGGGGGAAAGGCTATTGCGATTTATTTGTGCTGACAGTTACAAATTTAGATGTTGTTGAAACTTCTGTGTTTATTTGCAGTTTATCCATTTAAGCTTTGTAGCAAGTAAAAAAGACTCCATTAGGAAAAAAAAATACTGGCGGTTTCTGTGTTTTTTGTAAGAAAAATGTTAAGACTATTTCATCTTTTCTTTAATAATTGAAATGTATTGCCAGCATTATGCCCCTGCTGTCAGTATATTTCTCTGAAGTGGGGGCCATTTGTCTCATTTTGTTTCATTTATAGTTGTATGGAGTTTTTGAAAAATCAGCTGTTTGTGCTTCTGTCATGGCGCTTTGGTGCACCAATAAATCTTTGATCTGCTCACGAAACCACAGTTGACACCGAAACTCTTGATATAAAGTGTGCGTGCCTGTGAGCTAGTGAGCGGCAAACACAGAATTAGGTCTGAGCTTGCAAACTATACAAATCTGCCTGTGCTATTTCCTTATGCTAGCTTCTCTAAATATAGACATTGAGACTGAGTACACAAATCTTAAGGGGGGTGTGCTGAGCCACGCACAACCATCGTTCAGCAAGTTGTTACTAAAGCCTGAGTTTTGGTATCCTCACAAGTTTGTACCTGCTTTGCAGCCAGTGTTCAGATAATCGGCAGTGTTGAACACAGAAGCTAAAACTCATGGTGGGGCTGTACGGAGAGTAGAAAAGTACATTCTTTTCTACATAAACACCTTCTTCCCCTCCACATAAAAGTTAATGTGGCTAGGAGGTGATGGTAGAGGAACTAGAGAATCTGCGCTAAGCAGCATGCACCACCACTGCCCATCCTCAGGAAATAACAAAACAAAATTAATGCTGTCTACAAACACTGGGAGTCAACTTTTCAGCCTTTGATTCCCTGTTGGAGGCAGAGAACAGCTAGGTTAATGGACCTATCATGGCTGGGGGCTGGAGAGCATCATGAAGATTCCAGCACAGATTACTTGGCTCCATAGGTTTGAAGGTCCAGATCTCAGGGGTCTCTTGGACTTAACTCGTTTTTGTTCCCTATCTCCTGGCTGGGTTCAGGGGAAGGGACTGGAGCAGGGACGAATGTTCTGTCTCAGACATTTTGAGCTAATTTAGCTCTCCGTGTGCCCCTTTGCAGATGGAGAACGTATGGGCCGCATGATCAGATAGCTGCTAAAGGGGGTTCCCTCTGTCCAGGAATCAGAGAGAGGGCTGGCGGCACTGCCTGCTTAAGTTTGCTTGATGCTGCCTATTATGAGAGCCTGTTTTCAGTTGCTTATAACTTTGCCAGACTTAGACAGTTGAGGCTGAAATTTTCCATGCTGGGTGTCTGCCTCCAGCTGGCTTTTATTTATTTAAGTTTTAGGGATCTTGGTTTAGCCATTTTGGAGAACAAGATTAGAGAGAAACATTAGAGTCGTAGGTTAAGGCCAGCAGAGACCCCTGTGACGGCAGGGAAATGATTGCGTGAGCTATTCTCAGCTCCTGTAAGTGACTCAGCCCCCTCCCGCCCCCCCCCGTATTGCAGAGGAAGGCAATCCCCCTGCCCCGAGGTCGCTACCAGTCTGACTAGGGGACAGATTCCTTCCTGACACCACACTGGGTGATCACTTATATCCTGAGCCAGCCGAGCAGCCAGCTGAGCACCAGTGGTTTCAGCCTTCAGAAGGAAATATTGAAGTGGCCTTTCATTCCACAGAAAGAAAGGCTTGATCATGGAGCAGACGTATTCTGTACTCCATGGAGTAACCTCGTGGAACCTGGAGGTGGGAGCATGGTCCGTAGGAGGGAAGGTTCACCAGCAAGTCAATCTGCACATGCCTGGCTACACTGCTAGGCTGCAGCAGCTCTGTAAATAGTTGCTTTAATAAAGATCCCATTTAATAAGAATGGAGTCCTCTCCTGGTACCCGGCCCAGGTTATATGGAAGATTCCAAGCTCTAAAAAATGGTGAATGATTTTAGCCATATGTTACTATTTCTTCATAGCACTATTAGTCAGGCCACAAATGGCCTAAGCACCGCTAACAGAGCTCAGCGATTCTACCTCAGGATCTGCTTTGGGGCAGGAATTCACTGGCAAATGGCTGAAACAAGGTGGGGAAAATGTTGAAAGAGCCGTTCATTTAAAAATCAAACCTTCATTTCGTAAGGATGCACGAGAAGGGCAGGTGAGGTTTATGACTATATCCTTGCACTATGGGACACATACCTGATTTGATTAACACATGTAAGGTACTATACAAGTGCTGAATAGGATCCTTTTCATATCAAATAAACATAACCTGCTATAATTCTTGACGGTTCCAATTGCATTATACAGGCATGATAATCAAAGAAACAAGATTACATGGATATGCACAACAGTCTTTTAGTAGAGATGATTTTAAATTTACTCGCTGATGTACAGCAGCAACAGCAGTGTCAAATTCTGATTACCACCATGGAGAAACACCAGGAAAATAGAGTACTAGCCTAATGCAAAATACGTAACCGTGGCAGTCTAGCTTTATCCAACAATTTACTCTAGAATATCTAGCTAATATGATGACGAGAGCTTGGGAAAGCCAGTGGATTTTCTTTTTATCTAATGAGGAGGTGACAGACGCATGTTTGGCTTGATGGATTTTCATAAGTCAGTGAAATGTAAAGACTGGATCACACAGCAGCTGCAGAAACACCGGGCCCAGCCTGTCGCTGACTAGACCCCAGAGTAGGGCCCCGGTCCTGATCCAATTCCAGGAGCCAATGTACACCACCGACTACGCACTACAACGTCAATTTGCCATTTTGGGGGCTGAGTTGCTGGACTAAGGCCAGAATGCCCAACACGCTGAAGAATCGAGTCCCACTGCACAAAGAACCAACAGCAATACACATTCTGTTTGCCCAAAGAGCTCCGTATTTTCTTAAAGAAACGATGAGTGAAATCATTGCCTTTCACTTGGGAAAATCCCACCAATCTCTTCCCTTGTATCCTTTCCAGTCGAGTCAGATAACACCACCTTTCTTCAAGCTGTCCTCTTTAGCAGTGCTTGTTAGGCCAGAACCCTTCTGAATGCACTGGGAAAGTGTTGGGCAGTTGACATTCTCCAGTATCAGCTGTTGAAAGGGATGAGCCTGATGGATGTTTGAGTGCAATACCAGCTTGTGAAGGCTGGTCCCTATCTCAGTGACCTCACTAGCTGTCCCTCTCTATGCTTGGTCTGCATTGCTTCTGTCTCCGTGGCGTGTCTTGCTAATAGAATCAGGGCCTGTCTCCACTTAAAACGCTGATGCAGCATAGATGCAGTGCTTCAGCTGCACAGCTGTAGCGCTTCAGTGTAGATGTTCATGACAGCAACAGAAGGGGGTCTCCCATCGCTGTAATTAATCCACGTGCCCAAGAGAGAGTAGCTAGGTCAGTGAAAGAATTCTTCCGCTGATCTAGCACTACTGATGCTGGCGGTTAGGTTGGCGTAGCTACTTTTCTCAGAGGCGTGGATCTTTCTCACTCCTGAGAGACGTAGCTGTGCTGATGTAAGATCCCAGTGTAGGCCAGCCATCGGCCTCTTGCCGCCTTGCATCTCCCTAGTATATTGAAAGACCCAGGCAAAACCCCGTCTGAGTGATTTAAGAGCACACCCACAGTAGCCTTCACCCTGCCAAGGGCAAACCCCTGTGCCTACTGGTTTGGGAACACCTGTTTGTTACTTTGTCCCCTCCCCAGTCACCTCTTATTTCTCAGTTTTTTCACCTGTTGCTTTTTGTCAAGCTCTTCAGGTCTGGCTACACTGCCGCGTGCATAGGTAACACCTGGGCTACCTTTCTTCTAGCTTACAGGGTTAAAAGTAGCTGTGACGACGTAGCCACAGGGGCTGCAGTGCAAGGCTGGCCAATCCTGGGTTCACCCTTGCATTTCTCGTCAATGCTGGGGTCTGTGCCACTGCATCTTTATGGCTATTTGTAACCGTTCAAGCTAGAATAAAGGTAGCCTTGGTATGCCTACCCAAATTGCAATCACATCTCTGATTGCAGCGACGCATGTGCATGTGTGTTCATATAACGCAAAAGGATAATGGGGTCCTGATCCCAATCTGGCCTCATGAAGCACTAATGCACTGGAAATAAGTGGTGGTAACCTCTGTTGAGAGACAACCCAGTTACACAAAATGCTCAAGGCACAATCTAGAAGCTACCCCCCTGTGTAAAAGGAACCTGGCTTTGCAGCCTGTAATCCATTAGATAGCTCTTGATTGAATTCCAACTGTGCTGTGACATTCGACATAAGCATGAAATCTGCATCTTGCCATCTCTCTGCCTGGTACGACAAAGATCAGCCTCCCAAGAGCTATTTCCTCAAGTGCATGCTCCAAATCCAAAGTAAATGTTATATAATGGGGCTAGGATCCTGCAGTGCAGTAAAGCTTCCCTGAAAGATCAAGGACTTGGGTAGCAACTCTGTGAGTGCTAACCTATCAAGAAGAGCAGAAAGTAGCGTAAGGTTTTAGCTTATGCTTCTCTAAAGATTGATTTTTATGCCTCAGTCAGCCTAATTAAATGATTTTTCCATAGTGTCACCAGATGGGAATGCAATGAACAGTGTCAGTAATGCAGATAATGCAGTATAAGGACAGGCAACCACATAGTTATATTTTTCACACATAATTGACATAAACAAGACTGTCACTTTTTGAGGGGAAGTTTATAAACAGCACTAGAGGAGTTTCATTTCTTACTGTCTCCTGGTGACACTGCACAGCGCTAAGAAAACTGTAGAGCTTGCAAATAATTCAGTGAATAATTTGATGAATTTAACCTGTTTTCTAGTTACAGTTTGCCTACAAGAAGCTTCTGATTTTCTCTAGTTTATTTACTATACAAGATTACTCACTAAGGCCCAGATCCACAAAGGAATTGAAATAGTTTAAATCAATGGAAGTTAGGAGCCTAAAAACCTTTGTGGATTTGGACCTACGTTTCCCACAATTAATTCTCCACGGCCTTGCATATTTTCCAGTTGTTGTTTACATCTGAGCAAAGCAGGTGCAAAATGCCACCCAGCATGGTAGGATTTACACCAATTTTACTGAAGTATAAATGAGAATACGGGCATTGGAAAATCTGGCCTGCAGGTGACATAGGCTTGTTTCTGTTCTTACTGGTTAATTAATTTTTAAAATCAGATTTCCTGCTCTCGGTTGAGTTCAGAATTTGCTTTCTGAAGGTGCGCTTTAAAGCTTGTTTTCAGTTTGATATTTCTGCAAAGATTCCTGCCAGTATGTTAGTGAACTAACTGGTTCACACTGTGACGACAAGGGTACACGTGCAGCTCAACTCAACCTTAACTCTCACCCTGCTGCCCATGCCCCTTTATCAACAGTAGGAGTTGTTGATGTCTGGTGAAGCAGCTGGTGTTTGAAGAAGGGGGTTTGGTGACAGGGTGATGGAAGGTTTGCATCCGTTGGGGGCAGAGTTAAGGTTATTGTGCATGAGGTTTGTGGTTACAGGTGGAGATGAGGGTATATGCTGTTAGATGCCTTAAATTTTAACTTTCTTGTTTTAAGAGTTTGTGCAGCAACTTTTGCTGTTTCAAAATGTTGTGTATTGTGACTTTCTAGGAGTTGCTTTAATGTTTAATGGGGGTGGCAGTTAGTCAAGGCAAAGGGTAGAAGAGCAGCTGCACATTTGCCCTTTTGTGTCACTTTGCTCTACAGCAGAGCAGTGTCACTCCTGCCACAAGGTTTCATGTCTGTCCACCTAGCTCCCTCACATCCAAGGTGCGGACAGCTGGTGGGCCCCCCGGCCAGCCCTGCATGCACAGCTTGTGTTTTCAGTTAAACATGAATAATGCCTAAAATGACCCTAAATCCAACTTGAAAAGAGCGAAAGCTGTTGTATCAGATCTACTCAGGATCTGCCTCTTCAGAGTTGTGTAGATATAGTGCTTTTTAAAACCATATCAGTCAACAATAAAATGTAGGGCGGCCAGAGGACAAATTCAAAGACTTCCTATTAAATGTTTATGAAGAGAAACCGAACAAACTACATAGAAAATTTGAAGAACATAAAAACTGGCCCACTGTGAAATTTCACACCAATAGGCCACCTACTTTTAAATAAAAATAGGAATTTATGCCCTCCCTTTAAAATCTTTTTTAGAAAACCACCCTAACCATGGAGTTACTGCGAGTTGTTGCCTTCATAATGCAGCCCTAAAGAATGGAAAGCCGTTTACAGAACAGCTAAAAGACATGTTCCCTACCCTGTAAAGATCAGGAGACTCGAATGCTGTCTGGAGTGCATTGGCATCCACATTCCCCACCTTGCAGCATCCTAGGCAAATTGTTTCTTGTCCACAATGAATGAGGACAAACCAGGAGGTGTGAGGGGACTGATGAGAGGAGGGGAGGAGTCCCACCAATAAAATGGGGTTACATTAGTTACAAGGAAGTCTTGCTGCTCTTGCTGTGCGATTGTTTCAGGTTAATGGCTTATAATCTGACTTGACACATCTATTTTGCTGAGTTTCCTTTGCTACTTCCCTCTTGCACTTTTGTGGTACGTTGGGATGAACAAACATACTAACAATGAGCTGAAGTAGCACCAAAAGGCCCCAGCTGAAATTGGGCTTTGACAGTACTCTGAGTTATACAGACAGTGAGAGACTGTCTGCCCCAGAAGCATATATTCTAAACAGACAAGATAGGCAGTGGACCAGGAAACAGAGGCACAAAGGTGAAGTAACTTGACTAAGGTCACACAGCGGGTCAACTGCAGAGCCAGGAACAGAAATGAGCTCCTCTGACTCCCAATCCGGTGCCTAGACAGGAGTAACGTGATAGATAATTAAATGCATTATTAATTATACATGGTTGCAGGACATCTTTTGGACATGTAACAAATGGTAATATCAATTATTATACAAGTGTTTATACAAGATTTATAGTTTAACCTTTAATATCAAGGTTGAGCCTTTAATATTGTTTAGGAGAATTATTTTTGTCTATCAGAGGTGGTTTCCCATTACTGAGCAGCTTATTTATCTGTTTGTATTTTCAAGCAACTCAAGTTTTAAAAAAAGGGTGTGGGAATGAAATATGATTCCCACTCCAGGCTGTTGCAATTGAAATACATCTTCATTTCTTCAGTGAAGCAAAAACAAGATTACAAACTGTATACTACCTAAAATAAAACCTCAAGCCACTAAGTCAAGTAGGTAAGTTATAAAACAATGTTCCATCAACTCCTATTAAATATTCAAATAAACACCATAAAAACTGCCGGAAGAATTTATGGGGACCTTGGATGCAGACAGTAAAATTGTTATAGCTCCCTAACCCCAAATCCAACTACACCATTCGTCCAATCTATTCCAGGCATCAGTCAAAACAGCATATGAATGTCTTGTACAGAATAAATTCTTATGCCTAATGGATGCAATGTGTGATTCATCTCCAGAAACTGAATATATTTTACTGTATGCACACTCAGGTATCTTCAAGCTTAGGATCCCACTCCGAGATGTGATCTAGTGCATATGACACTGATGAAATGAAAGTGGACTAGTGTGTGAACACAGATAAATATTTGGGTGAAAAGGAGAACAAAGGGGTTTACTGGGTTTCAGTCTAGGATGCTCTTGTTGCATGGGTTCACATTGTATGCAGCACTGCCAAAGGCAAGGGAATGATAAATTGCAGGAGGGGAATTGGGGAAATTCTGTAATAATATGACACTGTAGGAAAGAAATTAAAGTTGCGAGAATGTGAAAGTAGAAAGGGAGGATGCTGTAAAGAGCAGCAAAGAACAGAACATAATCTAGAACCTGATTTACCTTTCATTAGTGGTGTACGCTTCGTGGCGAAGTTGTCTTTAGGAGAGATTTGAATGACAACTTGCTTTGAAAGCCTCTTTCAAAGAATCAGTTTGTCTGGTATTGTACTGCCTTGTATTTCTGGTGTTCAGTGCAGAGGTGTCCAGCAATGAACAGAGGTGAAAGATTTGTCATAATGGTCTGCACAGCTGTAACAAACATAAAATGTTCAAAGCCCGAGTTGCCCTTGAAAAAATGGCTAGACAGTGTCATATCAATGACAAACAAAAGCAGCATGTACCATAGCTTCACTTCACTTATTCATAAGGCCCTACCTAGTTCCCAAAATTTCAGATTCTGCAATACTAGGCTTCCACAGCAACTTTGACAGTGGGAGCCCCTGGTCTGAGCCCGGGTCAACTTTTCCAAATTTCTGCAAGTAACAACAATTCATTATTACTTTTTCGCCATTTTCCACATCTTGTCTGAAACTCAGCTACCATTATTTGACAATCATCCCATGATTCAAGTAGGGCCTCACTTATCCACTATATTCAGCCAAATGAAAGTCCATATTCTGCCTCTCTTCACATTGAACATGACCTTGCTCTGTTCCTTACTCATGGAATAAGGCAGTAAATGTGAGCAATGGTGGCCACATCTGTTTGTGTAGGCTTTGAGAGACATGAAGCAGATACAAGAAGGGAAAATGGTCACTATTTTAAGCAGAACAGCATTGATCAGGTTTAAGTTGTGCACTGTGGAAACTGAGCTGAAATATGAAAGGGTCCAAACTCAGAGGAGTTTAAGGTAAAACAAGGAAAACACGACAAATCAGATTTTCCAGAGAGAGATCATAGAGGTTAAGTGTGACTAAATAGTCGATTATCATTGGAAAGATGTGTTTTAAAATGTTCTTGGAGCTGCTGTTCCTATAACCAAGCAACTGTTCTAATAGGTAATCTCTACAACAGCCTATTTAAAGCTTAATCTGAAATGCTTTTAAAGTAATTGAGAAAAGAAAGGATCAAGATCCTTAACTCCATCAAAATGCAATCAGCTCCTCTATTTGTCAGCCAGCATCTCAATTCCAGACTTTAGGATTCTGTTCCACTTGCTCCATACATCTTCAGGTCCATTCAACACCTGGGATGAGGGGCTGTAACTCTCACTGACAGGAGAGGCTGTCCTGCGGATAAGGCACTAATCTAGACTTTGTGAGATGTGAATTCAATGCCCAGCTCTGCACCAGACTTCCTGCATGATTTCGGGCAAGGCACTTACCCTGCGTCTATTGTCTAACTGTAAATTGAATGATACATCCATTATCTGTCTTGCTTATTTAGATTTTCAACTCTTTGGATCAGGGTGGAACAGTCTCACTTATGTCTGTACAAAGCCTGACAGGGTGGGGCCCCAGTCTCTGTTGGGGCCTCCGGCTGCTGCTGATATACAAATATACATCCCAGGGATGAAGTTCACCTGTGTCGTCTAAGTGATTTGTCTGACTGTAAGGACTACAGGCCTCAGAGATGGGGGCCAAAGACCTGATGTAAGGATATTAGGCTTCTTTTTGTTAACCCTCTGGCTAGGTCACATACAGTTCCCCCATTCTCAGGTAACTGAGTCTAAGCCAGGAAATGCAGACTGCTACAGGGCCCGGGCAGTGGTGGTGGTGGTGGAGCGCATGCTTTCCCCTGCCTGACCACAAGGGGGTGCACCAGCAGCGAGTCACTCTACAGTGTCCGGATTCCATAGAAAGGGCCCACTCTTCACCTGGTGTAAACTGGGGCAGCTTTATTGATTTCAAAGGAGCTGTACCAGTTTATGCCAGCTGGAGGATCTGACCCACGAGGAACAGTGATGCATAAAACAGTGATGCATAATTTGCCAAACGCACATGGACTCGAATAACTACTGTACTGCTGTTTTCATGGCTCCTAGTCAATGCTGCCATTGGTTCTGGGGCAGTGCACGTATCCTATCAAATTACAGATCGTCTTTGGTCTCCATGTTTTGTTTTGACTGCTGATTTCAGATGAGGTGGTATTCTTCTTTGAACAGGTTGCATCCACTCTGCAATTTCACTTACATCCAGTTAATTACAAAACAGTTGGTGTCTTACATTTTCTGAACAGATAACTAGCTCCATATTGCATCTGAGCTTTGGCAAACACTATGCCTGGTCTGTGTTCAGCAGCTGAATTGCCTAAAGCAGATTTTTTTTTAATTGTTTTTATGCAGATGATGTGAGGTAAGAGAGAGTTGTGTTTTGTGAAATGACTAGTAGAGCGTTGTGTTGTAGCTGGGTTGGTCCCAGGATATTAGAGACACAAGCTGAGGTGAGGTAATAGCTTTTATTGGACAGAAGTTGGTCCAATAAAATATATTATCTCCTCCACCTTGTCTCTCTAGCAGAGCATAATCATTACTAAAACCACCTGCCCACACCCACACTTACATCCTGTTAATATTGAGACATAGGTAATAACATTCAAAAGGGCATACACTCTTGTCAGTACCATGCAATAGGTACTGAGTATGGTAGAAAAAACTGATGAGGTTTGCTTCAATGTATTATTCAGCCATTAGATGTCTGTCTGGTGTACAAAGTTCCAGGCAGGGTATGGCCACAGCTAAACAAAGGAGCTGTGGCTGGAACTTGAGCTGTGTGGATGCTTGTTTGCAATTGTAGGCATTTTATTTAATAAATGCTTCCTTTTTAAGATCTCCAATATGTCAGTTTGGGAATCAAACCTATGAAGTGCAGAGCAGTCACTCTGCTGCATTTTTCCCCCAGATACCGCAAAGCTTTCCATGCGGAAGCTCTGTGGATTTGGAACAGCACACAGCAGAGGTGAAGAGTAGTGGCTCTCTGAGTCATGCACTCTCTACACTTACCTTTGCGATTCGACGGCAGTCGACGGGAGATACGCAAGTGACGTAAATCACTTGCATATCTCCCATCGACTTTGCAGCGTCTCCTCTGCGCGGTGTCCACACTGCACTGCGTCGAAGGGAACAGCGCTCCCTTCGATGCAGCGCTACGCCACTTACCGGGGTGGTTTTCCTGCGTCGCTTCCTGGATTGACTGAGTGGGTCTATACAGACCGCTCCGTCGATCTAGAGCAATCATTATAACGGCGGCGAATTTGCCGCCATCAGTGTAGACCCAGCCTGTGTGTGGGCAACTTCTGAATGGACGTCCGCTTGGAAGTTATTTCTGTTGACACCAGACACAATTCCTCTGCACCTGTGTGGGTGCTCGGAAAGGGATGAGGAAAACAGACAGTTGCATGGCTGCCCAGCTGCCTGAGATACCATGCTGCTATGGGGAAGGAGAGCCTGGAAAGCTGTGGGGATGTATTGTGATTTCAAGATCCTCATCCACCTCATGGAGGGTTTAGCGGACTGAGGGTTGACACAGCCACACAGTGATGACAGGATGAGAGGTAGCACGGAGGTTTTCCTGTTCAGGGTTGCATATACCTCGTTAAGGCTCTTCTAACTCATGATGTGGTGAGGAGAGAGGTGCTGTAACGATGTGACATTGAAGTGCTGGCTAGAGCATTCCTCTGGGTGGCCTGTTCTCAGCCACTGAGGTCGATCCACCACCAGGAGCAGACTCCTGCTGTCTTACACTAGGAGTGCCTGGATGGGGCATTTGTCACTTGTGTCAGTGTCTGGCTTTGGCACGGCCTCATGAAACAGAGCCAGTGACCTCCTCAGTTTGATTTAGATCATGGCCCTGATTCTGTTGCCCTGCACCTTGGAGTCATTTACATTCCTGCACAATGGGTATAACATGACAGCAGGTCAGAGCTCTCCATTCGGGGCCAGATCCTCTCTGCTACTGTCCCCTGCAGATGTGGAGCCGGGAAGCTGCTGGCGAGGGGGGGTCCGTGAAAGGTGCAGAGTTGGCTGGCTCTTACTTCTAGACTTTAAGATCTGAAGGAACCATTATGAACATTTAGTCCAGGGGTGGGCAAACTTTTTGGCCTGACGGCCACATCTGGGTATGAAATTGTATGGTGGGCCATGTGGTGGGAGAGGGGGAGTGGTGGCGCTGGGAGGGGGGAGCAGCTGCCATGCTCCAGCCAGGGTGCTGCTGGGCCCATAGGGTGGTGCTGCTGGGCTCATATGGTGGGAGAGGGGTGGGAGGGTTGAGTGGGGGGGGGTGGCCACTGTGCTCCAGCCAGGGTGCTGCTGGTCCCATGTGGTGGGAGAAGGGAGGGGGGAATGGGTGGGACTGGGATGGGGAGCGGCACTGCGCTCTGGCCAGGCCCAACTGGAGGGCCTGATGAAAAGTTCAAATGGGCCATATATGGCCTGCGGGCCGTAGTTTGCCCACCCCTGATCTAGTCTGACCTCCTGCACAACACAGGCCACAGAACCTCACCCACCCGCTCCTGTAATAAGCCTCTAACCTATGACTGAGTTATTGAAGTCCTCAAATAATGATTTAAAGACTTCAAGGTAGAGAGAATGCACCAGCAAGTGACTGGCCCATGCCCCATGCTTCTGAGGAAGGTGAAAAACCCCCATGGCCCATGCCAATCAGCCCTGGGGGGAAATTCCGTCCCGACCCCAATGGGCAATCAGCTAAACCCTGGGTATGTGGGCAGGACTCACCAGCCAGATGCCTGGGAAAGAATTCTCTCTCGTAACTCACAACCCATCCCACCAGAGGCCATCACCATCCCTGTTCCTGGCCCCAGTGTAGGGGGATGGCCAGGAGGAAAAGGGCATGATCTGAATATCATTGCAGTCCAGCAGTTGCCCTGAGGGGCAATTCTGAGCTAGCCTAATGTAGAACAGCCTTATTTGAATTCCAATCTCCTTAGCCTTAAGGTTGCTCTAAACTACACCAGGGTGGGGGTCAGCACAGACCCAGGCCCAATATTAGGGAGTTGCCAACAGATCCTTCACTACTCCCTCTCAGCTGCCAAGCCTGTTTACGGCACTTCACATACATTTGCACCAAGTGGCTGCACCAAGTACACCGCAGTGGCGAATCAGGCCATCTGTTTTTGTTCCTTGTTTCCCTTCATCTAAAGTAGGATGTGCATAACGTCAATCATAGCAATATCAAGTTATACTGGTAAAATAACATGAGCCAATAAACTCACGAAGTTTACTTAGAAAGTGGCAGTATTGTCTTCAGATTTTTGTGTGAGGTTCTTGTTCTGTTGGCTTTAGTTTACTGGCCACGGGTACAATTTATTTATTTTCTTATTTCTCAGGGTGGAATTTTCAAACGCAAACCATGCTGTTCTAACTTCTGCTCCCAGTCACATCAAGGACTAGCTTTTCTATTTACTTCAGTAGGACCAGAGGAGCCCATAGCTGCATGATTAAGAAAATACCCCGAGTGTCCTGGCTATGGTTTATTTCCATTTGTCTGTTACGAATCATGGAAACCTGAATTTGACCAAGGATGCAAAATCCTATTTTATAAAAAACCCCAGACAAAACCAAAACAAATTCCACTGTGCAGAATGACCAGAAAAAATGCTTTTACTTTGCAGACAAAGACTTAGTCTTACGCTTTAACTTGTTAACATCCCAGAATGGCTAGAAGCCAAAGGTGTAGACAGAGATAAATTGACTATTATGTCCTCACTACAAAGCTACACAATGATAGTGTCATGAAAAGCAGTCTTTGTAAACAGTATTTTCATTGTTTCTACATTTTCATTGTTTAGTGATAAACAGTTTAAAAGCCATCAGTAATTGTTTCTTATATTTCATTAACTTGCTTTAATTAGTATTTCATATTGTAAGTACATACTAGAGTTCATGAAAACATTCAGTCCTTCTTTCACTAAAGTTATATCTGGAACAATGAGTCAGAATCTAATTGTTCCCGTTGAATATTAATTATGGGCAATGTAAGAGAAATAAGCATGCGTGACTCTCCTCACCGGATCTCAGAGCAGAATGTAAACACTAATTAAGCCCCCAAGCACCCCGGTGATCTTGGAATGGGATTGATATTAAGTATAGGAGAAACTGTCTAGCACAGAGAAGGATTAAAAAAGAGTGGGAGTTTCAAAAGTGCTCAGCAATGAGCCAACTCATTTGACTCCAAAGGGAGCAGTTAGGCCAGTGCTTTGTGCACCGGAAAATTTGATACAAAATATTTTCACTGAAGTTCTTTGTTTAAGACGTTTGAGAGTGTGTACTGAAATATTAACTGGAACAAGTTCTGGACAAGCAGACCCTAATCTTGCAAAGACTCCACATGCACAGTCACAATCTGTCCAGGTGTATCTGACTCCACAAGGTGCAATGTGATGGATCTCCAGATTCTACATTTCCACCTGTGGATGTTTGCATGAGCCCACTTGCCTTAGGGCTTGTCTGGATTAGAGAGGTTTACACTAATGTGACTATACCAATGATGCAACCCCAATAGAGACACTGCATCAGTGCAAGCTCATCTTACTTCAGTACGGTGAGTCTACGCTAGGGTATTGTGCTGTCAGTGTAGCTACGTTGGAGAGGAATTAGGATGATTAAAACAGTTTGTGGCCAAATCCTTGTGTCATTTACGGTGATGTCAATCCAGGAGAGATGCAGGGTCCAATTTTCCTCTGCCTTGATCTTGTGGAGTTACTTGCCAATTTGTGAACAGTGCAAAGTAGGTATAAAACGAGAGAGGTAGCACTTTAGTTGCACTTTGCACATATGGAAGTCACTTTACCTGGTTCAGGGCCATGCTGCAGGAATGCACTGTCATTCCCTTAAAATGCTTGTGCGACTCCCACTCCTGCCAATAAAAAACACATAAGCACATCCTGGTGCGACTGGAAGCTCCTTAGGCACTCTAGATTTGGAAGCTGGGTCAAAGTTAGGTCAGGGTTAAGCAACACTTGTTATCTACCCCAACTTATTTTCCAGTTCTAGATAAGGCTAATGAAATGCCTGTTTTTTTTTCCAGGATGAAAAGCTAAGGCTGGGGGGAGAACGCAAACTCGGAATTTGCTCTATTGCTTCTGCACCAAAGAAAGGTGCACAGCTTATTTGAGTCTTTGTAGCTCCATTAAAACAGCAAAGGGACATACTTTAAAAATAATTGTTTTAAAATTGGACTAGAATTTAGAAGTATAATATTATAGTTTAAATTATAGTCTGGGAAGTTAGAAGAAATTACTTTTAAATCACTAGTATTTCAAAGATGGCTAATATCTTGTAGGGTCTTTTGTCTGTGTCCTTTTTATTGGCTGAGAAATTAAAGACTATTTCAATTTTCAAAGTCATTTGGACCAAATATTCAAAAGCATCATGTGTCTGACATTTTATAGCTATAGAATTAAACAAATGCAATTTGTATGCACCTCTAGAAAGGTTTAATAATGAAATATGACTTTAAATACTGAATTTCATTGAAAGATCACACTATTTCTACTTAGATTAAATCATGTAAAAGCACCACTAGCATTTTATTAATTTTTACATCCAGTGGAGACAATGAATAGTTTTAGATCAAGGACTCTTTTGACATGTCAAAGGAATTTCAATTAATGCCTTCAAAAGCTATCAATTTCTAATCAGCTGCTTCTCCCTGAGTTCAGAAAAAGGGTCCTTCCAGATCTTGTCGTGTCTGCATGAGGAGATTTGCCCCAATTTTAGCTGCCAGTATTACTCTATGGATGCAGACCCATAGTGCAGAGAGGCGCAGCCGCTATTACCGTGGTTTGCATGCCCAAATACCAAGCACTGCACAAGTATTGGCTCATAATGTCTTTGCCTGTCTGTGACAGGGATTTGCAGCTGTGCCATGATCTAGCCTCTGACGGTAAAAATTCCCTGGGCAGACCAGTCCTCGGACTAATGTTCCAGGTTTTCATGGATGTGCCCCTAGATAAATCTTCAAATCAATTCTATGCTAAACTCTTTAACCCCTAAATAAGTCTATTTACTAGGACTGGATACAATGGTTCATTAGCCAAAACCCCAAATACATATATTCTGAATTGATGCTGTGGTACCTCAAGCTTCCATTCTCCTCTGAGCTGGACTCCCTAGCCAGACTTCGTCTTCCATGGTGCACCATGGCCATGCGACTGCCAGGATGCGCACTGCCTCCCCCCACCAAGAGGGGAGATAATGGGTTATCATAGGAGTTGTAGTCTGACCAAGGAGCCTGGCCGTTAGAGGAAAAAGAGTGCATGAGGCATCTGAATGGCAACTCCCATGAAGAACTGCAGCTGAAATACTTTAACCCCCCCTGCCAATTTCACTAACAACTCAAATCTTTCCCTGGAAAGAAGCCCCATTTTCTGACCAGCTCTCGTATTTACCTACACTGATCTTTTACTTTTGGAGAAAATACTGCCTATTGGGTACAATTCTGCTTGGTGGGCTCATGTGAAGAGTCCCACTGAACTAGGAGTGGACTCCTTGTAGAATTCTTATGATGTATTAGAGCAGCGGGGTATTTATGAGAAAGGAAGGATTTCCTGCACTTTGATATGAAAAATAAAAGCTATTTAGATGAAATCATTGTGCCAATCAACTGATTAGATCACCAGAATCCTTAAAGCCATGTTTCTCTGATTGCTAATACAGATCCTGTGGCTTTACTGGTTTATTGTTGATGAGGTTTTAGGATTGAATCTGTTGATCAGCCACTCAGTTCAATTGGCAAAAGTCTCTGTCTTAGTCTATCCTCTATGTACCATTTTGCTTCAGTGGTACACAAGCCAACATAACTGGCCATCTGGGGGCTCCCTAGTTGGAGTATATCTGGAGGAGCATATGACTGTTAACACTTAGTGCAAATTAGAGCAATGCACAACCTACTCTAGGTAGCACTTGGAATCAGGAGAGGGCAAAAAATGTATTAAAGTCCCCGTGTTCCTTTTCCTCCAATCCCAACCCAGAGCTCAGCTAACCAGATCAATACCAGTATCTCTCAAAACCAAAATTACATATTTTTCTCAATCCCTCATTATGAGAAGTTCCTCCTTTTAGACTCTATTTTCTCGTTAGCCAGGACAAATCATCTATTGCTTCTCTTATAAACTCTTACAAGTGAATTATGAAACAGTTTCTAAAAAAAAAAGTGTTGCTAAAGAAATTGGTTTCACATCATTTTTAAGTATATTGCACTAATTTGCTTTCTATGTGTCCTCTAGTTTAGGTGTTTGTCCTACAGCTGGATCTTGGAAAGTTAAGTTGTGTGTCCATAGTAGAACAGAAAAGTAATTGCCAAGATTTCCATAACTACATGACTAGTGATTTTAGGGGCTCAAATTGAAACCTTAAAAGGCTTATATGATTATCAGAAAGTGTTGAGCACTCAGCCATTGAAAATCCTTTAAGGTGATCTCTTAGATAGGATTGGCACATTAGAAATGGTAGATCTGTATAAGGAAATTATTTTTAAAAAACCCCTTGCATGCAGGCTTTAGTTCATTTTCCAAGTCCAGTTATCAGCTCTATGACGTTTAGGTATATTTTCTCTGTTCAGAGTATTTCCATTAACAGACCTATTCTGGAAACAGACTGTTTATAGTGGTAAGTATAAAGAATTGTCTGATCTATGGAAAGTTCTTAACCTCCGCTCCATGAGCAGAATAAATTCATTCAGTGTCTAGAAATGGGCTGGAGATAAATGTGATCAGGATGTCACCTATTAAAGCAGCAGAACAGGAAATTAAATCAATTAAATAGCAATGCAGAATATTTAAAAAAAACCCTTACTTCACCATAAAAATATTCATGGAAATATCTAGGATACAAGAGTCACCTAACTGAAATATTGAGTAGACAGAATGATCTTATCAAGTCATTAAGTTATTTGGCAGGTATCTGACAAATGGTATCTGTTACTCTTCTGCAACACTGCATGTGTTCAAGGCTATGAACTCCTTGACTCAAAGAAGCCTTAATTAACCAGTAATCCTGCTGCCTTCTCCCCAGATGAAATTGTGCAATTTCCCTGAAGAGGATTCAGGGAGGCTGAAATGTGAGTGCATAGCCCCTGTTGGTTCTGCCTCCTCCTCACAATGAAGAGACAGCCAGCTATGCACTCTCCCCAGAGCCCTTTCACAGTGGGGTCCTGCTGGCCCATCCAGTCATTGCTCAAAATGTATTTAACCTTCCTAGGTGACATTGTGACACCTATATACTATGGGGTTGGAAAAATATAAGTAGATTTTATGTACAAAAACCTACATTAAAAGAATGTGAAATTATAAATTCAAGTTAGGAAATGCTAGAAGTAAGGTAGCCTGTGTTCACTTAATTTGGCCCCCTAGTACCTATGCATTATAGTACACTCCTTAATTACACGACCACATACTGCCTTTTCCACACGATTCCTATCTCATCCTGAGCACAGGAACGATAGTGCACACTTACTAAGCAGTTATTCAGTACTGAGCACTACCATAATGCGGTAACCAGGAAGGCTGAATTAAATTGCATTTACATACACACTCCTAGTCTCGACTCCTCAGACTTCTCATTCCAATCCCAGTTTACGTGTCCAGCTAGTCTGTCTTCCCAAACCATGGTTCCATGTCCCCAACACACACACACACCCTTCCCCCCTTGGTCCACCTCTTTTCCCTTCTGCATTTGAGTCACACACTCTCCTCCTCCCTGGAAGTGTCTCATCGTATGGACAGTGTATGCTCTTACCGTAACGGTGTCCCGACAAAACAGGGACATGGCTGAAAAGTTGTTTGTCCATACTGTATCTAGACCAGGGGTCGGCAACCCGCGGCTCTTCAGCCGCGGTAGGTTGCCGACCCCTGATCTAGACCAAGCACTGGCAATTCTATTCCAAAGTATTGTGAGAACTGGAAGGTCTCTATTCTCATTGTCGAAGTGGCGCGCAGCCTTAGGGACCTGCAACCTTTGATGGTCTTGAACTCCCAGTACTAGCAATGGTAAGAATTATCTACTGCTGGCCAGAAACCTCTGTCCCAGCCTGGGTCATTCGCAGGCTAGACTACTGATGCATGCTGACTGCTATACCGAGGCTGACCACGAAATCCCTCCTGGAAATGGAAGCATCTATAGCATGCAACACAATAATCAGAGCATTTAGCTTGCCTTGCACCACTGCATTACACTGCAGTGGTTGCTGCCCACTTCCAGCTTCAGTACAAAGGTCTTGTCAGTCTTTACAATTCCTTAAATAGGCAGGGCCCTGGCTACCTCCCTATGCTCTCTGGAGTGGCAGCTTTGTTCAAACCAGACATTTCAGAAGGCAAAGTTTTGGACTTCTACTGACGTTTCCTTCTCCTGTATGTTGTCTGTTTAGGGCACTGACTTCTTGGGGCAGGTACCTTTGTTGTCCGTACATGCCCATGTCGTTATATAATATGCCAGGCAAAGGCTGACATCTCAGTGGAGGAAGAGTACAGCTGTGGATCTGTAAGATCCACCTATTATTAGGCAGTGTTCAAGTCTTCATATTGTCAGAGCTGGTTGTAAGACTCATCTTCTTCTGGAGGTGTTTTCCCAAGCCTGGCCCTGACAGTCACCGGAGTTCAGTTCCAAAGAGAGTGCCATTGCTCAGTTCAAGCACAGAGACTCATCTGCTACCAGACCTGCAAAATTATCCATCAAGTTAACATTTGCTATCAAAGAAGTTTCTTTTCTTGAATACAGTTAAGACTTTATTACAATGACATTCCAAGAGCCTTATTCTCAACAACAGTAACACACATTTTTCTTAAGGCTGCAGGTGATATCTGAGCGAGCATCAGCACAACTGGAATTTCTTTTGGTGGAGGAGGAGGGATTTAGGAATTTAACATCTGGATTGCAATCTGTTTGCTGTGATTCAAGTTCATCTCTAGTTCAGTGAGCGATGGACTGAAAAACATGTCAGTTTTCACGTTTCAATTATTCTTAAACCTGAATTATCTTTGGTCTCCATGGCCTTTGTGCAGTTGATTCTTACTATTGCAAAACAGCTATCTTATTCGTCTTCTCTGGACAGTTATTCAAAATGAAGTTTTAAACATGCATACTCATCTATTTGGGGAACAGAAACGACACATATGTGAGAGTTACTGGACCGGTCACAGGTAACCAACACAACTCACATATGTAACAAGTCACATATGTACAGATAAGCATGGTCTAGCTGATAGAGCACTGGAGTGGGAGGAGGAGAGCTGGATTCAGTTCCCAGCTCTATCCCTAACCTGCTGTGTTATCTTGGCCCTGCACAAGTGGGACCTCAGACCCTGATCTGGGGCATTTAGGCTCTGCTACAATGCAAATAAACTATCATGATGGATAACTAAGAGCTGTTCACAATCCAGAGAGTTAAGAATTTTGCAGGACAAAATTCCATCAAATAATTTTGATCAATACATTTAAGGAAATTTGTTTTGTAGATCAGATTCCATATGCAGAAAAAAGGCTAAATTTACCAGAATTTATTTATTGGGAATAAACACCCCTCTCAATCAGGTCCTTTAACCAAAGGAAGATACAGTGGGAATAGGGGTGCTCAAAGAGCCTAAAACTTTAAAGGAATAGACTGACTAAACAAGCTAATTTTGACTGATGTATTTTGTGACAGATATTACAAGGATACTTCCATTATAACTCTTAAAGTATAACTTTTATGCAAGGGGGATTTGGAGTATAGAACCATAGTAGATCATTTGCATTAGCACTAATTAGGAAATTAACAAAGTTGCAGGGCTTAAGAAGATAGGGTTCATATACTTCCTACATTAGAATCGTAAGCACGGACCTTAATGGGCCATATGGTCCATTCCTGCTCCCAGTAGCTAGATGTAATGCACTCTAGGTCCTCACTGACTTTAGTAAGCAACGTGCTGCCCCAATTCCTTGTATTGTTCATTCCCTTAAATGGATGAATATCAGTGAATGCTTAATATTTGGTTTCCCTGAATATTTGCACAAGCACATATACTTTGAAAATCTGGCCCTGTGAAGGGGCTCTGTGGAGGAACCCAAAGTCCTTAGTGACTTTGGAAAATCTTGCCCTTTAGTTTTACTGAGGGTGTTTGTGGAAAATCTTCTTGACCTACTGAGAAGAATAAAAGCTGACAACCTTTGCGTGCTACTAAGACTTGCATCCAGATATTTATATGTAACTCACTTCATCCAAATCCCTAAGGTGTTACTTCCTCTGTTCTTTCAGACATTGCTTCCCTCTCCCTCCTGTCAAACTTGCTCCTGTTTCCACAGTCTCTTCAGTAAAAGCCTTAGATTTTTTAATTTCAATTAGTATTCAAACAAGTCTTGCTCCGTTTACCCAATGTTTCTCTTTGAGCATATATGCTGATCCTTTCAGCCTTGCAATAAATTATAGTCTCCTGCTCCATGCAGTGAGTCTTTTCATTCCTCTACAGTCTGTCACAGAAATAGTCACCCTTGCTTCCCATTAATCTACTTTTATTTCCCTTCCCTATTGTTCCTGAAACATTTAACGTTAGCCTCATCCACCTAGTTTTCAAAGGCCCATCACTGTAGACCTTTGTAGCCAATATTTTTTTAAACCCCTCATATTTGAAGGTTCATTTCCCATTATCTTCTTTACAGTACTGTTTTGTTCTATTCTTCTTCATGTCCAGTTACCTGCAAATTCTTGCATAGATTTACCTTGGGCACTTTGGCACCTCAGTTCCTCCTATTCTCTGCTGTGACACATAATAATATAATCTCCTGTGGGGTGTAATACTTTTGTCTAATTTTGTTTGTTACGCTTAGTGTCTGGGTGCTGTGTGGTTTGGTGGCCTGTGATATACAGGAGGTCCGACTAGAGGATCTGGTGGTCTCTTCTGGCATTAACCTTTGACTTTATGATGCTCAATTAACTTTGCAAAACAGCTCATGGAAAGGCTTGTGTTACAGTCCCAACCACAACAATCCTGCTGGTCCTTAAGGAGTTTTGGTTTGACAAATTAATGCTTGATTTTGAATTGCAAATGCATTTTATAAATAGGATTACTTTATTATCTTTCCAACTGGATTACAGTTAGAACAGAGTGGGAAGGAAGCCACCTGCTAAATGCAATGGATAGAAGTTTTATCATTCATATACAATAGAATGGCTATGTTATGAACTAATTGAGGATTGAAGAGTTCATAAAATTGAATATTTCAAGATTCCCATAGGTACTAGGCATATAAATTGAATTAACATAGGGTGACGGATTCACTTGTGAGTTCAGGGAATTATAATTAGCATTTAACACACTAGGCTGGTTCTTAGCCCCACTTATGCCATTGGCACAGCCTCTCATCTGGCAGATATAAACTGGGAACACATACTGACCCACCTGCCTGGAAATGAACCTGCCTTGGGTTTTTGGAAGCATCATCAGTTTGCTTCTATTTTTTCCCAACATTTTGACATAGCGTAGGGCAAAGGGGAGTAGAAAATTCAGGAAATGTTATTCTGGAAAATTACGTTCTGACATATTCCCTAACATCACAACCCAACCAAATGAATTCATAAATACATGAGACTTCCTTTCCATTTTTCTTTTCTCTGTTCTATATGTTAGTGACATCTTCTTTCCCAGCTCATCTCATTGACAGATTAGTAATGAAACTCAAAGCAATCTCTGGGTAGTTCATAGACATGCCAAAAACATGAGCAATTTTTTTCAGGTTATCTTGTTTTTTAATTAAATTGTATTTGCTTTGTTGAAGCCATACAGATCAAATCCTAATCAAACTGAGTGAAACAAATGTTAACTGTCTTACATGTACATATGGGAACGTAAGAATTGTTGTAAGTGTATCATACTCATGGTCACTGGTATAGCACAGCAGAATCTGATCCTTAGTGTTGACAGTCAAGACCAGTCATGAAGACAAAATGGGAGAATCAATGACTGGCATTTAAATAGTACTTTTCATTCATAGATTTAAAAGTACTTAATGAATGGGGCTGCAAGTTGTCTGAGTTTCTGGGACCCTACCTACTTTCTCACCATCTTACATCTAAGGAAGTGGCCTTTCTGATGTCAGGAGAAGAACATATTCTGCCTGTATTTTTCATCTGCAGTCTCACATTTGTGAAATGCAGTGCCTTCAAGCCTTAAGTGTGCTACAAAATTAGCCACTTTAAAATATGTAATTAAGACTCTTCAGTCTGGAAAAACCTTTGGTGAAGCCTTGTGATCTGTTCTAATATTGGTTTACACAATTTTATTTGAGTTGCTTTTTATTGGAGAATGCCTCGAATGCAATGTCACATAGGTACCATAAAAATAAAGTGTATTATTATTGTCATCGGAACAACTATTTATGTTAAAAAATTGTAAGTAAAATTCACTGAACAGTTTTAAAAGGATGAACACAAATAAAGATATTACTACTGTATATTATTCCAATTTTGATTTCATAACAGTATGTTGTCTCCAGTATCTTAGCACCTGAGAAAATTCCCTCTTATGATCTGACAAATACAACCATTTCTATGCAAATATAGCCTGTGCTGGCACATCTTTCTTTTATAAATGGAATTTTTCATATCTCACTTTTTGCACTTAAAGCAACACCATAATTTTGTTTCACATACCTTCAAACAGCATTTAATCTGTATAAATATGCTTCACCTTAACCTTCGTATGCAGTCTGAAAGGATTTGTTAGTTTGATGCATCAGCTAACAAATATGAAATAAAATCAAATAATATTACTTTTCATCTTAACCATGGGGAAAGAAATATTGGATTTGAGAAAACCTTAATGTAAAAATATGTCACTTTTTTTGCTAGACCACTATCAATCTATACCCTTCTGTTCCCGTAGCAAGTAACCCATACATTTTTATCCCATAATATTTTATCATGCATATTTCTTCAAGACACATTGTCATCACAGGGTCAGTGTGTATCGTGTGATTTGGCAGAGGCAGGAGACCTGATTCTTAGTGTAACTATTGATAGAGCTGGCCTAGATCTTGACTGTATAGTGCTATGTGCAGTTGTAAACTTTCAGAGAGGGACTGTCTGAATTTCTGTATGTTGTCTTGTTAATGCCAAAAGCTGTGCTCTGAAAGTTCTTTGAAAAGTTTTAATCCTTAAAACAAAACATACATTAGTGGGCAGGTTCTATTTATTCTTCATTGTCTACACAAACCACTTCCAGTAAGACATAGCATATTTACCATATTGCATAATGATAATTTAGGACCTGAACCATGAGCTAAAAATGATCATTGACTTTAGAGATTTACTGCTGGATACTTGGCATCCTGCCAACAGTGAACAGTACCTGACATTTCCAAGAGATGGCCACTAGTCCCCTTCTAACTTACCATACTGCAAACCTACATACTCTTTCTGTAAGAGCAAATTACATACAGGATCTTCCTAAGCTCTGCAGGTGATCAGCTAACATCCTTAATATTAAAAGGTAACTTTAATTCTGTTTAGTTACGATTGATGACACTAAGCTGTGGGATTTGGAAACATGTCTGGATTCCCAATCTTCTCCCTTCCCCAGCCATCTTCTACCCCATAAAGTTCTGAGCTATTCAGATCTAGAATTTTGGTTCGTCCAATTACAGTGGGAGAGACCAGTCCTGAAATTCAGAATCACATCAGGGTTCAGATTCTGAACGCATTCTTCCTCTTCACACCCCTTCCTCCTCTTCTCTCCAAAAGCTCAGATCCAGGGCATTCAGGCCCACCTCTGTCCACTACAAATATTGTTAGTAATCATAAAATGTTTTGGTGTTTTTATAAAAAGCCTTATTTGACTCAAATTCCCATGAGAATGAATTCTATAGATTAGCTTTATTGTGTATAAAGGAACATCTCCTTCAATTTTTCTAAATTTGATATCTTTTAATCAAATGCTTGTTTGTCTTCTGTTTATAGAAGGGCTACACAGAGAATTTTTGCAGGGATTCCTTTCCCATTTTTTCACTGAAATTTTGTTTTGACTGTTTTTTCAACCAGTTCCTTGTTTTGAATTGTCTGAAACTACCACTGTCCTTCCTCTGAGACCCACTCTCTGCCATATCTTTCTTAAACTGCTTCAGCTGATAATGGACAGTGCTCCAGATTTTCAACACAATGTCTACAAATGAACTTGAGATGTGAAATTTAGAGTGTTACATTTGAATCTGAAGTTTGGGTTTTGCCCTAACTCTAATAATGCCATTATGCTTTATTGCAATATTTTCCAACTTTCTAATATTTCCATAACAGACTAGAAACTGAAAAAAGTCTTCAGTGTTCAACAGAGAACAATCGAATGCAGGATTGTTTTCTATTGGCTATTTATGGTGTTCTCAAGTCTAGTTTTAAATGTCACAGTTAACAGGGCTGTCACTTCTTTGGGAGATTATTCCACAAGCAAGGGATCTTACAGTCATGAAGATTCATACTTAGAATGCAATCAGAGGGAAAAATTGAATCTATTTCTTCCAGTTGTACTCTTTTTGTAATTGCTTTCATATTTAAGTGTAAGAATCTTAGCTCTGGATTCAAGAACCATTGTATAACGTCTTGAAGATCTTGCACCAATGGCAAAGCCCTATTGGACGCAATACTGGTTTTATAGAAATATAGCTGATAACGTAAGATGATTAATAGAGCTAGCTGGTAAGTGGAAATCCCTTCGTGTGTGTGTGTCAGGGGAGATTGGGTTTTTTTTTGTTTTTAAATTCATCCCAAACCAGAATGAACTGTCAAAAGTGCACATTTTTTTCTGGATGGATTTTGAGAGAAACTCCTTTTTGAGAAAACTGAAAGAGCTTCCCAGCTGCCCAGCTGACCATGCTTTTGTCAATTCACCTGTGGAACTGACAGAACTCAGAGCAGACTGCCAGAGAGGCAAGGGTCAGCCTTCCCCCACAGCTCTGCCAGTGGAGATGCTGGGAGCTGGAGTTGTGGGCGCTCTGCCTCTCAACACTGCAGAGGGAGTGGGGAAAGCAGAGAGGCTGGGCTTTGCGACTCCAGCCTGGGTGCTAAGCCTCAGTCGTCCTCGGATTGCCTCAGAAATGGCTCCTGACCTGTCACTGGCTGTGACATTGTCAAGACTATCCAGGTGGGGAGCTGAGGAGCTGTAATTTCAATCTTCCTGAAAGAAAACTCAAAGATTTTTTTTGGCAAACCTGAAATTTGCTCGTGGAAAATTTGTTCTGAGGAGAGCACATTTTTCCTCATTGAGATGAGAGAATTTCAACGAGCTCCAGTGATTAAACATTTTCCATCCTACCCACAGAACATTTCATTAGTAGTTACTAGGGACAGAATCGACTTTTGATTGAGTAAAATCAGATTAAGTTCACTCCCTTCTTTCTGAAGAATATTGGATTTGAATCAAGCTATTTAAATTAGATCAAAGATAAGCATAATCCACCATTATCTGAGGGGATAGTGAATGGCTTCCTTTGAGAGTGCTTGAATTTGATCAGATGCATAAGACAAGATTGCCCAGTCTCTAGTTTGCTTTATCAATATGCACATATCTCCAATCAGAGAAGATGTAACATGAATAAACAAATGGCAAGAAACACAAAATAGCTGACAATAAAATTATGGAGCTGAAAAATCCACAGCTAGCTTTTCCAAATTTAATTAAGATATATAACAGTTTTGGAGAAATTTCAAGCTTTAAAATCCGCTACAGAAACAGAACATCTGTGGTGTTCTGTTTTGGTAAGTGTTTTAGAAGGGTTTCTTTCTAGTGAGCAAGGTCATCTATAAAGAAACTCTTTTTCGCGTGATAACTCAAGTGACATAAGACAGCAACCTGGGCTGTTTTTTCCTCTCTCTCCAACTTCCCCTGCAATAGACTATTGAGGACCTAGAGCAGTTGAAACTTCTTTGAGGCCCCTGTCTGGCGAAGCCTTGCAGCATGTTCTCAGAATCAAAGCTGATCTGCTCCAGGCGTGCTATAGAAAAGAAGACTGCATATGAGGGCAGTTTATGTAAAGAGCATCACCTGTAGATACACAGGCACATGTAGCATTGTCGATGAGCTATCGACTTTAAAGCCAGAAGGTACCATCCTGATCATCTAGTCTGACCTCCTGCGTGTTTCAGGCCACAAAACTTCACCCACCCACTCCTGTAAAAGACCCCTAACCTCTTCTAAGTTAGTGAAGTCCTCAAATCATGATTTAAAAACTTCAAATTACAGAGAATCCACAATTTACTGTAGTTTAAACCTGTAAGTGACCCATGCCCCATGCTGAAGAAGAAGGTGAAGAAACGCCCCAAGGTCTCTGCCAATCAGTCCTGGGATAAAATTCCTTTCCCACACCAAATATGGTGATCAGTTAGACCCTGAGCATGTGGGCAAGAACCACCAGCCAGACACCTCAGAAAGAATTTTCTATAGTAACTCCGAGTTCTCCCTATCTAGTGTCCCCTCACTAGCCTTTGGTGATATTTGCTGCTAGCAGTACAGACTTGTCATCCCATCCATGAATTTATCAAGCTCAATCTTGAAGCCAGTCAGATAGGTTTTTTGCCCCTATTGCTCCCCTTGGAAGGCTGTTCCAGAACTTCACTCTTCTGATGGTTAGAAACCTTTGTCTAATTTCAAGTCTAAATTTCCTGATGGCCAGTTTATATCCATTTTGTTCTTGTGCTGGTGCTGAACTTAAATAACTCCTCTCCTTCCCTGCTCTTTATCCCTTTGACATCTTTATAAAGAGTAATCATATCTCCCCTCAGCCTTTGTTTGGTTAGACTAAACAAGCCCAACTCTTTGAGTCTCCTCTCATAAGGTAAGTTTTCCATTCCTTGGATCATCCTAGTATCTATTCTCTGCACACCTTCCAATTTGAATTCATCTTTCTGAATCATGGGAGACCAGAATTGCACCCAGTATTCCAGATGTTTCACCAGTGCCTTGCATAAAGGTACTAGCTTTTCCCTATCTCTACTGGAAATACCTTGTCTGATGCATCCTGATTGCATTAGCCTTTTTCACAGCTGCAGCATATTTGTAGCTCGTAGTCATCCTGTGATCAACCAATACACCCAGGTCTTCCTCCTCCTCTTTTACTTCCAGCTCATAAGTCACCAGTTAGTGAGTTAGATAAAGTTTTGGGGCAATACAAAGGTCCAGCTCTTGACCTTAGTTTTAAACCAAAGAGTAAATTGCATCTTTGGATACAGACTATTGTCTTAAAGAAGGTACATGTTTTGCCAGAGTATTCCTAGAGAACTTTCTAGCAATTACAACTGAATTATCCTGACTCTACATATCAGTTTATTGTTTCACTATTCTACTGTGCATAAGCAATAGAACATGACAGGAAAAGTATTTTAAGCTGTCCTTGCCCACCTAGGCATCACACCATTTGCCTCAAGCATTTGGAGGCATCTCTGAATAATAGTATAACAAAGGGAGACTTTACTGGGAGCAGGAAAATAGGATTTGGGGAAGGAAAAGATCCAGGTTAACTAATAAGTACTAAAACACCCAAAATCAACAAATCCCCCCCCCATCCAACTCATTCTTTACATCTTCCGAGGCAGATGGCACACTGAGAAGGAGTCCAGAGATGAGTGCTGCAGCACGGGGAACATTGCCTGGCTTACACAAAGAGGAAGGGGTTTGCCCCTGTGTGGGACAGGGTTTCCACTTGGCTTCTTGTCTGGAGTGCTGTGGAGGTCTTGGCTGGCTCTCGGGAGCTGGCACAAGGGTTGGATTTCTGCCACTCTAGATGCTGGTCTCTGCAGGGCTGCAACTATCAGACCCATGCACTAGATCCCACAGCTGTTCAGTGACTCTCTGCGTGGGACATGGAAATTAATCAGAAACTCTCTGAGCTGCCCTGCTTCTCTCTCAGCTCCAATCACAGGGACCAAATGGAAAATAATCTCGGTCTCTGGGTCAGGCTCTCCCCACCCACTGAGGGAACAATCTCCCCTTTGACCTCAGCAGGAGTTTCTAGCCTATTCAGTTCCCATCCTGACTTCAAGCATGCTGGGAAATGGCATCAGAGATTTATGTTAGCCATTATTGTTGTAGTCCATAGACTCAGACCCCCCCTAGAGGCTCCAGCGTTCTAGGAGCTGCAGAACTCCAAGTGAGTGTTACAGGAAAAAAGATAATACAATAAGGTTATAAGTCACTCTTGAATTTACTGGAAATTTATTGACACGAGTACAACATCAGTAAAAGCCAATCCTCATGTTCCTTTTGGGTTTGGAACACTTTCATTGCATGGCAGCTCTCCCAGGGAAAGTGAGTATTCCTATTTGTTCACTCTCCATGTGAATACATGCAAAATCTCAGTTATCTGTCGAAATTCAGCCACAGCGAAGCAATGTCAAATGTGCAGATATCTCTGCATTGCTGGGCACTGTAAATATGTGCTAGAAATCACTGAAGGGTGTTTCAAATCACTTGCTATCTACGCAGGAGCAATCACTGAGCAAGTTCCACTTGAAACAAAATCCAGGTTGGCTCAGACTTAAGGCTTGAGAGCTTGGGCTGACTTGAGGCTGGCAGGGGAATGCAAAGCCAAGGGTTTTCTCTATAGAAAGTTCAATCTAGCTCCAGAGCTGACCTTAAGGACGTGGGGAATGATATGGTCCTGTTGCTCTTCAGTAGCAAAAACATTGGAGCTGGGGGTTGTAGCACTAAACAACATTCCTTTTTCTATATTCTTCATAAAGGTAAAAGGCTGCACAAAGAAAGCCATTTACAGAGTTTACATTTTCATTTGCGGAAAAACCCATAACCCAGGAACTACCTACATAATCTTGAGCGCCACCTATTGACACCTCATCTGAACTATTCTATACGTACAGATAAACTTGGAAGGATTTGATTTTCATTGGTAAATGTTGATTTCACAGTCAACACACAAACAAGTGAAAAAATACTTCCAGCGACAAAAAATTCATAGATAGCGTAAGAAAAATGTTCGTTGAGAACTTATTAAAGTTTGATTTAAGGATATTAACTTTGTATATTTTTACATGTGATGTTGCCTGCCTCCCCCCAATAATTTTGCACAACTATTAAAATTTAAATTGATTAAAAATAGAAAAAAGCTTAAAAATAAACGTTAACATTATCCATTGAAGTCACCAGGACCAGATGGTATCTACCCAAAATGTCTGAAGGAACTTAAATGTGAAATTGCAAAGCTACTAACTCTGGTATGTAACCTATCATTTAAATTAGCTTCTGTACCAGATGACCGGAGGATAGCTAATCTGATGCCAATTTTTGAAAAAGGCTTCAGAGGCAATCTGGGCAATTACAGGCTGCTAAGCCTAACTTCAGTACCAGGCAAACTGGTTGAAACTATAGTAAAGAACAGAATTATCAGACACATAGATTAATAGGATTTGTTGGGGAAGAGACAACATGGTTTTTGTAAAGGGAAATCATGCCTCACCAATCTACTAGAATTTTTTGAGGAGGTCAACGATCATGTGGACAAGGGTGATCCAGTGCAGCGTACTTATATTTTCAGAAAGTCTTTGACAAGATCCATCACCAAAGGTTTTTAAGCAAAATAAGCGGTCAGGAGATCAGAGGAAAGGTCCTTTCCTGGATCAGTAACTGGTGAAAAGGTAAGAAACAAAGGGTAGGAATAAATGGTCAGTTTTCAGAATGGAGAGAGATAAATAGCGGGGTCCCCCAGGGGTTGGTACTGGGACCAGTACTGTTCAACACATTCATAAATGATCTGGAAAATGGGGTAAACATGGAGGTGGAAAAAATTGCAGATGATACAAAACTACTCAAGATAGTTAAGTCCAAAGCGGACTGCAAAGAGTTACAAAGGGATCTTATAAGACTGGGTGATTAGGCAACAAAATGGCAGATGAAATGCAATGTTGATAAATGCAAAGTAATGCATATTGGAAAACATAATCCCAATTATACATATATAATGATGAGGTTGAAATTAATTGTTACCACTCAAGAAAGAGATCTTTGGGTCATTGTGGATAGTGCTTAAAAAGCATCCACTCAATGTTCAGCGACAGTCAAAAAAGCTAACAGAATGCTAGAAAACATTAGGAAAGGGCTAGCTAAAAAGACATAAAATACCATAATGCTACTATATAAATCCATGGTAGGCCTACACTTTGAATACTGCATGTAGATCTGGTCGCCCCATCTCAAAAATATATCAGAATTGAAAATGGTACAGAAAAGAGCAACAAAAATTATTAGGTGTATGGAAAAGCATCCATATGCAGACAGCTTAATAAGACTGGGACTTTTCAGCTTGGAAATGAGATGACTAAGGGGGGATATGATAGAAGTCTATAAAATCATGACTGGTGTGGAGAAAGTAAATAAGGAAGTGTTACTTACTCTTTCTCATAACACAAGAACTAGGGGTCACCAAATGAAATTAATAGGCAGAAGGTTTAAAAAGAACAAAAGGAAGTATTTCTTCACACAACACATAGTCAACTAGTAGAACTTCCTTGCCAGAGGATGTTGTGAAGGCCAACACTATAACAGGGTTAAGAAAAGAACTAGATAAGTTCATGGAGGATAGGTCCATCAATGGCTATTAGCCAGATGGGCAGGGATTGCTATTTGCCAGAAACAGGGAATGGGTGATGGGATGGATCACTTGATGATTATCTGTTCTGTTCATTCCCTCTGAAGCACCTGACATTGATCACTGTCAGAAGACAGGATACGGGGATAGATGGGCCACTGGTCTGACCCAGTATGGCCATTCTTATGTACACGGCACAGCATTTAAATGCAGAACAGGCTTCCAAATCCTCTTTCCTGCAAGGGAATTAACCTTCTCACTAGCTGTAAAGAACACTATTTGATAAGTCAATGTTTGGCTGCAATACAAGCAGCTGTTAACCCTAAACAATATTACTCACCCTTGCTCCTAGAAAGCAGCCAGAATCATTCCATTGTGTATGCAAGTGGCATTTTGGGTGTGCAGACAGCTGCTTTGCATCTGTGAATGTGCTGTGTGTGTGCTCGTCTTTATTTCTGAAATCATGTCCCAAATGTACAAATATGTACATAGAGCAAGTGTCCTGGGAATGTTGTTAGAATTCTCTGGTGAGTAGTCGGCTTTGAGACTTGCTGTTGGGACCACCCAGTTTCAAACACGGACTTCTCCACTGATTGCTATTGGTGATTAGTAAGATAGTCAGTCCTACTGAAGGTCCTGTGTCCTTTCAAATAATCCAATGGCCAATACAGATATATTTAAGGGATTTAAGTTATCAGATTCATTTTTCATCAACAGAAAGAAAATACACCAACACATATGGTCCTTATTTTTCTTAACAGCTGTCAAAGTTAGGTATGAAACTAGCTCACCTTTAAATTGCTGCAAGTGACCTTCCAGGATAAGATATATTGCAATACTTAACATGCCAAGAGAATGTTTCCAGATTGGTAACTCTTGCTTTGCTGGCAGAACTGAGAGAGCAGGCTTTCAAATACAACTAACATGGGCTTGATTTCTCACTACCTTGTCATCTGCACCTTCACGAAATGAGTGCACTGTGAGAGTAAATTGAGTCCAGTTCAGAACAGGAGCTTTATACATCCACTTCGCACTTGCTCTGCCCATAAGGAAATTATTAAACAAGGCATGAGGCACTGGAGAATCAAGCCTTGTCTCTTTAAAAAGGAAAAAGTAGCTTGACATAAACAATTGGTATTCTCCCTCAATATGCACCTGTAATTTGCATTGGCAACAGTGGGAGTTACCTGTGCGTATCAGGGGGAAAAAATGCCACTAAAGCTATTCCATTCAAACAGTAAGCCGTGCACGGTATATGGAGGCTATTACCTCAGCTGTGTTTAGATCTCATTCAGAGCAGAGTGGGGATTAATGTAACTGAACTAGTGGGCTAAATTTAATTTTGTTTCATCTTCTAACAGGAGACCTCTTAGAGTACTACAAACATCTCAGCATACTTTAGGTGATAACAAAAGAAACAGGAGTTGTGGAGTATGTGCCAGGTCCTCAACAGTTTAAGGTTTTTTCCATTCTCCAGAGGCCTGATTCTCAGACATAAAACAGGTTTACAGCACAACCTGATAAAAAGTCAACAGCTAGAGGCCAGATGAATGGTCTCATAATCCAGCAATGCCTCCAGATGTGCTTCTTTCACATTCTTGAATTACCTTTTTCTGGAGAAGGGTAACACGAGGTGTTGTGAAATTACTTTCTAAGAATCATGCCTTTTTAGTCTCAGAAAGCCTGTGATACAGCTAAAGTTGTAGAGAGTTCTTGCAGAATGTATGGTGCCTACTGCTGCTACTGAAGTCAATGGTAAAACTCCTACCAACTTCAACAGTAGCAAAATTAGGCCAGTGTTGATGGCTTTTGTAAGTCCTCTTTTCCCCTATTGTTGAGTTCTAATGTGCAGACAACTGGTGATGATAATTAAGAGTTCTGGATTTTTACAAGACTAAACATTCCTGAGGTTTGTTGTCAGCGTGTAGCTAAATACGACCTTGATACAGCATGGTAATTCATGTACTCCAGCAACTTAGTTAAAGTAGCATTTTATGTTGATCTCATATTCAACCTCCAGCAGCAGCCAGTGACAGTTTCTTTAGCAAAAGAAAACTGGTCCTGTTGGGACGCCCCCTTCCGGGAATTTTTTCCCAACATGCTTTGCTGACCTTTCAAATTGGGCAGAGTCAAGCAGTTCCAGCCTTACGGTTGCCATTTTGTAACTGACTGCTACTTGCTTGCTGTATCTTCCTCTCTTCTAACCAGTAACTGCTGAATTCTGGTTATGTGCTTTGTTTTTTCCCCTGAGGAGCTAGTATGTTTTCAGGGTCTCCTCATAGAGTTTCTTCTGTTTTCTTCTTTTTTTCCTTTCATGTTCATGGTGAAAATTATTTTGAGGAAGCTATTTCATACAAATCAGTTCTTAGTTCAATTTTAATCTTTCTTCTGCTGTTTATTCTTTAACAATTTAGGCTTTACATTTACCCTTTTCACTCGGCATAACATACCATTTTTTTCAGAGTTAACATTTTCCTTTCCACTGCTGATGGATTGTCTTGATCTGCTATGGTTTTGTCATGTTACCTTAGCCAGCCCCTTTATATACTACTTTTTGAAAAAAAAATTCATATTTTAACATGTTTACATTTCAAGTTTAAAATTAACCAAAAAAACAAACCCCAAACCTTAAAGTGTATGGATTTTTTTTTTTGCTTGATTGATGTAGTGTGTTTGTGCTCCGGGGTCATCTGACATCCAAGCTTGGCTGTTTTTGTAAAACATCTGCTCTAGAAATTATTTTGTTCTATGGCCTGTGTTATACATGAGGTCAGACGGGATGATCTCAGTGGTCCTTTCTGGCCTTGGAATTTACTGGCAAACAGTCCAGACTTTAATGATTCATTAATGACTCTGATACATTTTCTTATCAGTCATCCTTTATACCTACCTACGTCTGTTCTTAAATAAATCTAATCGTATAGAGCATTTCAGGTGCAAATGTTCACTGCTGTTAAATTTGTCATAATTTCTCCCTTTTTAAACAAAGAGCCTGCTTGATTACTGTCAGCAATTGTACAAGACACGGGAATGTGCACAATTTTTTTTGCAGGGTTCCGATGCGCAAAGAGAACATGGTATAAAATGTTAATGTCATTAATACTGGCAAATATAATTAATGTTGGCAAAGATTTCAATGTGCTGCAAATTGATAAAGAATTTAATACTCTCCTGCTAGGTACAGATGTAGCAGAAGCTTGAGATGACCCCCATTTTTCACCCACATTCAGGTTGCCTTTTACTTGTGAACTTACTTGAAAAACTGAAAATGTTGCTTTAAATCACCATATAAAGAAAACTGGGAGGGGTGGTGTGGAGAGTTGCTAATGGAATACAAGGCATTTCACCTCTGGGTCACAGATGAAAAGTCAGCCCAGGCTCCTGGAATCTTCCACTTGCTAGGAGTCATCACGCAGGGCATGAAGAAGCCTCTGTGATCCCCCTCTATCCTGGGGCTGTTCCTTGCATTTCCTCTCTTATTAAATCCCATAAGTTTCCCCTTTCCACATAGTGTTTGATGGAGGGACTTATTTAGTTGGCCTCTTTAATGTATCCCTCCACAAACAAACAAAAACCCCCACACAGCAATGAGTCCCAAAGCCCATGTCAACTGACTGGCTAACGCTGCAGGGCTAAAAATAGCAGGGTAGACCTTTTGGCTTGGACGGCAGCCTAGGCTCCACGAGCCTCCCACATCAGCAGATCTCAGAGCCTGGGCTTCAGTCCATGTACGAAGGCCTACACTGCTATGATGAGCTCAAGTCAGTTGACTCTTAGGATATGTCTACACAGCAATTAAAAACCAGCAGCTGGCCCGTGTCAGCTGACTTGGGCTTAGGAGCTGTTTAATTTTGGTGTAGATGTTTCGGCTTGGCTGAAGCCTAGATTCTGGAAGTGTCCCAGAGCCCAACCCACGTCTACAGCATGATTAAACTGCCCCTTAGCCTGAGTCCTGCAAGCCTGACCCAGTCAACACAGGCCTGCCATGGGTGTTTAATTGCAGTGTAGACATTCCTTTAGATGTGCTGCCGTGGACTTTTTTTTGTTGAGTAGATTTACCCTAAGGCTTTGCTTTTGAAGGCATTTAGATGTCTGTCTACCTTTTTGAGGATTGACCACTTTCACATCCATATGTGAAGCTGGAAATTACATTTGAGCTGAAGATTTCTAGGTAGTAGTGAATAATAGTCATCAACTGAGAACCATTTGGTACCCAGAGAGAGTCACACCCCAAAATGTCCAGTTTTTTAAGTTGCTTGCATTCTGAAGTTTGAAACAGATCTATTCCCCATCTGATCAAAAATTTTCACAATTTTTCTTGCCCATTTCTTCAATATTTTTAAAAAGTCGTTATAGACAATATGGTTAACACCTTTAGATTACCTAATGTTTCATCTAATGAAATAGTTCATTGAAGTTCTCAGTGTGTTCAATAAAAATTTCCCCCAAAAGCATGACATTGCAATAAGTCAACAATTTTTAAATGAACAAACTTTATTTTAAAAGCTTCTTTTAAATTAAAAAAACAAAAACTGTTCGTCAAAACGTAACAGCTGGCTGTATTGGTACTGATGTAAAAGAAGTCAATGCCCCTAATGAACAGATGTTTACACCACAAATATCATGATGCCCCAAAAACTGTTCCCAGTGTCTTTTTCTAATACAACCAGACTGCATGCAGGGTTCTCTGCAGAGCTTGGTGGTGCGGGAGTTGCTCTAGCTCAAGGAGCAGCAACTCTGTTCCTCTGGAGCTGCTTCTTTCTCTGTAGGAATGGAGTAGCCTCCATATGCCTTAGTCTAGAGAAGAAGTGATTGGTGGGTCTGTACCCTGGAGGGTACAATGTACCTCCTGTGATTCCAACCCCCCTTGTGTAGATGTAGGCTGGCGTACAGGGAACACTCACTGAGCTGTATTCTGAGTTGAGCAATGATGCACTGTCACATTGGATTTCTGCCACTTCTCTGTCCTGAGGGACTTGACAATAACGTTCCATATTAATTGTTTATTAATGAAATTAAATGCAAATCTGTGCCTTTTAAGGGTCTTATTTTGGTGATGGGAGTGGGTTGAACACAGTCTGAATCCTTTATAGTGTGTCACTAGAGCTCTTTGGGTAATGTAATAAAATATTTTGCATCTAAAAACCTTGGACACACAGAATAAAGCAAATAACTTAGCTGTTGGAGTTATATAATCAGCTGTAGACAATGCAGTGTTTCATGAGCATTCAGAATGGTAAGCAATCCAGTAGCAATAATTCAGTAGCTACCTTTGTCTGATATGGTAAACACAGAGGCCACGGGCAAAGTGGGATGGAATATTATTAAAAGGGACCAATAAAGGAACTCGAAAATCTTCTAAGACAAGTGTAGTCTTGTGTGCTATAAAAAGCAGCCAGCACTCAATTTGATATGCAATGGATGTCAGCCTTGCAAATGAAACACTGGAAGCTTCCTCAGCAATGAATATGAAAATGTGACGATCATTTATGCAGAAAGCGGAAATTAAACAAGTATTTTTTGTGTGTAGGTGTGATTAAAACTGTCGAGTGTTTGGATTTTTTTTTTTAAATCCTTTTGGGATCGATCTCCTGATGCGTCATTTACTGGCCATAGGCTTTGCCCTTAGGACTTCACTCCAGGCTTCAACGAGTTATAGTACATGGAATGAATTATTTTTGTTGAATCCTACAGCCATCATGAAGACTAGCCCTCATGGGATTGGAGCTGGGCAGAGGGAGTAAGAAGAAGAGAAGAATTGCTTTCATTTGCAGCTAACATTCTATTGCAATAAAAGGCCCTAAGTATGTCACACTGGAATAGATTTCCAAGGCATTTGCAGTGAGACATAGTGCGGCAAAGAGAAGCTACTATAGAAACATAATAGGATACTTTGTCTTGTAGCTGCAGAAAATATTCTTGGCACTCTCTGCAATGGATGCTTGCTCTGTTGCATGTGATCCTAGCCAAGGAAAAAGCCAGCATACTGCTGAAGGCCAAAACCCACTCATTTGTTTCCAGCTGAAACCTGGGGAGTTGCAAAATAGTTGGAGGTCAGGTGCTGTAGTCTAGGTATCATAAGCTTCCTCTTTTTCACTTGTGTGCTACATAATTTCCTATGCCAGATTTGATCCTTTCTCTTAGAGGGGTCGCACTGTCCATGGGACTTCATTCCAAGTTTCCTTCCTCTAATGGACAAAGGGTTGGCACCTTGCCCTAATCTAGGGAATTGGGGTACAGGAGGGCAGTTCTGTTCCCCACAGGATGATTGGTGGGCTCCCCCTTTGTTTGCTGCTGATGCTGAAGGTACTCTACGCACCAGCTATCTAATGGGATCTCATGGGAGATCTCCTTCACTGAAATAGTTGTTTAGGGAGAAGCTATTTTAAGGTGCAGCCCTTTAAATTATGTTAGTCATTCAAGGAAGACTCACCCACCCTCACCACTGAGACATCAGATACCTACATGAGGCCTGGCTGGATTCCCTTACATACTTCAGCATCCCATCCTCCCCCAACAGCCAGCCTTTTGAGGTGTGCTGGTCTGAACTGTGGTGCAACACACTGCCTGGCTCAGAACCTGTTAGAGGGGTTCTCGGGCTCTCTGCTGAATACAGGATCATCTCTGTGCAAACAAAAGTCCAATTTTACAAGGAGGGCAAATAGTATTTATCAGGCTTAACTCCTGGGTGCTTTATCTCTGCAGCTACAAGTAAGGCAATAGGGACCCCAGCCTGCCAGAGCATTCTAGTACCTGTGAGCACATAGGTGGGTCAAATATTCATTTTTAGATACTTAAAGCTATCACTAGAGGAATAGAAGAGTCCTGACTCATGTGTCAAGCATATTGAAAGCGGCAGGAAGGAAAAAAAACATTAGAGCTCAGCTATTGCTCACTCCCTTTTTGCCGAGAAAGACTGAATGTCACAGGGATTAGGCAGCTGGCTATTTTTAGATGCCTATCACCTTTAGAGGTAATTTGAAGCAGCAGAAATCACCTCCAGCATGTCTTTATGCTGCCAGAACAGCATCTTGTGATAAGCAGGACTTCTCTCAGTTTTAGAGTCCTTCATTTCCTTCAGGACGGAGCCTGCATAAATTCAGACTTGTGAGTTGCTACCTCTCTATCAAAGAGCCTGCTAAACACTTTCTGGGAGGGAGAGCCAGCTGAGAGCGTTTAGCTGAGTGGCAAGAGGGGAAGAACTGGCATGAATTGTATCAGCAGCAGCAAGGAGGTGCATTCACAGCTATCTAACAGATGCTCTTTTACTTTGTTTCTCCTGCAGGGCTGACGTGAAACTAAATAAAAAGGTTAGAACCAAGCAAAGAAACGACATGCATTTAATAAAAATGGAGAGATCATCTCTCTCTCACGTGTGCTTTCTCTCTGGGTGAGAGATTTTTCATTTAAAAACTATGGGCCAAATCTGCTCCAGTCACACAAAGCAACTGTAAGATCAGCTTAAATGGCCAGTAACATACCAGTGAATCTGGCCCTAGATTTGAATCCAGTTACTTACTGTGTTCCTGGGATGATAATAATTGATTAAGCTAGCTGTGGTCAGGAAAATGACAATAGCAACCTCTTACTCAATAGATGTGCTCTATGAGCCGAATGCTGCTCCCTTACACCAGTATAATTCAAATCAAGCACTGAAATGTAGTGGCATTACTCAGGGTTTACCCTGGGGTAAACAGGAGCAGAGTTTCGCCCCTGGATCTATTTGGAGTCATACCTACTTCAGTGATAGATATTTGCACAACTCGTTGGTACTGGAGAGGCGACAGCTATAAGAGAGTGACCTGCTTTCTTTTCGGGCTCACACACTAACATAGGTATTGCTGAAGTTGTGCAATCTTTACTCTAAGACATCTGCAGGTTCACAGCAGCTGTGAGTCTGTTGCCAGATTTACCAGTGCACTGGTACAAAAGTGACCCAATTTAACTTTGGCCAGTTATGCTAGGTGTAGGGCTTTCTTCCACTGCCAAAGCAGCATAAAGCAACCTGAGTGTACCTATGAAACGGTGCTCTTATCATCTGCTGGAGTAAATTGGCATATCTCCACAGAAGACAAAGGTACTATGTTGACTTACACAAGCAGGGGATCTGGCGCTCAATCTATAACATGTTATCTGGGTTGCATTATTAGTAATAATTCAGGAACTGAAAAGCGCCTGGATTGACGTTCAGATCTCAGGCGGATGTTGCGGTTAGGCACACAGCTTATTACTTGTGCGCTTAGCCAATCTGATATGACGCGTAAGTGCAACTGAACATGGAATCCAGTGTTGCCTTTATTACATAGCTCTTCTCTTACGTGACTACATTTTTAAATTGAATGACTTACTCTCAAAATTGATTGTTTTCTTTTCCATGGATCCCCCTTACAAGAGCTGTCTGTTACCTGAGACACAGTTAAGCGACTAATCACATAGGGACTCTGGCAGAACCAGCAGTTCAACCAAGGTCTTCTGAGCCAAAGTTGAGTGCTTTAGCCACAAGACCATCCTTCCTCTGTGAGGATGTTAACTCACTGAATTCTCCTCTTAGTCTGATGATTTGGAGAATTCAATGCATTGCTAAAGACTGGCTTTTTCAAAGGTGCCTAAAGGAGTTAGATGCACTAATAGGACCGAAATTCAACAGGAGGTGGGCAACACATTCTCTTAGGCATCTTTGAAATCCCAGCCAAAGTTGGTAGGGTTTTTATGTGTTGTTTTCAGTCACCCTTAAGCTCTGCCTTCTTATTTTTTTGCTTTTAGCAAAGGTGCTTTTCTAGCCCAGAATAATCGAAACCCACAATGCTAGAAACTAGTGCCAGGATTTATGGAAGGTGTTTTTCTTAAGATGAGGTGCTGTATAATATGCCCAACAGCAGCTCAGAGTTAAATACTCTTGTACAGTACTTGGCATTGGTTGTTATATTAATGATCATGGATTCTCAAACACACACAAAAATCTATACCACAGGACAAGCTCTGAGAAATCCAAAAATACTTTGCTTGAATTGAAGTAGCTGAGATACACTCTTAGAACTCCAGAGTTTAAATCAAAATGCAATTATTTTGTTCCTTATAAATCAGCCTTGCAGAAGGGAACACCAGCTTGTCTGAAGCACCCTTTGGCTAGGTAGAGGTTCATGTTTAAGACAGAGGTGCATTCTGTTGGCTATTGCTGTGGCTGGCATAGTAGAAATGCATTCTTATGCATCACTGTGACTTGACGGGGCGGATGATCACTAATTTCTGTGAGCCCATGTTAATAGGCACTGGATTGGGCCTCAAAAGAAGAAAAGGGGGAGAATAGAAATAAGTGAACTGTACTATTTTCAGAGCTTTCTCATGCTTTTTTGTGTTCACTTTACATGTACCATTCACTACAAGCTATTTGGGTCAAGGTTCATCTTTTGTTCTGTTTGTACAGTACCTAGTAATGTGGGGTCCTCGCTCATGATTGGGTTTTCTAGATGTTACTGCAATATAAATAACATGACTGAGTTTTACTAGTAAAAATTAGTATCAAACTGTGAATCTTGTACTTGCATTCTTGAATACTTGCACAACACACTTAAATTCAGTTTCAGAGAGCACTTGTACCAGAAGTCTAATTAGCCATAGAAGAGAAATTATTGTGTGATAAATTGCAATCAGATAGCCCATCTGGATTTTTAATATTAAGTAGCATAATAGAGGCCCAAATTCAAGAAAACACTTAGGCACCTGCTTAGATCCCATTTAATTGGATTTAAGCACATTTAAGTGTTTTTCTGTACAGTGACACTTTCTTGAAATAAGATCAGAAAGAGTACATGAAATTTGTGAAAACGTTAATGAAAGATTTCAAAGAAGTTTATTAAAAAATTTACTATCTGCAAACATTGAATGAACATGTTAAAAAAAAGACAAAATTAATTGTTTAAATAAGATCATTTGCTCTGCTTTTGTCACCATTAACATGAGCTGAAAAGTTAGTCCATCCCTACAAACATATATCACATCTTGCAATATGCTCACTGCTAGTGAGTTCTCATATACAGTCTACAGGAGCAGTGAACTTTTCAAGTTCATCATAGTATAGGCGTATCTGATTTGTTATGGTTGCCATCGGGAGGCACGCCTTTTAAAGGTTACTAGTGATTTTGGGTGTCTTGAGTTTTGCATGTCCGGCTTGAGACGCCTTAAAATGGGGCCTGATTTTCAGAAAGTGGTGACCCATTTTCCCTTTGAAAATGTAGGCCCTTTTGAAGTGTCTTAACTTGAGCCCCTGCAGTTACTAGTCACCTTTTACAAGTTTGGCCTTTGGCTTTTGTTTAGATTACCATGCACAAATGTTTTAATATACAAGTCTAAAAATATTTATTTGTTGTTCTTACCTATGAATTTGTATTGTGTTTGGCACCACATAAATTGACTTAGCCATTCTTTGGTGCATATAATAATAATAAATACATGCACTTGTGTAGCACCTTCCCTCAGGGGAGTCCAACATAAATGCACATATTTATGTATATATACTTGGAAATACAATAGCTCTAGTGAAATTTCCCAGCCGGTGTTTCTACGAGAGCCCAAGTAGCTCCACTGGACGTTGTCTACTGTACCTTTATTAGATATTCATTTTTAAGTGGTGCATTTGCAATACATGTCTATGCAAAGGCCCATTTTGACACAGGCTAATTAGTAGCTTAGAACACTGTTTGTTTGGTTTGGATGGGTGCAGTTGGCCCTGATTCTGAACATCACTAAAGAAGATGTTTAACTTTGAAATCAGTGAGACTTAAGCACATGCTGACTGTTAAGCATGTGCTTACATGCTATTCTGAATAGGAATGCTTTCATGAATCCGGCCCATAGTTTGTCTAAGATGTATAAATATTATGGATCTTTCCCTCATTGCACACTGATTATCGATAGCAATTCATGTTTACCAATCTAGGGCAGATACGTACTGTTATCTTCTATACCAGAAGTGTAACAGTCATTAAATAACAGGCATTTTTTAAAAGTGTCCTTAAAGAAACCACTATTCAATTCTTTTGATAAAATGTTTCATGCAACGCATTACTTTGATCATGCCCACATAACATATGCTTTTAATCTGATGACCCTATATGGATTTTTAAACACCGCTAAATGTGAACCGCGTGGACTTAAGAAGGGTGAAACTTTCAGTCTAGGTTATAGTGAGGGTTCAACTGAGCCCAAATGTGCAACAAATCACAACTTGCTCAACACGATTGCTGTCTGGTCCTGTTGTTAGCAAACAGTTTTGTTTTTAAATTAACCTGAAACATGGGTCTTGAGTCTGGGTTAGGAAACTATGGCAATAAAGTGGGGATTTCTGTGCAGTGATTCTCTCGGTCCCTTCCCACTCAACTGCCACCTTCTTTCATTTCTGCTATTTCTCTAAGGTGAGATGAAATGAAAAAAAATCTGGATTCCAGGGATCTTCCCAAGGGAATCACATGCAGCCACAAAACAATGCAGTCCCAGTTTTCAAAACGCACCTTCTCCTTCTGCGTGAGCCATTCTCTCTACCCAGTCATGTGCATGTGCAATTAGGTCATGACCCAACTGCCAGTGAAGTCAAAGGGTTCCCTAAGGGCCTCTACATCCCATGACAGCCCTTGGAGGCTTTCCATGGCACAGAAGTGGGCCATTTTTGATGAAGCTAGCACTGTAAGCAAACAGCACATATGCTGTCTATATGCAGAACTGCTGCCACCACAGCACAAGAGGGATATGAAGCATATAATTGGGCATGCTCAGGAACTGAAAAATGAGGTACTTCCTAGTCTCCTTCTCTTCCCTAACTCCTCCTCTGATCGATCTCTGTGCTCCTGCCCGAGACAACTGACTCTCATCATCCTTGTTTCCTTCAGTGGCTCCCCACTCCAGTCTCCTTGCCCAACCTGTCCCAGCCTTTTCTTCCTCCTCGCTATCCCAGTCCCAGGTTGTCCTCCCACTGGCTCCCAGACTGCTAGGCTGTCCTGGCCAGTTTTTCTCCCCTTCCTTCTGACTCCTTGTCTCAGTCTGTTCTTTCCCCCCGAAAAAATTCAGCCTGAGGCAGACGTCCAGCATGGAAAATTTCAGTCCAAATAGTTAGTTTGGCCAAGCCATAAGCGACTGAAACCAGGATCTTATAAAGGGAAGTGTGGTAGCAGGCAGTATTACCAGCTCTACCTATGATATAGAGATGTCAATAATATAAAGGGTGCTATCTACTGGCATTAGATTTTGAAATAGTATTCCTAAATTAAGAAGGTCATTAAAATTGTTATGTTCTGGAAGCATGTAGCTCTACACAACTTGAACCCTGAGGTGCCATCTCAGTTTGAATGAACTTGGGATCAACCATAAAGGAGGAGGAAATCCTAGTCATAACACAGGGAAATACTTTTAGTTGCAATGCTGATCCACTTCTTCATTCATCACAAATGACTCACAGGAGCTCATTTATTGTCTGCACCCCAGACCCACCCAAAAGATGGTGTAGACACATTTTCATGTAATTCCCAGTGACTCAGCTGTGAGCCCTGGGACATGGTGGCCTCAAAAACAGTGGTGGATTAAGATCAGATGAACTGGCTATCTAATCCAGCCAAAGAAACCCCCTGCAAATAAAAGGTGCCACCTTGTTACACAACTTTTTATGGTCCTTCTGGCTCCCATCCTCACTAATGTGACCACCTACTCTTTAGTGCCGAAGCTGGGCCTCTCAGATCTTTTAAGGCCTCCCTGCTCCATTAGACCCAAACTTTGAAGGTCTTTAGACACCCTCCTATCCCAGGGCCCACATCTGTGAATCCTATCTTGAAAAGATAGTTAGCACTTTAGCCTTATGCTTTCACAAAGGAGAGTACATATTGTCACTTTATAGGTGAGGAACCGGTAGCATGAAGCGGGAAGCGTATCCAAGGTCCCACAACAGGTTTGTAGCTGAGGTGGGCGTAGAACCCATGTCTCCTGAGAAGCAGATCTAGTCCAGCACTGACTTCCTGCTGGAACTTAGTGCCATTCTACTTGACTGTGTATTTGGTATCAGCAGCTGGGAATGTTGTCATACCCGTGCACTTATCCTTTTGCTTCTGGGGAACTGAACCTGCCTTAAATCGTAAGCATTAAAAAAAATTCCTTCTTTGCTGTTACTCATTATAGGGGTGCCTCTGGCCCCTTCAGGAAAGCCCTTTATAGAGCAGATGTTTCCCCAGCAAGGTATCTTGTCGCAGCCCTGCGGTGGAATCACAGCACCTTCAGCAGCACAAAAGGGTGCTAGATGTTCTCATCCAACTGCCCTCTCCCCACCCCAGTTGTGTAGAAATGGGACCAGGTTTGCTGGTCTCAGCCTAGTTGCGTTTGTGCTCATCACGGAACCGCTATGCAATTTGCTGCAATGGGCATGCTGGGCGCAAAAATAGCAGGGGTTACTGCTGATCAGCAGTGAGGTGGCAGAGCAGAGCTGCATGAAGAAGCTTGCAAAGTGCCTGCCTGTGCTTATAACCAGCTCTGGCTAAGGGCTTTTTATTCCTCCTTGTCCTCCTTTCCTTAAGCATTGCATTCCCTCCCATGCAATGGGAACAGCATTTGAGAGCTAGATTCATTATCTCTGGTGCTGGGGAAAACTTTCCTTTCATTATTAGGAAGATTGTCCCCTATAGGTGTAGGATGCCCTAAATCTGGGCTTTAACTTGAACCAAAGATAAATACCCCCCCACACACACACCCCATCCCCCCCCTTTATTCAGCACTGCAGTTTCCAGCATTTCTGACGTTAACAGTCAGTTGTTCCCCAATGGAGGCTGCTTTTTCACTTTCCAAAAATGGAACGTGCTGGGAGGGTGGGTGGACAGGTCACTCTTGGGAAGAAGTTGGCTTGACTGGTGGATTTATTTGCTGGGGCACAAAGTCTCTCCAAAATTATCATTTTCAGCCTCACAGCAACTGTTGGCCAAATCGGATGATCCTCTGTTCTTGTATGTATCTTGAGTAGCCTCTGTCACTTCTCTGGCTCTCCAGCTGATCAGAACCACCACAGTAACAGTATCTTTGCAGTCCACTGGTCTGGCCCTATGGTCGCTCGCGCTCCGTTTGGGACTCTCCTGACCTAGAAGTCTAAAGTGCACCTCCATCATCCAGCAGGAGTCAGACCTGCTGTCCCACCTCAGCAGCTTGTGCCATTCAGGCACTGCAGAGGGGTCAGAAACCTGTCAGATCCAGTCGGCTGGGATTTTGCCCAGAGTACAGGGAATCTCTGGATGCCACAGAGCTACCTACCTTCACAGCTCCCAGCACATGGGATGCGGCTGAAGAGCTGCTGTCCTCTGGCTACTGTAGGCTGCTGAAGTAGCCTCTTGGGACCGCAAGCTCCTGGAGCATTGAGTGATCCAAAGTGCACGAGGGACTGATTGCAGCGTTGACGTAAAGCCACCTTTGTCCTGCTGCAATTAATATATTTCGATTGCAGCTGCACACGGGGGGGGGTCTTCATATTTCACTGCCCATCCCAGCTTTGTCCAAAGCCTTCCTTGAAGTTGCTCGAAATCATCCTGATGGGGGGGGGAGAGAATATTTGTACATTTTAAATTTTTTTCTTTTTTAATATAACAAATCAGTGAAGCTTTTTGAGATGCAGAGCAATGAATGGTTTTGACACTTACAAAAATTGTCTGACACCTCATTGTTCCCATTTATAATATAAACTCCTTGGTTGAAAATGCGGTGCAGTGGGTGACTTCACATACACCTTTCTCAGCAACTGCCCTGTGCACTCGATTTCATCCACATACTGAATAAAACAAAGGGCGTTTTGTAGCCTAAGCTGGTTTTGAGATGGCTTTAAAAACAAGAGTTCAAAAAGCAAAATGGACCTCATTTTTCATTTAAAAGCATTCCACGGCTCAGAAAAGGTTCGTCATTGCCTCAGATATTTACCATAAATACAATATTTTGAGCCAAAAAGAGCTTTGGAATTTTTCTGAGGAAATGAGTTTGGCATCAGTGACTGGAATATATGGAGACATGATGGACACACAACCAGGCCTTCATGTGTCATTCAGATACAGCAACAACTGCCACTGCCTAGAAGATGTTTGTGTGGCTGTGAATTTGAGATTACAGTCCTGTGGCACCAGACCAGACGTGGAGGCTGTAGGAGAGTGCAAGTTAGGGAAAAGGGGAAACTACCATCAGCTTTTTTTTGGGTCGCTTACAGTGCTCCCGTTTATTTTAGCCCCTGGAGCTAGTATGATCTGAGCAGTTATTATTTAGATTACAAACTTTGTGGGGTGGGGACCATCTTTTTGCTATAGTTTCATACAGTGTCTGTTAGCACAATGGGGCCCTGATATCTGATTGAGGCCCCTCCATGCCTACCACAATTTTAATGACTTCCTGGAAGTACCTGGGGTGTGCTGGGCTTCTTCTGATCATAAAAGGCACAATCCCTGCCCTGAAGAACTTACACCTGAAACGGCCACATTTCATAGTCCTGCAGTGATCGTACTTCTTTGTCTCTTGGCCAAATGTCACGTACTATGTCTTTGCGTTCACATTTTCCAGAGGAACTCTTCAGGGAGGAACCTACCTTGCTGTGGGAAGCGATGGCTTCAAGAGAGCAGGAGAAAGGCTCAACATGGCTCGCTGTCAGCTCCGCAGCAGTCAGTAACATGGAATTGTGCGTCTAGAGGGTTTGCAAGCTTTTCCTTGGAGGCTACTTACATCAAGGGGAGTGCTAGTCTAGCATCCCAGGCAAGCTGTAACTAGCGGACACAATGCCTGGATGTTGACTGGAGTAACTGAGCTCATTCTTTCAGAGCCTGCAGTGGCAGTCACAGGCTACTTATGTCAAGTGAGACACTTCTTTTTCGGGTAGTCCATTAGTGACACGTTTATTGCTATACTGTGCTCCACTCTTAAGGGTTTCACCAGATTAACTGTGACAAATATGGCTTGTTTTTTCTCCTTCGTGATAGCAGTTAGCACAAGGGGCTCGGAGACTCTTTTGCATGACATCTATTGCGTTAGTGTAAATCGTATTGAGGTATTTTTATTTTCTTTTAGCCTTTGAGTCAATTTGTTGCAGTCTTCCTTTTTCATGTGCTTCAGTGCCAGACAGTGGATGGCTTCTATATTAAAAAAAGTGCAATCAACTAATTCAGAGACGTATTCCGGATGTTGAGAGCTACATTCAAATGACCCGATATATCAAGTTATGGTTCGGGGCTGGAGCTATAACTTTGCCCTTTCTCTAGGGGTGCTTTTTCCAAGTGACAGACCTGCACCTGCACTTCTCTGAGTGGCATCCCACAGTTCACCCCACTTTTACACTGGTCTGACCAGACTACAGCACTCCTTGTCTACCAACCATTATATCTCAACAGCTCCTGCTTTGGCCTCCTGCTGCAGCCTTCTCTCCAGGAGCTTGTGAGCACTAGGAAATTGCAGTGACCCAGGACTGTGTCTTCAAAACAAGAATTATTTATTGTCCATATGGACATAAGAATGGATAGGAGGGCTCAAATAACATGAGCCTAAACATACGTTGTCTTACCTAAACATAGCCTTTCCTTGCCAATTTAAGTAGGTCCCACTTAATCCAGGCATTCCCCAGCATTGGGGCTGGATGAGACAGGCTGCAACTTCTGCCTTTGTCAGCTTGTCTCCCCCAGTCTGTGTGTGTTCTTCAGGTCACCAGCTATCTTCTATTCTTGTTCAAGACCTCCCACCCGAAGATCTTCCTAGAACTGGTCAAACTGGTCTGTTTCTCAAGAGATGTAAGAAGTAGTTTTCATGCAGTGGGCTCCCTGTATTGTCCATCTGAGCAGCCAGCAGTTGAATAAGTCATTGCCAGGTTCCTGGATATCTCAGAAGTGCTCCAGCTGGAACCCTTAGAGTTCCAGAGAGCCAGCTCCGTCACAATTACCAAATCCACAGAGATATATATATAACACTCACGATATTAATGCAGATATCTCCCATGCTCTTTAGATTAAGGACTTGTAATTACAGAAGTTAAATTAACTCAGTAGCCAAAACAAAAGCATACTGCTTTTAGTTGCAATTGCAACAAATATCTGTGAGGGACATAGTAAGAAAAGGATCCTGCACTAATATGTGGCTGCCTCTGGGTTTGCCCTTTAGTTTTAGTTACAGCTGTGGCCAAAACTTTAAAAAAGTGGGAGCCTAAAAATTAAGTTTTTTAATCCATATTTAGGCACTTAAATAAGTGGTCAGACTTCCAAAGTTGTTGATAACCCAACAGCTCTTACTGACTTCATTAGGTGCTGGTGGGTGTACAGCATTTTTTTTTAAATCAGGCCACATTTAGGTCTCTAATGTGAATTCAGGATCCTAACTTCAGGCACCCATTTTTGACAAATCTTGACCAGTATGTACAAGGTACGTTGTATTAAATGAATGCTACAAGTTATACAATTAGAGGCAATAAGTGTGTTCAAATTATGCAGCACTGAGCACATGATTCACGAACTCTTTATGAATATTAAGTGTAATATTGAATGAGTTCTCTCTGATATTCCATGTTTCATTGGTGATTCATGTTTGTTGATGGTCAGAACAGAAAATGAATGAATTAAGTTAGGAAGCAAATAATCATGATTTCCAGAATTACAAGTGGAGCACACTAGCATGCTGGTCTACTGCATCTGAAGAAGATCGTTGCTACTTGATCACTTTAGTTTAAGGGGGACAAAGAAATCATAGTTAGCTCTGTCTATTTTAATTTCCTTTGAATTTAAATAAGTTTCAATGAGTTCCATTGGTTTTAAAACCTTTTGAGGGCTATCACTGCAAATCAGAAAGCTTGGAATCAGGCTAGAGGAGTCCACCAGAAAAATGTCTATATAGACTGATGTCTTTAGATTCCATTGCTCCCAAAATATACCTGTGCATTGGCTAAACTACAGTCAGTAGTGGCACTACTTGAAGTAGTATTTCTAGAAGATGATATTTCTGGGAATGATCAGTGTTTAGATCCTGACCACGTCTCTCCTGGGAGTCTCTCTTCTGGTGCACATTTCCTGAGAATCCATATAAAACATTCTAATCAAGATTTGTGAGTTAGGATGGACAGTTAAGAATGCCATCACACGCATATCCAAGTTCAGGAGTAACTCTGTTTTTCTGAACGATAGAAGCTCTTCTCTGATTCTTTCTGAATTGTACATGCCCTCTTACTGGCTTAGGTTTAAAAGCCACCTTTACAACTAGCATTCCTTTTCACACACAGTCAAGATCAGAAAGTAACTAACTTTAATTTTTTGAGAAAAAAATGGCTATCAAAAGTCACAATTTTTAAACCCGAAGTACAGTACATATCTAATGCTGAAGAGAACTACAATTTCCAGATGTGCAATCTCAAACATTCTTAGATGAATGGAGTTTAATTTCATATTCATTAAGCAAAGGATCTGTGCCCTTCTCCCTATTGGGACAATAACCATATCTTGGTTAGACTAATAATTGGTTTTCTCAAGTTCTATAGCAGGCATGGGGAGGATTGACATCTGCTTGCCTGACACACATCCACAGAAAAAAAAATAAAGCAATGTTTGACTGTAATGTAATAGTCTCTTGTGATAATTCAATCAAAACACCTGTGCTGTAAGTACATGTACAAACTCAGCCCTAAAAGGATGGAATAACCTTGACAGGGAAACGGCATGTTCTTATGAGAAGGATGGTCTTGGGATTTAAAGCTCTCACTTGAGACTCAGGAGATCTGGGTTCTTTTGCCTGCTCTGCTACAGACTTCTTGGATAATCTTGAGCAAGTTGCTTAATCTTTCTGTGCCTCAGTCCTCCATCTGTAAAATGGGTATAATACTTCCTTTCTCCCCATTGTTCACCTTGTCTGTTTAGAGTGGGCTTTTAAAAAGTACTTAGCACTGGTCTAACTCTGTTACCATTGAAGAGGTAGTAAAGCTCCCATTAATGTCAATGTTAGCAGAGTTAGGCTAATGCTGAATGCTTTTGACAATCTCATCCTTACATAGCAAGCTCTTTGAGGCTGTCCCTTACTATAAGTTTGTGAGTGCTTAGCAGTGTTGATGTTACTGCAATACAACAATAATAAATAAATGATCTTGTTTTGCAATAGCCTGACAAATCCAAAAGGGAATGTTTTTGTCCAGGAACTAATCTAAGAATTGATTAACACTCTGCCTCTGTAGAACTGCTTGTGAATATTCATAAAACAGAAAATGGGTTGCTGTTTAAAACTCCATCTTTGGTACTATAGATTGGTGCGTTATGTCCTGAGATATTTAAATTCTTCCAAATGAATTAAGCATCTCAAGGCAAAAGTAAAATATAAATATCAAATCATCAGCATACGTTTTCTTAATGTTTCTTCCCCTCTCTTTACCTAAGCTATGTTAGAATATGAATGAGTTACATGTAAAGGCAAGCTCCAGTCATAAAAAACTCCCTTTCTACAAAACAAGACAGCTCTTTCTGCTGTCATGATTCATAGCTTCACTATTTAAATGGCGCCTCAATCACAGAACTGTTGAAAGCCAACTGTTCTGTGTTGCACACTGAAATGTTTGTTTGAACAGCAGTCTTTAAAATGGAGTTTAAAAATTAGAATTACTGTTAAATTTATTTGAAGATTTGGCAGATTTAGGGGGAAAGGGTTGATTTTTTTCACCCCTTGATATCTAACATTTTCAGAATGGAGCTGTGCAGCAACTTAATTTTATATCAAGTATTTGATTTCACAGCTCGCCATTATTTAGGATCTACTTGCAGCTGCATTGTGTATGCTTAACAAATAAAAGCTTTCAGAGAACATCATTCAATTCTTACCTCCTGCTAAGGGTTTTCGAAGTGTAATACATCACGGAATCAAAATGACTTTCACTAAAAGTTCATGCTGTTTAAATCACACCAAATGTTATATTGAGCTGTAGCATACATAATTCATGTGTCATTAATGGCTTCTACAAGTCTTCAGCTGCGTGGCATACCAATGAATCAGGATGTGCGGGTTTTTTTTTTTATACCTGCCTTTACTTCAATTGTATTTAGGAGCAATACTATATAATTGTAGTAACCTGGAAAATCAAACAGGCATGCGTTAAAATATAGTTTGAGATGGACATGATAAAGTAGATCTTGTTTCTTTCCTCATTTGAGTAAATGTTCTATTTTAAACAGGAAAGATGCTCTATATTTTATATTACATAAAATATGCATTTGCTTTGCTGTAAATTCTGGAAATATACTGGCATCACTCAGTGTGGCTAAGTTAAACCTGTCCATTTAGTTGATCTTTATCTACTCTGCAACAAGGGACTTGAGTCTAGCAAGGGATGTGTTTTGGTGGCTCACGTGATGGGAGAGGGCGAAAAGAACAGGACGGGCTGGGTCCCAGAAGCATTCTGTACCATTTGCGGGATCTATCATTTTATTTGGAGCCATGTGCTCCAGGCCACTTCCTGTTTGCTGGTTTCGTCCTCTGCCTGTCTGGGTGGGGCCGCAATGGAGCAGCCTCCCTGGACTCTGTGTCCCTTTGTAAGGTGGACAGGGCTGGGCTGAGCCCCATGACACAGGCATCATCCTGATGGGGAATCCTGACTGCCACAGGCTGAGGGCCAGCTCACTCCCCTGCCAGACTTGACTTGGTGGCTGCTCTTGGGTGTGTGCCTGGCTGGCTTCACCCTGGGCAAATGCTTCCACAGGGGAGAACCCAGTCTGCCCCCTACCTGTGGGGCAGATTTGACCTGGTGACTCTGCCTTGTTGCGTTAGTCTAGTTGGCTCTTCCCCTTGACACATCATGGCTTCGGCAGGGCAGCATAGTGGCTGAGTTGGTCACCATGCCCGAACTGGGCCACTAGGCAAGGCATGGGTATAGATGGGAGTTCAGCCCCTCCCCCACCATAGCCAGTGTCTGAATCGCTATCCAATGCCTTAAATGGCTTTCAGCATTTCCATCTCTCTCTTTGGACATCAGTGCTGCCTGAGCACGTAAGTCATTGCCAGTGCAGGAGCCTTCCAGTCAGATGGGTGTTCCCTGGACCCACAGACTGGCTGCAGTCAGAGAGCACCAGTCACTCATAGGATGAACTGAGCACTCATTACACAGTTGGGAAAGACAACCTAGATGGAGCTACTATAAGGTGGATGCATAACTGGTTGGAAAACCATTCCCAGAGGTTCACAGTCAAGTTGGAAGGACATATTGAATGTGGTCCCACAGGGATCAGTTCTGGATCCGGCTCTGTTCAGCATCTTCATCATTCATTTAGCTAAATGGCATACAACGTATACTTATAAAGTTTGTGGACAATAACCAGCTGGGAGGGGTTGCAAGTGCTTTGGATGGTAGGATTAAAATTCAGAATGATCTGGACAAACTGGAGAAATGGTCTGAAGTAAATAGGATGAAATTCATTAAGGACCAATGCAAAGTTCTCCACTTAGGAAGGACCAATCTGTTGCACACATACAAAATGAAAAATGGCTGGATCACAAACTAAATATGAGTGAACTGTGTAACAATTTCAAAAAACAAACATCATTCTAGGATGTATTAGCAGACGAGTTGTAAGCAAGACACGAGAAGTAATTCTTTCATTCTACTCCATGCTGATCAGACCTCTGCTGGATTTTTCTGTCCAGATCTGGGCACCACATTTCAGGAAAGATGTGGACAACTTGGAGAAACTCCAGAGGAAAGCACCAAAATTATTAAAAGTCTAGAAAACATGACCTACGAGAGAAGATTGAAAAAATTGGGTTTGTTTAGTCAGAAGAGAAGATTGAGGTTTGGTCTACTCTGCCAACGGATTTCAGCAGCAGTCAACATGAGATACGCAAGCTACTTAGAGTAGCTGACAATGCCATCGGCAGTGTAGACATACCCTGAGAGGGGATGTGATAAGTTTTCAAGTACATAAAAGGTTTTTCAAGGAGGAAGGAGAAAAATTGTTCTCTTTAACCTTTGAGGATAGGGTAAGAAGCAATGAGCTTCAATTGCAGCAAGAGTGCTTTAGGTTGGACATTAAGAAAAACATCTTAACTGTCAGGGTAGTTAAGCACTGGAATAAATTGCCTAGGGAGGTTGTGGAATCTCCATCATTGGAGATTTTAAAGAGCAGGTTAGACAAACACCTGTCAGGGATGGTCTAGATAATACTTATTCCTGCCATAAGCACAGGAGACTGGTCTAGACCACATGAGGTGCCTTCCAGTCCTGTGATGCTAGGAGTCTCTGACTCCTGAATGGAGAAAATGGCTCAACTTTGGAATTTCCTTTATTGTGTGCCTGGAGTGGGGAGGGGGATGGTAGGGGCAGAGCTGAGTCCTACTTGTCCCAAACGGTCCATGCTTATGAAATGTGCACACTCACTCGGAATGGAAGCTTGTCTGTCTGCTTTGTCCTCCCTAACAGGAACTGGAATACACTTAACTCCACTTTTGCTGGAATGATTTAAGGAGAGGATACTGGGACTTGTTCTGTCTCATGTCTCACCCACTTCCCTCTGAAAGAGAGATTTCCTTTCCTAGCATGGGGCACAGCAGCTCTTCACAGGAGGGGGAAGGAGTGATTCCACCTGCAGAGGATCCTTAATGTGACTAAGACTCTCAAAGCATTCTCTTCTGTGTAGATGTGTCAAACAATTACCACTATGAAACAGAAATATGCAAGCAGGATTCATTTCCCGGCCAAGTAGGTGCTTGGGCTCTACAATGGCACAGCCAATGCCCTCCAGATTGCAGCTCATCAATGCCAAGCACGGGAGGCCAGGGATGTGCCAGAACCGATGCTGGCAGTCCTACGGAGTCTTGTTGGTAGAAGCCGTACCAGTGGCCAGAGAACACTTGCACCCCACACCTTGCTTGCCTGGTGGACCTTGAGGAGTTTCAGGGGGCTAAGGGTCTACCTAGGGCCTGGCCTGTACCAGGATACCGAATATGGCGGTTCATGGTCATGCTATAGCTAACAGGAAATCTGGGGTGGTCTTTTACTGCAGGTCTGCGGGTCATTCCAACCTTTATTGGGGATCCATGATCTGCAGAATGCAGGAAGGTGGGACCAGGCTGCCGGATTGCAGAGCAATGTCAGGAAGCCGGTGAGCTTACAGGTCTTTAGGCAATCAGTCATGCTTCTTCCTCAGGTCTTACAGTTCAGGAGGTCAGGCTGTGCTCTTCAAGCCAGCCTTTTCTTGGCTTTCTTTTGGGCCTTCCAGGTCAGTGAATTGTCCCCTTCAGCCGTGGGAGACTCCTTCGGGTGGGCTCTCAAACTACAGGACGTGCAGTGGGAAGGTGACGCTCTCCAGCTCAAGGCCGCTGTGCACTGCTCTAGTGAGGGCAGCCTGTGTCCTGTACAGACACTGCAACTCTGTGTGACTCCGTAGCCCCCAGTGAAAGTCCCCTGTTCCTGTCGGGGGGACTGCTTCTTCCTAGCCAAAGTCCAGGTTGTGAGAATGTTTAGTAAGGGGCTGTCATTCTTGGGCTTGCCACTGGGAAAGGATGGCTCCCACTTGTTCCCTATAGGGTCCTCAACAGTGGCTATCTGGTTGGGTCTGGGGGTGTCAGTGGTCCAGGCTCTAGGGCCCAGGTGATCCAAGGCCCGTATGTCCTACATGCAGATACCTGAGGGGAGGCCAATGCAGGTGATGGGCCACAGGTACCACTGATTTTCACCAGGTCTGCTTCCTTTCCCATGTCTATCATATAGAATACACTGGAGCTTGCATACAGCAGGGGAGATGGATGGATGGATTTGCAAGCACAGCATTGTGTCCTAGGGTTTCAAGAGAGTGTGTAATTCAGCAAGGGGCTTACATCTGAGCCTTGGGCTGGGTGTGTTTTTATTTTGGCACAATAGGTGGGGCATGTGGTGGGACCAGCTCATGCTTCTCTTGCATGGGCTGGTGCACCACAAGGACACACTGGGACATCATTGTTATCCAGCTAGGGAAGAATGACTGGGAACATGCTCTGGGCTCCAGCTGATTTGGAAGGCTAAGCAGGGTATTTGGCTGCTGATCAACATGTTTCCTGCAGTGGGGTTGTTGTGGTTGGGGATACTAGTCCCCAGATCTTGGCGGATTGCTGTCCATCCTGCGAAAAAGGTGGACAGGGCCCCGAGGAAAATATCGAAATGGCTGGAGTCCCGAAGCAGCTTGGTTATCAGCCAGAGTGTGACTGAGTTTTATCGAGGGGACGGAGTGCACCTCTCTGACGCAGGTGCTGATTTGTTCCTGGATGATCTCAGTATTGGGTTGCGTGAACTTCTGGTAGGCTGTGTGGGATGGGGTGGAGGCAGCTAAGATGATGCCAGTGCCACCTTGTGGCAGGTGCCCGGTGCAGAAACTCGCTGAATTAGGCTCCAAATCCCAAAAGGTAACTAGTGGGCATCCCAAGGGCATTTTGTTACAAGATCAGGGGGCATCTTGCCTAACTCCTAGAGTCAGCTAAAAAACAGGGGCTGGAGCATTACCCTGGAGGAGCTGCCCTGCCAATAGACTTGACAACGGTGCTGGCTGGGTGTTCAGATACCCTTTTACCTCAACCCCCAAAAGCGGGAGGGATGCTCGTGGGCAAGTGGAGGCGCCCAGAGATCCTCCCAGTGTGACGATTGGTTCACTCTGTGGTGGGAGCCCCCAAGAATTGGCAAAGGATCAATGGGGTGCAAGTGCCTGTACTGGGCTGTTCCAACAGGAACCTTGGATGGAATTGGACGAATAAAGCTGTGGCTTGGTTAAAACCCACACCACATGTCCTCATCTGCGTCTGTGCACACCAAATCTAGTGTTCAGGGGCAAATGGTTATTGCTAAAATTGAGGGGAAAAGAAACACCAGAAATGGATAAATTTTAACCAACTCTATCCAGATACTTACCAGTTACTATTGTGATAACTCACAAAAAAATATTTATTACGAAATTAAGTCAGCTCTGATGTATGTCATGTGGACATCTGAACAGCATTACTTCAGGCTTGTTTAATCTTACCAACATCACTGAGGGGGATCTGGTTTGGATTTCAATGGTTTTGCATTTCACTGGTACACATTTGCCATCCTCTCCTTTTTTCAGTGCTCTTATGGTTTGACCTCAGGAGAGATGCCATGGAAGCACAGCTCCTATTTAATCGTGTGCATTATGTTAACCTATATTTAATTTATTTCATTATCGACTGTTCTTGGAACATGACTGGTAATGAATTATAAAGCTGTGATGAGAAGGATACATGGAATGTATTGTAATGCTGATTTATCCTTTTCTATCAGGAGCAGCGATGAACCAAACAGCACTGATCACAGAAGTAGGTCACTGTGTATCTTGTTTGAGTATTCTTTTATTGTTATTTTTTCTCTCAAGCTTGTCCATATATTCCTCTGAGTTTTCCTGAGCTTCATTACAGAAACGACTGACTGTGAAAATCAGAATTTTTTTATTTCTAGCTTCAGAGCTTAGTTAAAATTCATGGGTCAGAGGTGAGGGGAGGGAGGCTAGAGGATCTATTGAGATACTCAGACTGTTGATATTTTTCTTGCGATGTGTTGGGGTGAAGCTACCATCAGAAGCAAATTGCAAAGAATAATAAGCAGAATTTTCCTGAGTGGAAAATTTGCAAAAGAATCAGACTATGGGAAATAGACAAAAAACATATCCAATCAGATTGGTCCAGCCGACATCAAACATGCCACATGAACTGAGAATTATGTAACTGTAAGTCCTTTAATCATAGTACATCAAAATGACCATAATTTAAAAATCCAAAATATTTTTGTAGTGTTTTTCTTTTTACAGTTGAGAATTGGCCATTCAGGAGGCAAAAGCACAAGTGGAAAATAAATGTGCTGGTGTGACTACTGACAGCTTTTGACTCAACATTAGCTCATGCATATTTCCAACTTTTCCAGGTGCTTGGTATTCTAAATGAGATTATTGTGACCTACTGAACAAGGGCCATTAACATTTACTCTGAGCAAATGAGCAGCTTTGATATCTGTGCACCATTGACTTTTCTCTTCACTGCAAGCACTGTTGATCGCACTGAATGCTCATTCCACTGGACAGTTCCTGGACAACACAGAGTGACTTCTACTGAGCACAGCTATACGTCTTGAACAAAATTTTGTAGTTCAAAAAATATGTTTTGATTTATGAAATGAAAAACCTGGACATTTCAGGTGTCTTGTAGAAGTTCCTGGGATATAATATGAAAAACAGGGACTGTCCAAGTAAAACTGGGGCAAACAGTCATTTTAACATTAATCCTCAATATGCAGTCATGCATTTGTAATAAACTAAAGTATGTTTTTAGTTTGATCAGCTTTGATTCTGGCAGTATAACACAGTAAAACTGGAATAACACAATAAAATTAACAACGGCTTGTAAAATAACAGTTAATGGGACTAAAGGAAGTGATGTATATCATGTGCAAAAAGACTTTCTCTCATGACTCAGTTATAAGTAAAAGTAGTAATTGAAATACAAATGGCTGTACTTGGAAAATGCACCTTTTTTTTTAGAGTCCTGTGGCACTTTAAAGACTAACAAATTTATTTGGGCATAAGCTTCCGTGGACAGAAACTCACTTCGTCAGATGCATGAAGTGGAAACTTCAGTTTGGGAGGTATATATACACATGCAAGGATGGGTGGGTTACATCACAGTGAGGAAAGCGAATGTTAACGAGGTTAATTCAATCAGGGTGGATGAGGCCATTCACAGTACTTGATGAGAAAGTGTGAATGCCAAAAGAGAGAACATTATTTTTTGTAGTGGGCTAGCCACTCCCAGTCTCTGTTCAGACATAGTCTGATAGTGTCAAGTTTGCATGTGAGTTCCAGCTCTGCAGTTTCGTCCTGGAGTTTGGTTTTGAAGGTTTTTTGTGGAGTATGGCAACTTTCAAGTCTGTTAATGAGTGTTCAGGGAGATTGAAGTGCTCTTCTACCGGTTTTTGAATTTAACCATTCTAGATGTCTGATTTGTGTCCATTTATTCTTTTGCGTAGAGACAGTCTGTTTTGGCCAATGTACATGGCAGAGAGGCATTGTTGACACATGATGGCATATAACTGAAGTCTCCACGTCATGCATCTGATGAAATGGGTTTCTGCCCATGAAAGCATGTGCCCAAATAAATTTGTTAGTCTTTAAGGTGCCATAGGAGACTTGTTTTGCTAAAAACAGACTATCACGGCTACCCCTCTTGAACTTTTTTTTTTTTTTTTTTTTGAGATTCTGATTCCAGATTGCATAATTCAGAGGTTACTGAACTGCTGTTTAATTTATGGCTACTTAGAGTTGCAATAAGATGAAATAGAATATACTCTGCATAAAGACAGGTCTTCTAGAATTTATCACTAGGCTCTGCCATATCTGTCAAACATTCCAGATACATCCATGCAGAGAACACCTGCTATGTTGCTGAATCCATCAGGTGCATCTTATCACATTGTTTGCAATGGGATGTTAATGGAAGATTACAACGTAGTAGGTACAGTGTAGAGACATCAGCAAAAGGGTTAATAGAAGCAAGCGATTAACAGAATTACAACTTCTTGCTGCTACTATTCCTCACATTGGTAAGCTTTGTTCTACCACCGTGTGTTTGACTTCCAGTGATACATGCTATAAGCAAACAGATGGAATGGTAATGAGTTCTTTGTCTGGTCCGCTACTGCTGAGATATATGATTATCATTTTAAAGGCATCTCTTGAGAATTGAAATTAATTTTGTGTAGAAAAATAAAGTATGCAGATATGCACCCAAAAAAGAACTTTCGAGTTCTTTGGAGGATCGTTCCTAAAGATGTGCCACTGTCACCCACAGACTGTAGTGTCATCTCTTTAAGACAGGAATTAATTAATTCCAGCTATTCTCAGTGTCTTTACTTGGTACTTAAACATAAATTAGCAAATAGTCACTATCAAATTGTATGTAGTCCTTGCATTGGATTTCAGGATTTCTTTGCCAGAGGCCACAAATGTTTCAATTCCAAACATGTGTAGTTGTTCAGTGTTTGTGTTGCAGTAGTACCTAGCAGCGCATTGTGCTAGGTCCCATACAAACACACAGTAAGCAAGTCCCTGCCCTAAAGAGTTTACAGTGGAAATAGATGAGCACAGGATGAGAGAAAGGAAGTATTATCTTCATTTTCTAGATGGAGACCTTTTCTAGATGGGTGACCTTGGCCAAATCATAAAGTCTGTTGCACAGCTGGGAGTAGAATCCAGATTTCCGGTGTTCCAAGCTTCCTCCTCTAGCTCTGAGATAGTTGGAATCAGTCATGACAATCTCTCACTGTGTTGCTGGATCACAAAATTCATTAGGCTCACTTTCTGATGGATCCTGAAGAAACCTGCCACTTAGAGGCTTTTATCATGTCATTACCCCAGCTGCAAGAATAACTCAGCAACAAGGGAAATGCAAGGTTTTTCATCAGGCGAGCATCTTCCTGACTGATCCCTTTCCACATCATGATTCCTCCCCAGTTAGCACCACTAGATAAAGGTAATTTCCCTGTGTTTAACAGAAAATACCAGCTTCTGTCAGCTAGGTTAATGAAGGTAGCAGATCTCAGATGGTGAAGCAGAAAAGCCTTCTCTTTATATCTTCAGGGTGCACAAACCCTTGTATGGTTTAGTTACATCAGATCTCATGCTGTTGCCTGCGATGTGTGATAAAATTTCATACACAGACCCTAGGGTACTGCATGACTCAAGGAAAAATGTGCATCAATAAAGGCATGGATGCGATGCTATAGATCTTGCCGTAGACTAACATACAGCTCTGGCAGTTTTACAGTACATCCGGTGCTTAGGGGTGAAACAGTCACCTGAATGATCTCCAGGGAAGATACCCGAGATCACTGAGCGGAAGCTTCCTCCTCCTGTCCCTCTGGAGATAGTTAGATATGGAAAGGCAGAAAGGGGGTACGGTGCCATCTGTCATTGCTGAACATACCATCTGTGTTGCTTCATAGGGTAAGCAGCTTTGTGAGAGCTCACACAATTGAGGCTGCCTTCCCCCACACCATAGACCATCCTGGAGCCTACTTCCTGAAGCCCCCTCCACAGGCTCTGTGGAGGATACGGCTTCCCTTGGGCTGCAGTGAGCCAAGCACAGAAGTTGCCAATTAGGGGAAGAGATAGGACTGCTGGAGGAAATACGACATTTGTGCTGTCTCAGAGAGGGAAAGTGTGAGCTTTCTTTCCTGAGGGGTGCTATGTGGGCAGATTTTTCCCCTCAGTGGGCTCTTTATGCCAGACAGCTCTGATAAAGAACCACCAGACAAGTCTGCTGGCTTTGGACTCCATTGCCAATGCAGTCCATATGGCTGCCACTCACCGGGAGACAGTTTGCCCTCACTGTGATGCCAGAAAAGACACTACTTCCCCCAATATCAACCCCAGCGCTAAGACTGCCGCGTGGCAGTCCGTCAGTGGTGGATGTCGTGTGGGACTAGGTGGCTGTGTGGCAGCTCCTACTGGGCGTTCTGCTCTGTAATAGAAGCACACGCATGGATCAGCCCAAAGTTTATGCACTGACAATTCCCCAAAGCGCACATGCTTTCAGAGCAAGCTTTCTTCAAAGTCCTATGACAGGCCATTAGAGGATTCAACTGTTGAAAGATAGTGAGAAGGCATAATGTTAGCAGCCAAAGAAACTGCTTCAGGAGTATAATCCCAGTTTACCATAAGAACGGAGACACTGTTATCAGAGGAATACATGAAAATCACCAACATAGTGGCAGAAAAGTGATGGCTACAAAACAAAAGACTTAAAGGAAGTCATGATAATAGTTAACTGCACTAAGAAAAGTTCAGACATGTTCATAAATTTAAATAATGGTTAAACAATCTACTGGATTCATCTAGAGGACATGTAAATTAAAAAAAAAGGTACATAGGAGACAGAGTGACTAGAAATTTCCCTGAAGATGGTGGTTTTTAGAGAGGATAGTCTGGCTAAAGCAATGGTAAATGTGAATACAGTCTGGTAGAATGCAATTTTTTTATGGTGTAGAAAGTTTTCAAATTCACATATTAAGAAAAAATTTCACCTTGGCTTTATTGCCATTTTTGTCTGTGTGTGTATACAGATTTACAGATATACATACACACTCTACAAAATGAGAATACAATTTAGATATATAAATGCAGAGATCTAGAGTGGAAAATTTCTCATTGGAATCCACTTAACTTTAATCATAGTATTTATCTTGGATAGATTTGTCTGTGTATATTTATGTACACATACTGCTCTTAATGTGTAGTATATAATACACAGGATACAAATCTAATTACACAAATAGATACATTTAAAAAATGTCTGGGATTAAAATTAATTGGATTCTAATGCAAACTCTTCCATTACAGATAGACCGGGCAGTGCATTAAGATGTTTTAATGAATACCTCCTTTGTGTCACTAATTGTAGTTGTGCAGTCTGCAAATGAAGCATATGCAGGATCTTATTTTCAATTTCAATCATTTTATTCCTGTTGATAAACAACCCTTCTCATCTTCTAGCACACCAGATAAGTTTTACATTATTTTACAAATGAGAAATTGCCATTGAACTGCAGCTCATTGTTAGTGAGCCTGGGCTTTATTAGAAAGATATAGAAATGTAGAATTTTTAAACTTGATTTTCATTTGACTGATGTGTTTTCGTGCACTGATGCTGTTTGCAGGAGCAATTACATTAAATGAAGGTTGTGTGGTCTGAAGTAACAACATTGGTTACTGTTATTCTGCTTTTGGGGTTAAATTCCACAGTAGTCCTGACTCCAAGTAAACGTCAGTCTTTTTCCGATGGGTTTTGGAGTGGCGTGTACGCCCATTGCACTGTGCATTCCTCTAACACACAGGGTCCTGACTTTCAGAAGTGCTAACTGCGCTTCATGTCAGTGGGAGCTGTGTGTGCTCAGTACCCCTGCAAACCAAGCTCGAGATTCTCAGCTCCATGGGTGGTGACCCACGATGCGATCACAAGAAGCTGCCTGCGGGTTGTCATCCTGATCGAACGTTCTTTCCCTGGTCATTTATTGAAGCAGATTTGCTCAGTCACAAGCAGCCAGCCAGTTTCAAAGAGCATCACTGCCCCATAAATCATTGTCCCGAGTCCTGAAGTACATCCGCTGAAGCATGACAGGAGCTGGCAATGCCTTTCTGAAGGGCCACAGGAATTGGCTGAAAGGATGCTGGGGTGCATCTGAGGAGGCCTGGCTGAGTGGCTGAAGTTAGGGTCAGATTTGAAAGATGGAGAATCTTTCTCTGCCGACGTCTTCCATTTCCAGTTTTATCATAAATCGTTGTTCAAACAGAGGCTTTATTGCTTCCATTAGCTAACTTTCAGCTAGATGCCACCCCCTTGCTCATACCATGTAGAACGTAGCTTCTTGGCGAGTCTGACTGATTTCAGGGCCATGCTAAATAAAACTTGTTTGCAACAAGGAAATCAGCAAGGAAATGAGCAGAGAAACCAAAAAAACAGCTTGTGTGCATGAGAAATGGAAGTTCTGCGTTCCCCTCACCCCCCAAATACTACTACTTCAATGTACTTAATTATTGAAGAGTGGCAATAATGAGAACAGATGTTAGGGGAATTTGCAAAGAGGACGTGCAGCTACTTGCATAACAATAATTAACCTAGGAAGGAACCCAAGACCTCTGTTTAATTCTCAGGATATGTTACATTTTGCCATGACATTTTACATTCTGAATGGCTTTCAGTTCATTCCCTGTGTTTCTGAAAAGGATCAAAACACAAGGAGACTTCTAGAGAGTGGGAATAATGATTTCCAATAGCGGAATGAAATATTTTAGCTAAGAAATTCAGTATAACAGCTCTGTGATTCCTCCTCCACTCCTCATCCAGCATCACATCAATTTTGTTTTGACTTCATGCAAATCTGTGTAGGGAGGAGGAGCCCTTATCCCTCTGTACACTTATATACTCTATATAACTGCATACATTTCCTCGCACACATTTGTGCCTGTGCCTCGGCAAATCATAAGGAATTTTACATTGATTTGTGAGCCCTATAAAATGCTAATGGAGCTGCTGCTTTAGCTTTTGCTTAGTTGGGAAAGACTTTGCTTTAGGAAACTGCAGGCAAGTTCATTCTGTGTTGGTCCCAGCGGTGCCCATTCCCTGTCATTTTAGCCTGCGTAGCTTCCGCTTGCCTCAAATGAGTTGTGTTCATCTGGGAAGCCCCAGAATCTCATTTGAGTCAGCATAATGAGTTATCTGTCCGGGATCTGGTTCACTCATTTAAAAAAACAACAAAAAACCAGCTCTCGAAAAAAGAAAAACAAGCCTTAATGTTACATGTCTAGTGTATAAGCCTATGGTGCTGTGAAATGCTTCATCAGGTAGAGATGAAGAACATCACTCTTCTCTCTTTTTATTTTCAAATGAATTGTAGTGCTTTCAGCAGCCTCCAGATGCAGATTGGTGTTCTCTCTGTGCTCCACTGGAAATGATTCCTCATTACATATATTTTATGCTAGCCTATGGGTATAGCAGCAGTACTTCCCATTGCTGTGTGTCTAGGTGGAACCTCAGGACACCTTGATATTCAGAAACAAGCTTATAATATAAAAGTGCGGTATAATTTTACAATACTTTTAATCCCAAAGCACTTTGCAAACTTTTTTGTATACAGATCCGTCCAACCATTGTTGAAACAGTGGCCTCTGAGGTGAAACACAGCTATTATTTCACAGCAAAGCTACAAAGTCATTTCAGACAGGGTGTGAGGAATACCATTGTGACAGACGACAATATCCTGTAATTTCCTGAACAAACCTATGGAATTAAGATAACTGTACTGAATTAAACTAAACCTTATTGAATTAGGGTTAGTACCTTTGGGGTACGTGTATTAAAACAATTGTGTATGCATTGTTGTGGCTTTGTATGTACCTTCTCTAGTAGTGAGGGGTCCCTAATAGGCGTCCTCTGTTATCAGCCTTTGAAGCCATCCCCCTGGAGAGATACGCATATACTAGTTCAAAGTGGATTCTCCAGAGACCAACAAACAGAGAAAGGACTTTTGGATAAAAAGCTGGGTTTTGAACTGACTCAAGGAAATGGACAGGCCCCCCCTCCGGGTCCATGGAGGGCCCCAATCCTTAAGGAGGATTGAAAGGGCGTGGCCCACTGAAGCCTCATAAGACTGAGCACTTGTCCTAAGCTGAAGCTGCGATGAACTTGTAACCACAAAGAAACCCCTAGAGGGGGATGTTGTCCATTTTCCTGCCAGAATTTATGTTAGGGTTAATTCTGGTAAGCTTATTTGCAAGTATGTAGGTTTCTATTGTTTTGAGCATATTTTCTCGGAAATTCTTTTTACCTTAAGAGTGAAGTCAGCTTGCAGAGGAAGTGCTTTTATTTATAACTGTTGCCAATCACTCTGTTATCAGTCTCTGAAGAGAAAGTAGGTCTGTTTAGACAGACTTTCTTTGCTAGGAAATAAACAGTAAAGGCAGGGAACTGTGCAGCCTGGAAATACCTGGGGCAGAAGGTAAAGTGAGGTGGGTCTCCAGCCAGACTTGAGGCAATATGTGGGGAACTGGAAGCCAAGAGTAGTTGCCCTTGCTGACCCTTCGAGGGGAAATATAGGTGCAGTTGCCATGAATGGTGACAGCCACGTGTTGATAAAACTGCAGGAGGAAATTAAGCAGGCAAAAGGTAACTAACCATACTGGAATTTAGAGAGTCATCAGGACCACTGACCTGACCCCACTTGCGGAAAGTCATGAGATCTCAAATGACAAACAATCTGTGCCTCAATGTAAAATGCTTTAAAAGATCGCACCTCCAGCATCCTGTTGCCTCACACACCGCACTGGGGGCACTTGTCCCATACTGAATCTGGAAAGAAAACTGAAAAACTGAAACACCATCTGCAGCAACAAAGTTTCCATAGTTGTTTCCCATCCAAAGGCAAAGGGCACTTGCTTGTTTTCAAAGAGGCAGAGGAGCCAAGAAGTTTGAGGAAGGGGCGGGAATAGAAAGCAGGCTGAAGTCCAACAGCACTTAGAACAGTAAGTCTGCGGAGAAGGCTGCGATTGGTATTGGACAACCGAATGATATCCTGATCCTTACCTAACATGGCTCTGAGAGCAGGAAAAGACCTTAATACAGTTTAAGATCCTTTATAGAACTTATATTGCACTATCTCCTGTGCACAAGCGGCTTTTGAACCTTGGCTTGGTGAAGCCACCAGGGAGTTCACTGAGAGCGATTTTGTCTGTATGAGCTGGTCTGAGGGGACATTGACATACCCCAAACAGCCCTTTTACTGAAGGTGGGTTCAGCTGGTGTGTGATTTTCCCAAATCTCTGAGCAGTGCTCATCTTCGCGTTGTGGTTGGCCATTGACTGTTGGAACGCGTGACTGTCCCCTGAAGTCATAAGTTAGTATTTCTTCTGGAGGACATTGCTACTTCTAAAGAATTTTATGCAGACTGTGGTGCAAACCCAAGATACTTCCCTTTAGATAGCCTAAAGTCTATATGCCGTGATGGTTTTTTGAAACCTATTTTAGCTTTTTTGCAACCTTTGATGAGTGGGTAGTAGATGCAGATGAAAGAGGTGAAGTGACTCCGTGGGCCTGACTTCACTCCTAGCCATATTTTCTTGTCTTTTTTTAATTCCTCTAATCATTTTTGTTCATTTGATCGTTTGCTTTCCCCTGTGAGAATCTTTATCGGTTCAGTGAACTGCCGCACGTATTTCATTAATGCATAAATAATGAGTGGAGTGAGATCATCTCATTGATTGGTAGATGCCTCGTTATCTGCTGTATACTTGCTGTGGAACCCTCGGGGGGCCTTTCTGCTATGAGTCTCTACGCTGTTTTTTCGTTTGGCTTGTTTTCTTATTGTACGTGCACAAATAATTCAATAAATCTGTCATTACAATTTCATACTTTATACGACATAATCTCTTCTCTCCCCCCTCCTCACAATAAAGGAATAATATAATTATTTCAAATTTTCATCAGTTTCTTTGTGGCTCTGTCTAGGCAGCTGATTGTAGTTTTGTGCTACATGTCTGATCTCTTATTCACACTCTGTATTGGTGAAGGTTGGTGCTAATGGCTCACAGGTGTTATGTACTCAGCATGGACAGACTGACACTTCCTTAAATGGACTGAAGGTTATTTGAGAAAACAAAAGGGCAGGTGAAAGTGGTTTTATTGTCATTGGAGCCAACCAGCAGATGGAACAGACAAAGGCAAATGTGCTCATCTAAATGGGATTCAAATCTGTTCTACCAGCCTCTTGTGACTGATGGAAGGCCCAAATGCTCACTGAACACTGAATATGAAACCCACCCATTCAGTGATGGATGTGGTAGGGGAAAGTGGAGTCTTTGATCCAAGCTAAAGTTGAAGGGTGGGATTTCATAGCACTTAGCATTCATTGAACTCTGCTCCCCCTGAAGTCATTGATAAGACTCCCTTATACTCTGTAGGAGTAGAGTTAGTCTGGCATTGAGCACTTCTGAAAATCCCACATTAAACTCTTAATTTGCCAGATATAAAAGTCCGTGCTCTAAAAGCCTCCATTTCTGCCCCCGCCCCAACACACCCACCTCTTGTGGGCTTGCTATGTCTGTGGAAGGGGGAACCCTTCATGGCCCCTGCAAACAATGGTCACAGTAGTGCCCCCTTCAGTGAACCCTGATGTAACATCCTTAACTGGGAGAGCCAATGTTCGTTACCTTGGTGTAAAACCTGTATCAGTGAGAGCCAGAGAGTAGAATCAGGCCCATATATTTTATCCATCTCTATGACTTAATTCAGCCCTGATGAGGAAAATCCATGGCCATTGGCACACAGAAACATGGGGTGTCCCCAGCCTACCCCTTCCTAAATGGTGGACAAGGTTAGGATAAGACAGCAAGGTGAGCCAACTGATTCCATTTCCATCACAAGGTGTCCCTCATGGTTGTTTAGTGGCCCCATTCCTTTTTAATTTTTACACTAAGGAGGTGATGGTGGTTATAGCAGGGGTGCAGTAGTTCCCTCCCAAATTTTTGGACTAATTTGTGTTAGTTCTTTTCACAGAAGACTTGGTTTTGCTGTCCCAAACTCCTCAGGGCTTGAAGCATATGTTAAAGGATTTTAGCACTCATAGTCAGCAGGAGTGTCAAGAGCCTGACCTTAAATTATCAGAAAACTAAAGTAATTTCCTTTGGCCACAGACCAAGGCTGCAAAGAGATGATTGATGGACATTATACTAAACAGGTCAGGCTTTTCCCTATTTGGTAATTTGTTTTACATATAATGGTCAATGGGATAAATATACAGAGCAGGTAGAGAAGAGAGCTCTAAGTCCTGTGCAAGCAGTGTTTCATTACACTTGGGTCCATGGGGCAAACTGATTCCATCAGTTCTGGGCTAACATCTGCACCCAGTTATACAGTGTGGAAATTTGGGCTGGAAAGATCTTAGGATTGTGCAAAATAAATGTTTAAAGAGAGTTCATGACTTCCCAAATTATAGCCCAACCACTTAACTTATGGCAGAGATAGGGGAATTTGCTATTTTGACTAAAACTCAGTGCCTTTATATTATTGACTACATAATCAGCAAATGCCTCTACAGCACCTTCCGAAGATATGTCTGGAGGAACAGTTTAACAAGACACATACCCTAAAGTTCCTCTGGCTTTTGCAAGTCTGTTGTTCCGTCTGTCTCTTGGTACACTTGGAACTTGACCTGGCTAGGACCATGGCAAGTGTGTGAAATCTTTAATCAAGCTTAGAACAGAAAATATGTGCTAACAACTAGGAATGGCAGTTGTTCATAAAACACATATATTTCCTTGGCTTTCTCATTTAAAGAATATCTATAGTTATGAGAAATATTTGGGTATTTTGAACATATGTTAGGGAGGGCTTTTATGGCTCGGTTTTCAATCTGTGCGGATGGCTATCTGGAAGGGAGATATGTTGGTATTGAAAGACATTATCAACTTTGTCCATGCAGGTCTGGCAAGGTCGAAGATGTACCAAATTGTCTACTTTCTTGTAACCTGTATTGTCACCAGGCTCATGTGCTTCTTACCACTCTGGCTCCAAACCAGAATACTTATCATATAGAAGAAATATTTTGATTATATGCGCTGTCACCCTATTTGTCTGGTTGGTCACACAAATAAGAAAAGAGAATGGGGTTTTAATTTTTAACATTTTTACTGAGCTATATTGATTTTAAAACTTGTCTTTACTTTATATTTGATTGTGTACTCTGGCCTAAAACTAGGAAACTATATTAATACATTTGATATGATTTGTATTTATGGTAGTGCTCACAGGACCCAAGTGAAATCAGTGCTACTCACTGTACATACACATAACAAGACAATCCCCGTCCTCGCGAGCCTGCAGTCTGAATAGACAAGAGATGGGATGGAGAATGCATGTGAAAGGACTTGTCCAAAGTCAGGCAGCAAGTTGGCAGACGCCCTGGGAATAGAACCCAAGTCTACTGAGTCCCAGTCCTGTGTAGAGCCCTGTGCAAATACAAAAATGTTGATTCACATCTGATCCACATTCGCCAGGATCAACTTGAATCCGATCCAAGGTCTGTCTTTTGTGTCTATCCGCATCCACTCCTGCAGCCCTGGGGCCCCTGCTCAGCTGTTTGATGGCCAGCCCCGGCTGATCAGCTGTTCCCCTGTCGATCATATCTTTGGTGGCCAGCCCCTCCAGGCTGCTGAGGAAAAGCTGATGGGCAAGAAACCACCCAAACAGCTGATAGGTGGCCAGCTTCTGGACCCTTGCCAAAATCACTGATCCTTGGCTAGCCTCAACCCTCAGATCTCGAAGGCAGGGAAGCAGCCTCAAAGGCTATGAGGTGCGGACAACTGCTTCCCTGCTTTTAAGATCCGCATCCCGTCCACAAGCCATAAAAAATTGTCCGCAGATTTGTAATGCTCAAGTCCTATGTTCTCCTAGATCATACTGCTTGTTGCCAGCAAAAAGCCATTACTGATATAAGGCTTTTAATGAGATAGACCAAGTTAATCCCTGGTGTTACTCTATTGAAGTTGGTGTGCTTGGATACTATGAGTGAAATGATTCGAAAACTTGTAAAACCATTTAGATTTTTCATGAGATTTTGTTGTCACATTTTAAATTAAACAAATTACATTGGCCACCTTGTCTACAAAGTCATCAGGTTGGGTTTATTTTATCAATAGGCTCTTTCCTGGCACTCTCCATGCAGGAATGGAATGTCTCTCAAGCATCAGTGGAGTTATCCCAACAACACTCCTGGAGAAAGGGCAATACCTATTTTAGACATGGGGAAATGAGGCACAGAGAGGTGAAGTGCCTTGCCTATGGTCAGACATGAAGACTCTGGCTGAACTGGGAATTAAACCCAGGTTTCTTGAGTCCCAGTCCAGTGATTTATTCACAAGACCATCTTTCCCACAAAAGCTTCAGTCAATGCCGTATTCTACCATAGACACTTTTCTCAAATTTCCATTGCTCGTTGATTTATGTTTCCATATAAATCACCTGGAATCCTCCAATGATTCAATTCTACCTGCTGCAGCTGCCCGACTTCATAGAAATTCTGAAGGACTGGCTTTTGCAGCCGATGTTTCATGTATGGGCTGCTGGAGATAGGACTATCCCCAGGCTATCTAGAAATGAAACAACATGAGTAGCAGTATGTTCTTCATTGACCGTTCAACTTCCCTGCCACAGAAATTGTCAGCTACACTGCAGTTAGGAGGAAAATGGGATGTGCTTATGTGTATGCCAGTGTCCTAATGGCTGTGGTGTACGGGGTTGGGCAGAGAGGGTTTAAGAACTGAAATGTAGCATGCCTTCATTTTGGTGAAAATCTCAGCTGCAGTAACATTTTCATGTGATTCGTAGTAAGGGTGCTGCATAAACCTGCCATAAGAGAAGCAGACAAGACAAAGGGAAGGAGGGGTACTGAGGTGATGTATCTTGCTCAAGTCACCCAGCAGATCAATGGCAGAGTCAGGGACAGAACCCTCATCTCTGTTTCTATGTTGGTACTCAATCCACGGCTGGACGCTGCCTCTTTTTCCCTTACAAAATATATAAGCCCCTACAATTCCTGTTCAGGTGGCTGATGCACACAGGAAGTGAGAAGATATAAACTCTCTGCATGAGGCTTTCATGCTCTTAGGCACCTCTGTGCTGAAGTGGATTTCATGCAGCACCCAGTCGTCTACACACACCTTCAGCTCTACACAAAGGATTTAAGTGGCACATAAGATCTTGTGTGGATCCTCTGCACTTCAGTGACTGTTATCCTTCAAATTACAGCCAGTGAAAGTGCCATGCAGTTGAAGATGCCTGTCAACTCCTTCAATTCTTTGCCCCTCCTCCCCATTGCCACATCTCTTCTTCTCATTAATCAAGTGTCTTTGCGGAAAATGTTGAATAAATAGCAACTTAGTAGAATTAAGTACATTACTCTGAAGTTACAGATTTTTTTACCGTTACCTAGATCCTCCACCTTGTGCTGCCATGCTAGTCTGAAAAGGTCATAAAGTTGGTGGGATTCCCCCATATTTGATTTTGAATGAGTGCTGCACCCTTGATAAGTGTCCATGAAAAATTCAGAAGGTCATTATTAGAAAGTTATTATAAAAAAGTCCCACTCTAGCTATGCCCCCAGTGTGTCCCAGCTAAAAGGCTCTGTGTATCCTGAAGTTGTCCTTTAAGTTGCTAAATGGTTAAGATATTGGACTTTAATTCCAGTGTGCAAATGTCTGTATGGATTCAAATACTTCTTCTGGCCAAAAAAAAAAAAAAATGCCCTCAAAACCAAAAAACCCCAAGCGCTCAGATACCACATAGAGGCTGAGTGTTAGAACCTAAACAGAACAAAACAGTTACTAACATGATTTTTTTCCCTCTCTGCATCTTCATCCTGACAGCTTCCTGAAAGAGGCTGTGACTCCTTGGGAGAGGCTTTCTTTCTGTGTCTATTCTATGGAAGGCTGGTCCCAGCTTTGTTCCTTTTGTGCATGCTTAAGAATAACTCGAACAAGAGCTTGACTTGAAACATGGTACTAATTTTTACTGCAGCCAGTCTCTGGAATGTAGTACCCTGGTGGCGTAGAAAATGTGCAAGTCTATAATTAGCATAAACATTTTAGTGTTACCTTTTAATGAGACAATGATAAGGAATCCTTAGGAACAAGTCATACTTGGATTATAGTTTAGATCTACATAGGTATTGATAGTAGTGTATAAAGTGTCTCTTCTGTATATTTCCCTGCTGTTAACTTTTTTCGTTATTCTGACAAGGGATACTCCACTTGTAAATTGTTATAGGATAAGTCTTTCAAAATTGTAGCTAGGAGCCATAACTGAAAGACACACACTAAAACTGAAGGCTTGATCAGAATGGCAGATGTCACATAGGTTTCAGCCCCCGAAAGGCTTCCTGATTGACCCCTGAAGGGGTGCTTGGATAAAGAGAGACTTTCAGCCTCTTCACTGAGCAGAGGAGAGAGGCCTGGCTAAGATGCAACTTCCAGTCTTAAACAGCCTTCTGACTGGTCCCTGATAAATCACTGGGGATCCCATCAAAATCAAATGCTGCCCTTTGCCTGGAGAAGGCCACAGGGAAATGGGTGTAGGGATAATAGGGAAAGGTGTATAGTACTGTTCCAGCAATAAAGGGAGAGATCTACAAAGGCGCAAATGGAAATTAGGCACCTAACTTTCGCTTCAAAAATCCCCCCGCCCCAGAATTTTCAGAAGGGCTCTGCACTCATTTGGGACTACATTTACAACATGCAGCTTTACTGGTCAGGAATGAGTAGAGAAAAGCTATTTCCTCATTCACAATAGAACCTGTATCAGCCATAAGCAATGCTGTCTCTTTCCCTCGTCTGCCACAGAAACGACAAACTCTGTCTGCATATACACACCAACACATACAGTGCACTGTTATATACACAATAAAACTTTCAGTGATGATTAAATGGAAAAACTTACACCCAGTGTTTTAATGTGCTTGATGGAGCAGAAGGACAATCTAATTAAAATGACACAGTGCGGCATAGGAGGGGCAGATTTCCATAATGAACAGCTTAAAGCACTCGTGATAGGTACTCATCTGTCACTGTTACCGACTACCGGTGACACAAACAGGCACTGTTTTAGCAGTGGGTGCAGTGTCAATGAAAGCAGCCAACGGAAACTTTCAAGGATTCAGTCCCAGGTTTCTTTCTCAGATGCCCCAATCCTACATCCATTCTGTACTCACCCTTCTGAGAGAGCCAAAAACGTTCAGCGTCTTGGGCACAGGTATGTGTCACTAAGGGTTGTGGGGCTGACTCTGCCCTTGGCATCTGCACATGGATCTCCCCTGCTGCACCTGAGAAGTAGTCTGAGGGCTTACATGGTGCTTGGGCCTTAAGCTGACCATTGGCATACGGGTGACTTCCACTTTGAGGTGAGGGATAAGTAGATCAGCTGCACTTGACTGAATCAGGGACAGCGTGAGAAGAGGCTGTGCGTGCTTCTCCACACCCCAGTTCTGCCCATGCTGCTCCGTCTTGTCTCTGGGACGCTCTTGTAAAAAGGTTGCCAGTCCTACTAAATGACTTGTCTGTTATACTTTTTGTGATCTGGCTAAATGGCCTCTAGAAACCAGGAGCCAAGGTGGTCATGATGGTCTCGTTTATTGAGCTCCCCCTGCAACACATCCTGGTCCTTCCAGGTAACTGTGGATTACCAGGAACTTTATAACCTCTCCAAAGCCAGGTCCTTGACAGAGGTGCAAAGGTGTTTGGAAGCCATTTTAAACAGTCAGCTTGCATAGACTAATCCTGGGTAGCAGGATGCCCGCATAGCAATTCAGTGTCACCTGCTCCCAACCCTCTTGTTGCTGAAGCAGTAAATGGACTGGCTAGTTGGGCCCTGTGCTCCGGTGATTCCAGGCTTTCATGCTGATAAATAGGGGTTTTAATTCCCTTTGTCAACTGAACATTTTCTACAAGCATTACATTTAGCACAGAAGAAATTATGAAATTCTGTAACCTCACTGGTAATGTTTTAACCAGCCACATGTGAATATCACAACAGCATCAGTGAGGGAAGCGAGAGGGCAGAAGCCAGGCCAATGCTAAATAACCAGTAAATGGGCAGAGCAAAAGGAGTAAATGTCCTCAGGGAATGGTGCCCAAAGCCTAAGGAAGATTATCCTAGCTAGGGAAAGTGGTGCATTTTAGAAATCCACATTATGGTCTTGGTAGGGACCACCAGCAACAGTGGTCTGCAAAGTGAAATGCTTTATTCAGCAGTTCAAAGGAGAGTCACCCTTTGGATATTTCAGGAAAATAGAGTAATGTTTTGTTGAAGACAGGCTAGCAATGAGGACTAAAGCGTGATCCTTAGCTGATCTCAGTTAAAGTCAATGGAGATATGCCAATTTACACAGGCTAAGGTTCCAGCCCATTAGTTTATATTGAAGCTAGTAGGTTTTCAACCCAGCTGCCTTGTTCTGACCTAGGTTACAAAGTGCTCCTCAGGAATACTGAGAATCATAAATTTTCAAAAAATCTGGAGCATGAGTTCAAGTGAAAGTCAGTGAGACTTTTATGCTGAGGGCTCTTTGAAAATCCTACCCTAAAAGTTTTGTAGTCATATTATTACTTAGGACTCATCTGTATAAAACTCTTCTGGCTTCTGATCATGCACATTTAAGTCAGTTCTGCTATTAATCAGAACCACTCTTTATTTGAGGGAAGTTTTAAAGGGGTACTTAGATGTGGGGTTTTTCAAAGAGATGCAGCTGTTAAAAAGAATTATTGTGCCAGGCCACAGACTTGGGTACAGTTTGCCATCTGATGCTTCCTAAACTCATCAGCTATGTAGGATTTGATGAAAACCCACTTTTTTACCTGTATATCTGAAAATAGGATCCGTTAGTTATTTGGAAGGAGATGTTGAGAGCTGGCCACTTAAATCCCCTTTGTGCCTTTAAAAATGTCTCCCTGGCTTAATAAAAATGGATGCTTACCCGGCTGCGATTAAGGAATGAAGTGCAGTCAGGAAGGTGTAGCTTCTAATTTGGTATCTGCAGCACAGTGTTCTGATCTGGCATCCAAAATTTCCACCGCACTTAGGTCCCAAACCAGCGAGGCACTTAAGCACATCCGTTCTACTGCTTTCAATGAGAAGGAAGCACATGCTCCAAGTTAACCTGGTGCGTACATGCCTTGCAGATTTGGGGGTTTAGTAGAATACTGCAATATAGTTTGTTTGGGAGAATCTCCTCCAGTCTCCTGCTCGAATTCATAGAAGAGAGAGTAAATGGGACAGGGAAAGAGTAGAGGAGGATTACGGCTGAGTTTTTTTTATAGGCGCAGGAGGAGGTTAGGTGCCTAATTCTTCTTAAATGTTAGTGATTCTTTAACACCAAACTTCCTTAGGCTCCTTTTGAAAACCACACCCTAAATGATCCCCTTCTCCTTTTTCTTTCCCTCTACATGTTCTTTCACCTTTTCAGGTTTCCTCTCATCACATTCCATAAGGAAATTGTGAGAGGGAGCTAGAGTAATGTCCTAAACAGATCATGCATTACCTGACCATGTAGACAGCTAATCCTTTCTAACATGGCCCCAGTAGGTAATCCTGTCTTATGTGACTGTCTGAGACTTGTCCTCCAATAATTTGTTTATTGGACAGATCAGCGAGCACTGTATGTAATGTACAGCATATTTATGCCTCACCTATACCTCCCTCCTCATAACTCCCAGACCACAAAATACTTCTCTGCATAGCTGTTACTTCTTCTGTAGAAAGTCTCATGTGCAAGAGTGTCTCCAATGTTCTTAACAATGATGTATGGATGATTAGAAGGCTTAATAACACAATCCTACTGCAGTCTGCCCTGGGCACACTTTTCTCTGAGAACATTACTGTTCCTTTACAAAATAACTTTGCTTTCATTTCTCTTTTGATTCAACTATTTGTACTTTCCGAAAAGCAGAACAGCATATAATCACTCCAGGTTTCTAAAGAGAATATTTGCTGATAAAAATACTGTTGCTCCAGTGCTTTTTATGAAAGGTCTTACTAGAAAAACATCTACTCCTGATTGAACTTGATAAGATAGGTGGGCCGAATCCCTAGCTGGTGTAAATCAGCAATGAAGTCAATGGAGGGACTGGTTTACATCAGCTGAGCATCTGGCCCAAAGTGTATATTTTTTTCTTTTATCATAGCTGTTTTAATGAAACTCTCTAACTTCATTTCACGTCTCTTGCGATCTCTATGTTAATGCTAAGGTTATAATATATCTACAGTAGTGACACACTCAGTGTTACCTGTGAATGGCATTGCCCCACATAGCGTCATAATCATATAATATTGTTTTCTGAGCTTATTATGGATTGTACCATCATGACCCCTCCCAAGATCTGTCATAGAAATCTGCCCTGCCCCCCAAGAGAACATGACAAGTGGAGTACACACTGAAATCGTGACTGCATGATGCAGTGTGACAAATTGTCCTGATTCTGTCACCTTGACTCACACTGAATAGTAATCCTCAAGTAGGTCATTGAAACTGTGTTCCTCAGAAATTGTTGCCTGTTTTTCATTAGTTAAAATTTTAACTAGCGCTTGTCTGGAATTTTTCAGTGAAATATTTTTTCACTGGAAAACATTTGAAATTGTTGACATCCCATTTTGACATGTTCAAAGCAAAACTGAGTTTACTCGTTTGAAATGACTTTTTGTTTTGAAATTTATGCTAATTATAGTTTAAGAAAAAGGGGGGGTTGAAATCTAAACAAAACATTTCAATTTATCTGGACCGAAAAATCTTTCGGATTGTTGGTTTGTGAAAATTATTTAAGATTTTGACTTTTTGTCCCAATTAAGGATGGGAAGACATTTCAAAATCTTGAAAATGTTCCCAGGACCGGAAAACAGTTTCCCACTCAATTTGAGTTTTAACCACGTAATCTTAAATGAGACACATTACTTTATGCAAATGAGCTTTTTTGCATTTAGGCTGTGGTTTTCAAAGACCTGTGTGGGTTCAAGGAATCCCCTAGTGACTAGTAGCTAATCCACAGTGCCATTTCAAAAAGGATTACATTTCTACGGTAATGCAAACTAGCTATCTTTTAGTTTGCACTAGCAGGGTCTGCGCAAAGCAGTTACAGTGCAACATTTTAAAGCATGCTGCAGTTCACGCTGCACTGTGAGGCTGTGTAGACAAGTTACTAACACCACCCACTTCCAGAGTACTCGGGCTCTGACAGCTGAAACATCTTCTGGGCTGCATAGCCAAGAATTATGAATGAAATGCATGATCGAATGGTTCCATGTTTAAAATAACACTGGGGGGCAGATGGGAGAAAAGAGTCATGTAGGGCTGGAGAGTTCACGTTTGGAGGCAGCAACCAATCTTTAGTTGTGTAGACTGTAAATATAGAATGTGCTAGTGTGGCTAGTAAGAGTAGAGTATAGTACAGAAATATAATGCTAATTATAGGTGAAGGACTTGCTAGTCTCTGGATGGGATACAGCTGACTATCACCCAGTTTCAGCTGGTGCAGAACAGGACTGGCCATTTATTAAGCTAAAGAGGTACTTATCTGATGACATGTTGTATTAAGGTTTACACTGACTTTCAGTTGATTTATTGGGAATGGTGGATTTGTATCTCTGAATCCCTGTGTGGTTTGGGTCCTGGCTACATTAGAAAATCACCTCTCTCCTTGTCTGATGCCATAGCTGCTGTGTCCAGCAGAGACACATGAGCTAACATCTCCCTTATTTAAATGGTAGGGCAGAACCTACAAGGCCCAGATTTATTTATCCACACGGCCTGGAGCAATTTCCCAGGCTTGCCCTGGAGGGGCTTGGTTTAATGAAAAGAGCATGAACAGTATGACTGGGGACATTTATTTGTGGTAAGTCACATCTTTTGTGAACATTTGCCCAATGTCATTTGTGTGTGTTATGGGGGAAAAATGTGTACTAGAGCCTAAAGGTTAATGGCAGTTTTAATTACCACAAATCTAAAAGGTAGATAATAAATAAAAGATTAAGAAGTTTTTTCCTGTTTGTGTGCCCCAAAGTTCAGACACTTATCTGAAGCTAGTCTACATGATGAATTCTGGTGTAGCAAGCCAGGGTATGAATCTATTGTGCACTAGCTTGCCATGCACTGACTCTGTGGAGCCTGCTACAGTTCCACAGTGTGTTTTGTCATAGGGTGGGAAACTTTTCGTGTGCTGTGGAAGGATCCACGTGGTGAGTGAGTGCGTGGCAAGCTGATGTGCTGTAGATTCACACCCTCACTAGTTGGGCACTAACTCACCATATGGACCAGCCCTGTCCAAATTACCCTGAGCTTCTTAAGAATCACCTTCTGTCTCTCACTTTTTCTGTGAGGAAGATTCTCCATTTCAGGCTAATCCCAATTGTTTTGGAGGAAGATTTGGCAGATTTTCCCCAGCCAAGAGTTTTCTTTGTGGGGGCTCCATTCTTCTCTCCCTTATCTGCACTATTCTTTTCCAACTCACAGAAACTCTTCAGGAGGGAGACTTTACCGTAGAGCTGAGCAAAAAATGTTTTTCATAGAAAGTTGTGATTGTTGGCAGAAATTTGAATATCAAAATATTTCAGATGCAGTGCATCATGGGAATTGTAGGTCAGGGGCTTCATGCTTCCATTTTCATCTAAAGGCTTGTCTCCACTGTTGGACTATATCACCCATGATGCACCACTGTATCCCATCTTGGAGAAGAAGGCTGTGTATCATGGGACATGTAGTCTGACCAGGAGTTCGGCCCGCATAGGGGCCTAAGGTCCTGCAGCAGCATATCCAGATCAAAATATTTGTCTTTGGTTGAAATAATTCAGTTTTCAGGTGCTCTGTTTTTTGATAGAAAGCAGACATTTTATCCCTAGTAGATGCTATTTGGCGTCTTCCTTATTTACTAATGGACTAGAAAGCAGTTAACCTTCCCCTGGCAATATGAATACATGATCATAGCTCTTTCAATGTACCAAACAAATATTTATTGAACATTTCTGCCTAAACTGCATTAAATAATATTACCATCTCCATTTTGTAATGGGCCCATTCCCTTATTAGGATTGCTTTTGTGCCTGACATACTTCCTTCTTATTGTCGAAGACAAGTGACTGGGATCTGAACAGAACTCTCCCAAACTTCAATAGACTCCATTTCCATTCAGTTTGCAGGACGGATGGCAGTTCTAATTTTAATCAACAGATTTTCCCACTTCTCACTGATGGGCTTTCTAGGGTTGTATCTTAAAGAAGTACTTGAGATAATTCGCTTCAACGTACTTTCCAATGCAAGAGATTTAATAATAATAATAAGAATTAATAATAAAATACAGTCCAGGGCACTTTTTCCCTGGCACTGAGCATTTTCTGCAGGTTTGTGTCTCTTCAAGCCTCAGTCACTCAAATATAAAGAGTGCCTTTTGAACTCCAGCCCTCAAAGAGCTGTTCTGTGCTACATCTGAAATAAAAATAAAAACCAGATCTAAGAGTCAGAGATGAGAACATATTATCCACTGCATCAGATGAAGGCAAGTGTTCGAGGCTTTTCAACCTCTTAGAAAAGTCTGACTTGCAGTATCCTGTGACAGACAGGTGATAACAAAATATGAGGTATGTAACCAGCATGAAGGTCAGGCACCTCAACTGTCACATGGGACTGTTTAAGACTCTTGCCCTGGGTTCATAGTTAAAAGATCTCAAGAGGTGTGTTCTGCAGATTGCAACAAAAACGACTTAAATGTGCAACATTTTATTTCCATTAGAATCTTTGCCACAAGATCAGGTTCCTTTTGTCTCATTTTCTCCTTGTCGTCAGAACAAGACTACCATCATTTTTATCTTCAAGACAGTCTGTAGAAAAACTATAAACTTTTAATTGACCTATAAACACATACTTCAATCTTTTTAATATTCTGTGTTTTCATTGGCTGGCCTTTTACCTCTCCCTCACAAGTTATTCAGCAGTAAACAAGGAAGAGGGGAAATCAGACTGCAGAACTGTGAAAATGTCACTGCACTAAAGTTTACTACTATCCCTCAGAACATGTGACACATCATCTTGATAAAGTAGGCCATGCTCTGGCCAAGCCAAGTCCCCCTTGCACTGCTCTGATGGCACAAAGAGAACTTTAAGGTGTTCTCAGAGGCCAGCTCAGGATCTCTCCGGCATGGAAGAATTCTATGGCTGGCATAGAATCAGAGTATCTAGCCTTATTCCAGCCTCTGCCAGTCTCTTCCCCCAACATAGGCTGTAGTTGTGGGGTGATCGCCCCTAGGAGGCAGTTACATAAGAATGGCCAATGGTCTGTCTAGCCAGTATCCTGTCTTCTGACCGTGGCCAGTGCCAGATGGTTCAGAGGGAATGAACAGAACAGGGCAATTATTCTGCCGTTCTCTGACATCAAGTCCCAGCTTCTGGCATTCAGAGGTTTAGGGATACTCAGAGCATGGGGCTGCGTCCCTGACCATCTTGGCTAATCGCCACTGTTGGACCTATCCTCCAGGAACTTGTCTAATTCTTTTTCAAAACTAGTCATGCTGCTGACCTTCACAACATAGCCTACCATTAGCAACAAATTCCACAGGTTGATTGCTATGTGAAGAAGTGCTTCCTTACGTATGCTTTAAACCTGCTGCCTATTATTTAATTGGGTAACTCTGGGTTCTTGTGTTATGTGAAGGGGTAAATAACACTCCCTTATTCACTTTCTCCACACCATTCATGATTTTATAGACCTCTGTAGTCATCTCTTTTCTAAGATGAACAATATTGGTCTTTTTAATCAATCTTAATCTGGAAGCTGTTCCATATTCCTAATAATTTTATTGCTCTTCTCTGTACTTTTTCCAATTCTATTATATCTTCTTTGAGATGGGGTAACCAGATCTGCACACAGTATTCAAGGTCTGGGCGTACCATGGATTTATATATTGGCATTTGATATTTCTCTGTCTTAATATCTGTGCATTTCCTAATGAGTCCTAACACTGTTAGCTTTTTTTGACTGCCACTGCACATTGAATGGATATTTTCAGAGAACTATCCACAATGACTCCAAGACGTTTCTTGAGTGGTAACAGCTAATTGAACCTCATCATTTTGTTTGTACCATTGGGATTGTTTTCCAATGTGCATTACTTTGCACTTATCCATATTGAATTTCATCTGCTATTTTGTTGCCCAGTCACCAACTTTGTGAGATCCATTTGTAACTCTTCACAGTCAGCTTCGGACTTAACTATCTTTAGTCGTTTTATGTCACCTGCAGACTTTGCCACCTAACTGTTTACCCCTTTTTCCAGATCATTTGTCAATTTGTTGAACATCACTGGTCCCAGTACAGATCTCTGAGGGACCCTGCTATTTACCTCTCTTCACTGTGAAAACTGACCATTTATTCCTACTCTTTGTTTCCTATCTTTTAACCCAGCTACTGATCTATGAGAGGGCTTACCCTCTTATCCTATCACTGCTTATTTTGTTTAAGAGCCTTTCATGTGGGACCTTGTCAAAGGCTTTCTGAAAATCCAAGATCACTATATCCACTGGATCACCCTTGTCCATGTGCTTGTCGACCCCTTCAAAGAATTGTAATGGATTGGTGATGTGTGATTTCCCTTTACAAAACCCGTGTTGACTCTTCCCCCAGAAATCATGTTCATTTATGTGTCTGATAATTCTGTTCTTTTTTTATAATTTCAACCAATTTGCCTGGTACTGAAGTTAGGCTTACTGGCCTGTAATTGCTGGGATCATTTCTGAAGCCTTTTTATAGGAATTGGCATCACATTAGCTATCCTCCAGTCATCTGCTACAGAGGCTGATTTAAGCAATAAGTTACTTACCACTGTGAGTAGTTCTGCAATTTCATATCTGAGTTCCTTCAGAACTCTTGGGTGTGTATCATCTGGTTCCGGTGACTTCTTATTGTTTAATTTATCAGTTTGTTCCAAAATCTCCTTGTGATGGGCAAACCCCACAATGGGCCCAAAGGGATTAATGGACATTACTGGGCACAGGTGGCCTCCCCCCTCCAGACCTGAGGAGCATGCTCCAACTGGAGAGAGAGCTTAAAAGAGAGCAACTCCGCTCAGAAGAGGGAGGCTGGGGAGACAAACAAACCTACTGTGAAGGCTCCTGAAGAAGGGTTCTGAAGAAGCCTCCCTGTGAGGAGCGAGACTGCCTGCTGAGTCCGGTTGGGGCTGAAGATTTAGTTGTCTTTTCTTTTGCTATCTCAGGTTGGATTTGGAGCAGTGGGGAGAGACAGATGGTAGGAAGTGACCCAGGGAGGCAACACAAGGTCAGAGCCCGATGGAGTTGAAGGGCTCTCCTTCTAATTGCCCTTGCTGCAGGAGGGGCACAAGCCTCATTTCCACCCCATGCTGAAACATTTGGATGAGAAGGCCAGCTCCATGGGGAAACAGCTGGCCTCTACCTCAAGAGTCCATCCACAGAGTTTGGACTGGGCACTGCCAGAATCTGTGTCCAACAGTACAACCCAAACCTCTGGTTTTGTATCCCTTCCTACTTGTAATCTTATGATCCTCCTCAGGTGCTACAGTTAGGAAGGATCTGGAAATATAGAGGAAGGTGAGTACATTGGGTAAGATCCTCGGCTGGCATAAATCAGCATAGGCACCACAGACTGCAATGGAGCTAAACTGAGCATTTGGCGGAGAATCTGTCCGCAGCTTCTAGAAACACAACTTTGCTTGTACTTTGGGGATTGAAAGCAGAGTTTAAAACATCCTTAGAACTTGTCATCAGCCAATACAAGAGGCAATGTAAAAGCTCTGAGTTTGCTGAATTTAGGACAAATTATACATCAGAGCAGTGGATATTTTAAAAATGGAAACAGCTGAGAAATGGTAGATTGCAGCTCCAAGTTTCAGTAGCCAGGAGAACACAAAGGTATTAATAAAAGTGAGCATCAGAAGAGAAAATTACATCTACAGTATCATTAAGATTGAACCTCTAGAACAGTTTGTGGAAAGGCAGCAGATTTGTTGATAGGAGTTTGATTTTAATGATTCTTCCAGTCTTTTAGATGAGTTATGAAACGTCATAATAGAGATTTTTTGGTAGAAGTAATCTTAACAGCTACTGATTTATTTTTGGAGGGAGCACAGGGCACAAGATTATTCATTAATATCAGAAATTTCACTGAAAGCCCATAGTCAGACCAAAATGAGAGCTCAGGCTTCCTTTGCCATGCTGCTTTTTACTGAAGGTTTCAACACTTAAACATGCGAATGGTCCCTTTGCCTCTCCAAATTCTAAGCAGCAATTTGGTCTTTAAAAAGATTTGCACTTATTTTGCAGTGCAATATAATTCCTGATTTTATTTGCAACTTTCTCTGTTGATCTACACACAGAATACTGCTCTGCGTATCACCTACTAGGAAATGAATGAAATCTTCCTAATTTCATGGGAACCGGAAAGTGTATAACATTGCCTATGCTTGAATCACTGATACTGTATGTATACGGTCCATAATGGATAGAGAAGTAGATATCAAAAGTAAGGGGGGGAGAGGGGCTGCGAGAGAGAGAGAGAGAGAGAGAGACAAAATGACTTGTGTGGATCTGACACAGAAGGTTAATGAGGCATATTAAGTCCCTAAAGCAGAACAATGACTAATCTTACAAGTGATCTTGCTCCACTTGGAGTTGGCTATCCGCCTGCAGCACATTCATAATACTTTTGAAAAAGGATATTTAGTTTCCTTCTTCCTGGGTGTGGGACTGTTTGTCAGGAAACAGGATGCTTTTGTATTCATCTTGTTTTTCTGTTTGCATTGACCTTGTCTATTAGAATTGTGCTCCTTTCTGTTTTTAGCATCTTGAAACACCTCATGCCTGGAATGTTTTAGAGTAAGCTGCCTAAAGGAAAACTATGTTTTCTCCAAGTCCTTCTACAATGGTCACCATTAAAATCTTTATGACTCCCTTTACAAGTGATTACTATTACTGCAGTGGTGTTTTCCTTAGATATTGTCTGTTCTAAATACTGAGCACCATATATACCACTGTAAAGATGCCTATTTGCAAAGTCATATTCCGCACTTCTTAAACATTGAGCACTGTCTACTCTGTCAGTCCAGGCAAGCTGGCTTACCCACCCCAGCCAGTAGGTTTTGCAGAGCACATGAGCACCAAAGCAGCATGAGGCTTTTATGGTATTTCCTAAAAGTGGCAGAAATAACTTTTTGTTACCAGGTGGATGGGTCCAAAATATCTTAGATGTTTTCAGAGGTTTAGTGTCTTGGTACCATAGGGAGGAAATCCACCCGTCTTGTGCATGTATGCGTCTCTGTAAGTGGACCCATACTGTCCACCACCCCAAATCTCATCATATGGGACAGGGGGAAATAGCCATAGCACTCAACATTATGGGGAGTCTAGGCTGCCCATAAGGAGCCTGGGAAAAGCTGCCAGAACTTAGAGCAGCCACGAGAGCTGGTTCCCAAAACAGCCCAGAATTTGGGTAATGTGAAGGTGCATGAAATAACATTTTCCTCTCTCTTTGGGCTGCACCTTCTGAAAGCTCAGCTTGGACCTACTAATCTGACAATAATGCACACAACAAATATCTGGACACTAGGTTCCTTTTGGCTTTGTATAAACCTATGAGAAGAACAGCTGGACTAAGCAGCTATCTTCATTCACAAAACATTCTCCTTATGGAACTGATTCTGCTGATAGCATGTTTGTGACTTTGGTATCACTATGAGCTTTTCATTAACTTCCTCACCAGCATCTCAGACTCTTAGCTTCACGTTTTTAGTCTGTGTTGACCTGTGTGACTTTTAGTTGACTTCAAATGGAGTTAATATATAATGTATCTGAATGAAAGTCACTAAACTGAACTATGCCTATGATCTTCATAAGACATTAAAAATTCCTCCAGAAAAAAATGATTGAGGGTTTCTCCATCAAGCAGACTATCTGCTCCAAGCCTCAAATCCTGTCCCACCACCAGAAGTGGGGACAGTCCCTTGGCAGTGCTCTTTTACTGCCCAAGGAGGAAGGAAGCTTTTGGGGACCAGGTAAATGTGAACTCATGCTCTACATACCATAGGCTCCCTGTGCAGCGGCATGCATGGAAAGGTGAGCGGCTGGCATGTGGAGGGCTGGAGGATTTATCATCTCCAGTGCTTTCCCTCACCATTGAGTTTCACCAGGGCCTTGACGGCTCCCTTAGTCATCAAGTTGGAGTAGCCTATATAGTGTCTCCAGCCATTATGTGATCTTGGAGACCTGATTCCTCTTCCGTTCCCCCACCCCTTTGAGCTCTCTCGCACTCAGCTGAGATAATTGACTGGGAATTATGGTGTAGCTTTGCCCCTAAGCAAGCCATATGACTGAGATGTATTTCTCATAGTGTTTCCAGCCCAAGTGAAATCAGGAAGAATAATAAATCCTCTGTTTTTCAGACCCTCATTTACACAACTTTTTTTGGGTGAAAGCTGTGTACATTGAGTTTGAATTGGAAGCATTCCAAGGCTGGGGTTCTATTAGGAACTGAACCAAGCAGCACTGACAGCTCTAAGATTAGCTGATCATGACTCCTGACCTTCTTGCCCAGGAGGAACGTGCTAATGATATAAGCAATCTAGGATTGCAGGAGGATAGTGTTGAAATGGGGGTTTGTGGGGCGAGGGTGTTCCGATAATGATGCAGAGAGAAAATTTTCTACCTCATTGTTCTTTTATAGTCTCTCTCCTTTTTTTAAATGTATTTGTCCTCCACCCTACAAGAGTGGCTCTTAATGCTGGATATCCAATACTAGGACCACACTGTCACCATTTTTTCAAGACATCTGTTTGGTTGGGTGGCTAATGCTGCCCAGAAGTTCTTAAGGAAACTTTGTACTTTGCACTTCTGTAATATCTTCCATCTGAAGATCACAAAGCACTTTACAAATGTTGATAGATTAAGCCCCGCAACGCCACTGGGAGATCTGCATCTAGTGCCCCTTTTCACTGATGGGGAAACGATGAAGCTCAATTGACTTCAGTATAGCTATGGTACTTTACACTAGCGAAAAATCCAGCCCATTGTGACCATACTCCAACACACACGAACCAAGTGAATGGTCAGCATTATTCTATATTAGGAAACAATCAAGCAAAGTGTTCTGAGACACTTCTGTAATAACTATAGCCTCTGTCACTGTCACTCTGTGTCAGACCATTACCTTGTGGAGTTCAGTCAACGGAATCTATTCCTCACTGCGCCCATAGCTTGTGAAAAGGGTTGGACATAATATAAAACAAATGCAACCACTGCATTTGGCAATCATGCCTGTTTACTAAAGAATTAAAGGGATTGTATGGGCGGGGTAATAGATTTTGCTACTGAATGTATTTATTCTGTTAAATACCATCATTATATTCACAGTCAGAAACCAATGATATTTGTTTACAATATCTTTTAGGCTTGCCAGTTAGTAGTGGAGGAGGAAGAGACTTGATAATTTAATGTAATGGCCCTTGGTGTACTCCTCTGGAAATCCTTCATTGTATCTCAGACAGAGGTTTTTCATCGATATAGCAAGCTTTCTGCTTTGATGTATTTTTGTACATTTTTCCTTAAAGCCTTTTAAAAGTCTTAAGCCGTTATCACACGTGACTTTGTGCTCCTAGGTTGTTGGCCACATCTGTGCATAAAGCTGATTTCTTCAATGCAAATCTCCAAATGAAAGCAATAATAGGATTGAGATTTTAATCTACCAACAAGTTAGGAAATTCAAGGTCCGGCTTTGCACAGCAAAGAGAATTTGGAAAGTATGGAATCTTGAAAGACTCTGTATAGCATGAACTTTCATGCTTTGGGGGTAGTGATATCTAGAGACTATGGCGCTGAGCTGATCAATTCAGGATATTTGAGGTCTGTTTCTAGATCTGCCTTGTTCTGGGACCTTGGACAAAGTGCTTCACACCTCTGCAGCTCTTTCCTCTCCCGTCCATTGTCTTGTCTGTTTAGACTGTAAACTTCCTAGGGCATGGACTGCAGCTGTGTGTGTACAGTGCCAAGCACAGTGGACAATATCAGTACTGGCTAATGCATAGGCAATATCAAGCAATGCCTAGGTCCCAGGCTCCCGGAATCATGGTTATATCACTCTTGATCTCACTTTAAAAAAGTGGTTCTTTTTATGGTTGCCAAAAAAAAAAAAAAAAGTAACTTGAGTGCAAGTGAGATCTGCTGGTGTCTGCAAACAGTAATGGTCCTGAGGAGGCCTGTCTCCCTTCTGCGCAGCTACCTGCCATGTGGACAGCCTGTGTAGAGGACTAAGGGACTCTTTACTCTCCTGCCTGGGGAATAGCCAGAATCTCAGTGTAGTAATCACGCTGACTCAGTGCAGCAGCTTTACAGGAAGCAGGTTTTCAAAGCCATGTGGCAGGTCTTAACTTCCATATTTCTCTCTACCTAAATCAACACCACCAACATGCGGCTATCAGGAGATACAGGCTGAAATCCTGGCCTCACTGTAATCAGTGGCAAAACTCTCATTGACTTCAAGGGAGCCAAGATTTCACTCCCAATCTTAAGAACATAAGAATGGCCATACTGGGTCAGACCAATGGTCCGTCTAGCCCAGTATCCTGTCTTCCGACAGTGGCCAATGCCAGGTGCTTCAGAGGGAATGAACAGAACAGGGCAATCATCAAGTGATCCATCCCCGGTCGCCCATTCTCAGCTTCTTGCAGAGGCTAGAGACATTTCAAAGCATGGTTTTGTATCCCTGCCCATCTGGCTAACAGCCACTGATGGACCTATCCTCCATGAACTTTAGTTCTTTTCTTAACCCTGTTATAGTGTTGGCCTTCACAACATCCTCTGGCAAGGAGTTCCACAGGTTGACTGTACATTATGTAAAGAAATAGTTTCTTTTGTTCATTTTAAATCTGCTGCCTATTAATTTCATTTGGTGATGCATAATTCTTGCTTTATGAGAAGGAGTAAATAACACTTCCTTATTTACTTTCTCCATGCCTGTCATGACTTTATAGACCTCTATCACATGCCCACTTAGTCGTCTCTTTTCCAAGCTGAAAAGTCCCAGTTTTATTAAGCTCCCTTCATATGGAACTTTTCCATACCCCTAATCATTTTAGTTGTCCTTTTCTCTACCTTTTCCAATTCCAGTGTATCTTTTTTGAGATAGGGTGACCAGATATGCATGCAGTATTCAAAATGTGGGCATATCATGGTTTTATAAAGAAGGAATACGATATTTTCTGTCTTATTATCTATCCCTTTCCTAATGATTCCCAATATTCTGCTAGTTTTTTTGACTGCCACTGCACATTGAGTGGCTGTTTTCAGGGAACTATCCATAATGACTCCAAGATCTATTTCTTGAGTGGTAATAGCTAATTTAGACCCCATCATTTTATATGTATAGTTGAAATTGTTTTCCAATGTGCATTACTTTGCATTTATCAACATTGAATTTTATCTGCGATTTTGTTATCCAGTCAGCCAGTTTTGTGAGATCCCTTTGTAACTCTTTGCAGTCTGCTTTGGACTTAATTATCTTGAGTAGTTTTGTATCATCTGCAAGTCTTGCCACCTCTCTGTTTATCCCTTTTTATGGATCATTTATTATGTTGAACAGTACTGGTCCCAGTACAGACCCTTGATCTTTCTACTGACAGATGACTATTAGAGTTGAAATTGGCCATATGGATTTCAGAGAACTGTGTTGCCCTTGGTGTCTGTCATGGCAAGTGTGACTCACAATGCCTTTCCAGAGTAAAATACTACAAAAGAGTGTGAGGTATAAATTTAATAACTGGGCCACATTCCAAAAACCTACTGAGCACCCTTCCTCCCATGAGCGTCAGTGAGACTGACTTCAAAGGGAGCTGCAGGTGTTCAGTACCTCTAAGGACACGTCTGAGTGCACGGTGAATGCATCAAAGCTGGTCAGTAGAATGGCATCTGCAGGTATAGCGAAAGGAGGGGGAAACAGGTTTTAAACTGATATTTGAAAAGAGATGGATCACTGAGGCCCATGGGTTCTGGAATGACAAGGGCTGCAGAAAAGGAGATTTCCATACCCAGACTCCTGGGACTGCCAGACGAGTTTTGCATATTTTACAGACAACACTAACAATTGTGGGAAGTTGATTGGAGTTTTCATTGTAGATCACAGCAATATATTTCCTGGAAGAGGGAGACACAAATGGATAATTGGAGACTTCAGCTCAATGAAGGAGAGTCTGCCGTTTTGTAGCTACCATAAGTTGCAGCTAGAAGGGAAAATTTTAAAAAAATTCACATGGTTCTGTTTCTTTATCAGTTGATGTTTTTAAAAACATTATTAAGCCATTTTGTTTTAGAACAGGTGCTAAGGGGAAGATGAGTGGCTAGACATCAAATATGTTGCCTACTCATTCCTTTCCATAAAATCTGTGCAATGTTTAGCACTAAGCCCCAAATATATTAGCTGGATTCCAATTCCTTGGTGTGCACAATACCATTTGTAAATACAATTAATCTATTAAGTCATGATGTGAAACTACAGGTTTTATACAGGGCCATAAATTTTAGGAAATTAACTTCTCCATAAGCACGTGCTTAGGTAGTCTTCAGAACAGAGAGGCTTGTTTTACATTTAACCACCATTTAATTAAGTATCTCACAGGTTTTTTCATCTATCTTTAAATTCGGCCTTTTGGAAAGGCCAAACTGGGACATTGTTTACTTTCACTTTACTAACAAAAATGAGATTTGTTTCCAACATTTGAGTAAGTACCAGGTAACGCGGTCTGGTAGAGAACATGAATATCAAGTACCATACTCATTACTTTCATGTTTACACATGGCAAATACAGTATCTGTTTTGGACATACTGTACAGAGATGGCCAGACCCTCAGCAGGTTGAAATCAGCATAGCTTCACTGGTTTCAATAATGTTATACTCATTTGGGGATCTGGAAAGTGCTGTGCAATTATACCGTGAATGTGAGATCTTGTTATCCTGCATGGAGGCTGTGGTTGGGCTTAATGGTCATGGAGGTTTTATGCTGAGAAGCAGCCAGGTTCAGTTACTGCTGAAGATTATGTTTAGAATTGGACTCAGAATAAAAGAACCTACCAGCTTCAGGTCAATAATAAACTTTCTCTGAGCTGTTTTTCTACAGAGATTGTCATTCCATAGTATTTAAATTAGACTGTTAATGTGAACCGTTTATTCTTTGCAAAGCCTATTCCTTCTCACTAAGAAACATTTTCTGCTAACATGATCAGTGAGAAACTAGAGTATAGAATATTGTCTTTGTCTGTGGATTATTCTGCCCTAAAATGTGGATGTTTCCACTTACGATTATAAAGTAAATTGACACCTGGATTCTCAGGTATTTGAGCCTCTACCACGGCACAGTTCTTACACATCAATTACTGGTGTGAAAGTAGAGGCTGACAGGACTCTGCCAACCTATTTTGGAGATGTTGACACAAACACACCTCATATACATCCTTTGGATCTGAAACACTTGAATTTGCAACATTCTCATTCACTGAAGTAATGCAGACCCTGCTAAAAGATGATTGAAATGTCTCCACTACATCTGACCTCTTTGTGCTTCCACTTCATACATTACTGTCCTTGTCTTGGCAATGACATTACCAGGTGCCCAGGTAGCCCCAAAAGAATAATTATGAGCTGGAACTTCTTGTCTTGACTTAATCTGGCCAAAATGTTCAATGCAGGCTAGGAGATTTCGACAGATTTTGGTTACAATTTTCAAAATTACCTAAATCTCATGAAAACCAAGTCATTTTTGAAAATGGGACTTAAGCTCCTAAATCATTTAGGCACCTTTGTAAATTTACTCTTTGGCTCATCTTTTCTATAAATATCCCTGTCTCTTTTGATCATATGCCACTTATGTCATTCTAAATGGCATCAAGTCAAGCCAGGTATACAGGTCTTATCCAGACATTAGAAATGCTAGAGGCTGCTTTTGTAATATGTTTTGTAATGAGGTTATATATACAAATTCTAGTTTCAGTGAACATCAAGACTGTCACTTCAGTTACCATCTACATCTTGAGTTAAGAAGTCTTCATGCCTACTTCACCAGAAGCCAATTTCTGCTGATTAATATTTACTCACATGATCCTGTAGGCTAGCAATTGAAGCATGAAAGCCATAGTTTCACCTTTTCAGTCACAGAAGATAATGCATCATCTAGCAGTACTGCAGCATTTTTACAGAAAAAGATTAGTACCATTTGCATAATTCATGCACTGACTTCACATATACATTTTTGGCACAGAGTTTTAACAAATGATCAGAATATGCTTTTTTAAACTCTGTGGTGAAGACGATTTCTGCACTACAATTCAGTGTTCAGACTCATATGCTTTCTTTGGTAGCTAGAGAGATGAATTTTAATAAAAGATTTATTTCAATATTTATTTGGGATGGAAGGAAAAGTAAAGCTTCTAAATTAAATACAAAACTGGAATTCAGTAATGTTTAGCAGGAAAAGCAAATAGCAGGAGATTACAAGATAAAGCGAAGGGAAGGCATCTGTCTTAAACCCTCCTGTTAGTTCTGCCCCCTAGCATATAAACCACATTCATTTTGCACCTAAAGAGGGCCAAATTTTGCTATCTGTAGACCTGGAAAAGCTCCACTGCGGTCAATGGAACTACTCTGGCTTTACACCTGTGCAACTGATTGCAGAGTTTGTGCACGCTTTTGGTGCATGTTGCATGGTTTCACCACTCAGATCCATTTCCTAACAAACTACACTGGGCATATAAGTTATATCACTTTCTATCACAATAGAATCTGGGCTAGATATTTCCATTGTTGTTGTACCCTCCTAGGCTAGGATGAATTTGTTCCAATCTAGACCTTAGAGGGACAAGAAAGCAATGTTTTAGATGGCCCTTGTGGGTAGTAGTATTGTCTACTACTAGATCCAAGCCTATGGTTGGTTTCCATGTGGTCAGGGATTTAGCAATGTTGAAACTGCCTAAAACAGTGTGGCAAAAAGACAGGATTCTAATCTCTTTATAACACTGGCATAAAAATGCAGAAATCAAAGGTGCTAGGTTATATTCCAAATAGTATATACAGCCCTAGTCTGCCTGAGCACCCTTGCATGATTGATACCTTTTCTTTGGAAAAATCATGGTTCTCTTTTAGACCAGTACTGATGTAGTGATAGGACACAATGGTAGCTAGTTAAGATCTAGCAGTACTGACCAGATACATGTGTGTTGGAGGGAGAGCAAATCAATCCTTGAATGGGGAGAACTCATAACTGGATGAGGGAGCCATTTCCCTGAACAAATGACTTTGTGACCCATAAGTCTTTGACAATAGATACTGGGAAAAGGCAGTACTGGTTCATACCCCCATTGTGCCACTAAATGAATGAGAAAAGTGAATGAGATGTATAGAATTTTTCCCTTGCTACTGTCCCCAGTAGTCCAGGTTATGGGCCTGGAAGAGTGAAAGTTAGATGGCCTCCTTGTTTGTGTTCATAGCATACACACAAAGAAGTTACGTAAAAGCATAAAATACTCTTGCTACGAGGTTGCAATATAGTGCTGCTTTATTTCTTAGAATCCAGAATAACATATAAGAACTCTAAATCAGAGAAACACAAAGCAGGCTGCTCCCCAAAACAGAGGCACAAATCACCCAATTGTACTTTAGGCTGGCCAGCTGGCTGGCTGCATTGTGTGCTTCCCTATAGAGCCCCCTGGCCTGCAAGCAGAACCAGAAAAATGCCCCCGAGCATTTAAAATGACTGCTTATAATTTGAACACAGTGATCAAAACACCACAGTCTTCCCACTACAAATGAGTCACATACCAAGGAATGTTTGACTAAAGCTCTCATCCACAACTACATTTATGGGTGCAATGGAGAAAATGAGAAGGAGAGGGCATTATAATTATAGAATGGATCTGTGGCCTGACTGTTACTATCAAAGGGAAGAAAAGAAGCAACCTGCTCCCTGAAGATATAAAAGATGAAGGAGTCATCATTATATGCTGATTCCTGGGCTCATTCTCTCTGCGTCCTATCATGTTGACAAGGAATAGAAATAATGTATTTTATCCAGTTTCCAGAAGTCCAGCAGGCTTGTTAATCTTCCTTTTATTTTACTGAGAACATTCATCTGCTCTCATCGAGATCCATTCCTTTTTACTTCAGATCTTCTTGCTAGAAATAAACACATAATTTTAAATTAAAAGGATGCTGTCAGGTTGAAGATCCTGTCTCTCAATGACAAGGTGTGGCCTTTCTTATTCATGTTACATAGGCTCAGATGATTAAATCCAGAAAAAAATTTAGGGTCAGATTGAGATATGGTGGTCTGTGGACCAGCAATTGCTCTGCAATTCTTGTTGTCTGGGCACAAATTAAGTAATTTACATGTCTGAGTATGAGATTTGTGAGCAGAATCAGATTCTTACACCTCAAAATGACAAACCCGGCCTGGAAAACGTCAAGGACAAAAATGGAAGTTCTGTTTAGGATGGGCTGAAAATTGGACCTAAATCTCTAATTTAACTTCAATATTACGCTAGTCCCATTTTTTGTAATTCTCTCGATTTGGGTGTTCAGAAGAGATGGTTAGTGTGAGAATCTGAAAGTGATTTTCACTAAAAATTGGCAGTATACAAACAACCACTGCTGTGGCAGAGATAATGCAAACACTTCAGCAGTCTGGTAGAAAAATAGTGTGATCACTTGGAAATGAAGCAGAAGATTCAACAACATCAAGAAGCCTACAAACACATGGCAAGAATGCGAACTTTCTGAAATAATCATCAAATGTGTAACGAGTTCTACTACGTATGGAAAATCATCATTTGGACACAAGTTATATCATTGTAAAATCTGGAAGGATCTTTACAGGTCCAATGAAAAATACTTCTCTGACCTCTGCACTATCTCCCTGCCAAATTTCAAGGTTAGACACCACCCTTCTTAGGTGCTAGAGCCGTTGAAAGAGTGCTTGGACTCTGTAATGCAAAGGGGTTCAACGATCTGGCTTTCACTAAATTCACCCGTGAAGCATGCTAAGCTGTTTCTGAAGAAACTTGCCAAAAAACTTCACCCAAGGCAGATGCAATATGGAAATTTCAGTCTGAATTGTTAGTTTGTCAAAGTTCCAGGTAGCTGAAAGTGAGGGGTTACCATGTGTCAGAACAGCCAGGTGACCAGCCATGGCTTGAGCAGGAGCTAGCTGGAAAAGAGAGGCTGTTAGAACTACCAGGTAGCAGAGAGTTTCCCCAGCAAGGCAGTGACATTGAGCAGACTGGAGTGGTTACTTTCATTAAGTATTTGTATATCTGCCTTGGGATCACCTGGTTTGTGCATTAGCTGGACACTTAGGATTTGCAGGTGTTTGTCTCATCTGACTCATCAGGCTCAGAACACACCTTACATAATGGATCCGGCAGCCATAACAGAAGATGGCACTGTCTGCACCACTGATGATACAAATTAATAAGGCAAGAAGGGATGTGTCAGAAACTACTTCCAGAACACAGACGTGGCTGTACACTTTGCAAGTGGGCCAATGTAAAAAGTAGTTGTGGTGACTTTATCAGTGTAGTTTCATACTAGGACTCCCAGTGAACATTCTTTTAGACACATTCTCATTTTAAAATACAATCAAAATGCATCGCTGGTGCCTAGTTTGAAAGGCTACATTCCACTGAATAGTGCTGATTTTGGCAAATGCTGCCCTTTTCTTACTAAGAGATCATAGTTGAATGGTAAGAGGGGATTTTTTTAAGTAATCATCCATGCATAACTTGCTGTCAGATAAAGAGCACTGTGACCCTAGCGGCCTGCCTACATCACAACAGCCTGGTCTCCATCAGCCTTGGTTACTGCTAGCAGGGTGACCCCAAAATGCCCCCAGTCCTGGTTTTCCCCCAAACCATCTGCCCTGAAGTGTCCAGTCCTCTCCTGGAACTCTCAGAAATAGTAACAATTGTTGCTCCTTTAAAGAGACCAAAGCACATCTTATCTCTTTAACTGGAATGAACAGTCAATTCAAACATAGCACTGTGTTGGATTACAGTAAAAATAAAACAAGTTTATTAACAAAAGAACATAGGTTACATGATACCAAGCAGAAGGGATAGGGACAAAATGGTGGCAAGCAAATAAAAGTAAAAAAAAGTAAAAGTAAAAGAAGCTTTCTAGTCACTAAGACTTAACTCAACAAGACACAGCCTTGTTTCAGGGTAGATTTCTTACCAATCTTTTTTGTTCCAGACATGGCTGTGTTTCTCTTAGTCAGGACCTTCCACAGAGGTACAACATGCTAATTTCCATTGTCTTCCAAGGTGGAAGATCTTTGCCTAAGCAAAATTTCTCACTTATATTCAGTTCCTAGAGACTTCAATCCCCTTGGTTAAAGGACCCATATTTCTCAGCTTGCAGGAGCTCTGGCCTCTTGTATCTGTCCAGTGATGGATGCCAAGATAGCGTCTTCTTTCTCTTTATATCTTCCCAAACTCATTGACCTCATGCTGTTCTTCCTTTCTGGTGGACTTCCCATCCCCCTGCTGATTTGTGTGGTAATCGGGCATCTGTTGTTTTGATTCCACTCTGCTTAATTTACGCAGGAGAAAGGGAGATAGCTGCCTTCCCTCCTGTCTGGGAGAAAATCTGTTTTCCTCCCTCTGTTTGGTAATAGACTTTAAAGCATAATATCAAAGAGTATCCATAATTCCTAAATAGTCTTAATATGTTCATTTCACAATGATATGATTCACCAGCATGTCACCAGTTTCTTTATGATACCTTACATGACCCATTTGAAATAGCAATTAGGGCAGCTGGGGTACCTTGGTCTGGTCAGGCCACCTGAAACTCACTGCTACATACCAGGAAGTCCCTGGCCATTGGGAATTTGGGTGCTCCTAGAGTTGCATCCTTATCCACACATCATAATTTAATAATGGAAGGGTGCTTTCAATAAGTGTCACATCTAATTCCCTTTAGTTGCTATTGCAGCAGGCTTTAAACAATGAAACTTAAGAAACTTTCGTACTGGTTACTCGGTTCCAGGATTTCAGACTCTAAAGAATGTGAGGGAAAACAGCAGAACCAGGTAGCACATTTAAAATCAGTGTAAGATGATAGTCACATTCTTGTGGCCATGATTATGGCGACATTCCTATGGCTGTGGAGAGTTTACATTCTAAAAAAAACCCAAGACAGACAAATGTTACAAGTTTAAGCCTATAAAATCTCATAGATCTATGTATGGTTTTGGTCCTTTTGAAAGGGTGAGCATTTTTTAGGTTAAAAAATCTGGGATTTTATTTTTTAAAAGTTTTTCAAAACTCCTAGAAGTTTTTTAAGAGTTCTTGGTGCCTCAAGAAACCTGGAACATCTCAATTCCTTCCTCCCAAACCTGTTACCCAGTGCCCCAGCTCCTGTCTGGCAGCTAAATGATTGAGTTCATTCTGTTAGGGTTTGATCCTGCACCATTGAAGATAATAGGAGTTTTCACATTGTGAAACTGGACCCCCTGTCCACTATCGACTGGATTGAAACTACCTCTTTATTTTGCATAGTTCAATTGTTAAATTTGAAGTGTGGATCTACAATTGAAAGTCTCTTTTCCGGTATCAATATAAGCCAGAGCTTTCATCCCATGGGCAAAAATCTCATGGATACTTTCAGCCATGTGTTTATTCCAGGTTGCAATAGCGCAGTCATAGGCCCAGGACACTTGGTTGTGGAGAGTCCTTCTGGAGGGTGACTTTAGTGGTACAAGATTCCTAGAATGGGACAGATAGTAATGTCTATTCATTCCACTATCTGAGTGAAGAAGGCTGTTTTCCACAGAAGCAGGAAACACAGTGCCATTCAGAAAACAGGGCACAGCATGTAACAAATAAACCAAAATCACTGAGGACCACTGTCTTAGAAAAAACTCATTGGCATGAATTGATTGACTAATATTTACATACTCAGCAGTAATTAACTACACTCATGAGACTTTAGACTTAGCAATATTTTTCTCATTTAAATATCAAATCTGCAGTTATTGATAGTATATTTAATTTAAAAACCAGGAAACATCTGTTTCTTTAGCCCATCCTTTCATTTTGGTTTACAGTTTTCCAAAGTGCTGAGAGCAATATCTGTATTGTAAAAGGCTGTCAAAAATGTTCCAAAACAGCAAAGGAAACTACCAGAGTGTGCTACAAACAGAGATGCTCTTGAATTACATCTCGTGGAGTAAAAGATTTAGACTGCAGCCTGGTGAATCTTAATCTGACATAATGAGCGAGGGAAAAACTACCTTGTATTGCTCTGACTTATGAGAAATTGGCACTGATGGCCTCTAGAAAGAATTCTCTCCAATTCTCCTCTGTCTAGAAAGCTTCAAGGTTAAAAAAGCAGTAAAACAGGGAAAACAAGAGGACCCTTAGTGTTCCAAAAAGGATGCCCAAGACATTCTTCCAGTGCCACTTCGGAAACAAAAAGCAACTGCAAAACTGATGGATCCAGCTCACTAAGGAGGGAATCCCTGGGTGACCTAGCGCTATCATACCAGCTCTATACCAACCCCTGACAGAACTGGGAAAAAAAGGGAAGCTGGATACCAAGTTAAAACAACATCACGCCTGCTCTAGCTTTCAGTACGTACTGACCCGGAGATCTCAGCAGGCCTTGGGACTGGGGGAGGATAAAAGGGGAATGCCACTGTGCTCCTCCTCTTGGGTCTTAGTAGAGCACAGTTCACCCAGATCTTAGGATTCAGGCCAGTCGTTTTGGATCAATGACTTTGAGAGTCTCATTGTCGAGAAACGTGTAGATCAGTGTGGTGCCCTTGGGGTCTGCAGCTCATGAGAGAAAACTGTGTGCAGTCTCCACTTTTAGTGCTGGCTGCTGTCAGAATAGCGTTCTTAAGGGACTTGAAAAGTGACAGATGGCCCAGCCAATTAGTGGAAAGACTCTCCAACATGGAGCAGTAATAGAGAGGGCTAGGGTGAATGGTGAGCCTTTGAGATAAAGGCCAGTTATAGTGAGAGAAGGAGCCAACCCTGTCAGAGATTTGGGAAGCTCCACTTTTTCAAAAATCCTTGTTAAATTAAAAATGGGATGGCAGTGCCTGTTGCCAATTTTTGCTCAGAGTGAAGATCTCTAGATGTTGAGAAGTATGGAAGGGCAGCAAAGGCGTGGACATATGGTTTAGGTGCCAGTCATCATCATGGTATGCAATCAGCAAGGACCCAGCAGGGATGAGGTAATCAGCTTTAGGTCAGGACAGCAGCTGTCTGGTTTGTAATCAAGTTTTGCAGAACAATGAAACCTGAATTTAATTTTAGGGAGCCCTCGCAAGTCTCATAACTAGATCTTGTTCAGCCGTTCTAGTTATATATTTGATACATGTGCCACTGTGCATGAAACAGCAAGGTGGCAACAAATCTAACAAGTCATGGAGATTTATAGTCTAGATTTAAAATCTGTCTCACTGGATGATAGTCGGAAGCAAGCCTGTGTAGAGTTTCAATGGCAAGTAAGATTTAGAAGAATTGGTTTTAGTATTTCCAGCATTGTAATATGAAAGCACAGGAAGGATCTGAGTATTTAAACACAAATCTTTATGGGCATAGCACCTTCAATCACACACAATTAACTGAAGATTAAAGGGGATGTAAGACTAACAGTAATGAGAGATTTCCCTGAAGCATTATGGTTTCTATTCAGTTCATCAGCAGAAATAACCAAAATTTACAAGGGCTCTGTGGTTTAAAGGTTACCAGGGAGATTTGGGTTCAAATTATTTTTAGGGCACAAATTAATCCTTGTTTGAGTTATCTTAAGGGATAGTTAATCTTAGAAGAATTCGAATTTTATCGATAAATGTCGGTAAATATTGATTTCACCTACACACAGAAGTCGCTGAGAAAATACTTCTATTGATGATAATTGAAATGTACAGATATGCAAAATAAGAAAAACACTGCTTGAGAACTTATTAGCATTTGATTGAAAGATATTCATAGGTATATTTTGACATGTGATGCCAACTATTAGTGTTTTAATGGTTCTGAAGATTTCACTTTTTGATCTCTATGTCTATTATCATTAAATAATTGTCTGACCCCCACCCATTGAATTTTGCTGGGCCTAGGGATAGTGGGTGCTTTTTTGCACTGCCTCCCATAAAAATTCCCCAAAAGAATATAATGCAATGAGGACACCATCCTCTATTTGCTGAAACCTCCATGCTGTAATAAGCAGGGATATTAAGGACTGCATTAAAAGATGGTGGCAGCTCTGTTGGTACCCTGGAAGCAGCAAAGCAATAACAAGTTAAACCAGATGAACTACCTCACTAAATTGTGAATATAGTTACCAGTGTCTGAGAAGAGGCAAGATGGGGAACTAGCTGATTGCACACTGAGAAAGGGGCTTTGCGGCACAGATGATGATCCGATACATGTATGGTAGTTGCACAATGTATTGAGAGCAGCCAGCAGTGAATGGTCTCATTGCGACCTACAGAGTGTCGGAGCCAGGCCTTCTCGTGCTTCACAGAACTTTTCTGAGTGACAATTCCCAGTTCACTGTTTTGGGATTTTAAGAATATTTTATTTGGTCATAAGACTTAGCAAACACGGCATCTAATCCAGCTCCCTCTGAAGCTGGAGCCAACAATTTTCAGTCTGCACATGTAACCCATTTGTCAGCGTGTCGTGTCTGCCTCGTCCACAGAGGATGTGAGTCAGTTACTGTTAAGTGGCGTTTCCATCTTGGTAACTGTCACAGGGCTGGTCTTTTAAAGGAGTCAGAGCCAGCCGACCTGTGATGGGCTCCACTGAAGGGAGGAAGCCAGCCCAGCTCCACCTGGGAATAGTTGAATGGCCTAAGTAGCTGCAAGGCAGCTGAGAGAAAAAGCAGCACCTGGGCCCGATAAAAGGCCTAGCAGAGCTCAGCGGACAGGAACGCTGGAGAAGAGAGGAGCTTCTAGGGAGTGAGGCACAAGCTCTCCAGGCAGGAAGGCCTCGGGGAGACCTTGAACAAAGAGGGGACAGACCAGAGAGCTTGCCAGGCACCGGTGAAGCCTGAGGCTGTACAGAAGGAGTTGTTGCTGCTGGAACCTAGAGTCTTTTGTTTAGGAACTTTTAAGTTTCACCTGGGCTTCAAGGTAAGAGCCCTAGTACCAATGCTTCTGTAAGGAGGATCTATTAATGGGAGGTATAACACTGCACAGTAGAGCGCTTTGGCTATTCCTTCACTGGGCTGGTTAAGTTAGTTCCTTGTTATTCGATTAAGAAGGGGAAACCGAGGCAGGCCATCGCTGAGGCACACTCAGCTGCAAAAGGGAGTGTTTGGAAAGTGGTGTTGCCCCTTCTACAGTAACCTTGAGCTGGCTTTCTGTTGTATCAGTAGGCAACTTGTGTCTGCTTGACTCCTCCCACCTTGCTGAAGACCACATATGACACAAATAACATGGTTGTCATGTATTATTCCAGTATTTAAACTGACATGGGAATAATTTTCATCCAAGGAGCTTGTACAGTGCTTTTGAGTTTGCAAATGCAAATGCCTTCCTACTCCGCCACTCATGACAGCGTATGGCCTTGTGTTATTTAGAAAAATTATCGTTCATGTGCATTATGTTCTAATTTCTTACTTCTTAATTTAAAAATGCCTCCTGGATTCATCACAGTGGCCATTGTCTCTGGTATTGCCCTTTGCAACCTGATGAGTTGGTCAGTGTATGCTAATGAGACTATTCATGTAAATTAAGGAGAGTTTCTGAGGCTAATATCCATGTGGCTTTAGTTTGCATCACGAATATAATTTTGGAAATCCAAGCAGAGAACGATCAAGATGAGCATCTGTTTTTGAAAAATGGCAATTTATATTTCAGAGACACTATTTATGTTTTAATAGCACTATTATCTAAAGGTTCCTGGGATCTGATACTTCTGATTAGGAAAATGATCTTTGGACCCACACTTTCTATTTGGTATTCATTGCAATAACAGCCCTAATAAAACTATCTGGTATTAATTTGGATGCACATAGTATGCAATTCCACTGTCATTTAGTAATGAACCAACAGGGCTTTACTTTAAAGTTAGAAATTTCACCAGAGCATTTACATAACTGCAAGCATCTAAAATAATTCTCAGGAAACGGAGCAAACTGAGAAATATTTAATTCACTTCTCTTAATCAAGGGGAAACAATGGCCAGGTCTACACCCACGGCGAAATTCAGCAGTTGATGGGAGATACACAAGCTACATAGAGTAGCTTGCGTATCTCTGGTCAACTTCCTAAATTCTAATTAACGCGGTGTCCCCACTATGCTGCGCCAATGGGAAATGCCGTCCCGTTGACACAGCATTCATCTTTTTGCTGGGGTGGATTTATTGAGTTGACTTCTTGATCGATTGATCAGGTCTCCATTGCCGCTCAATTGATCCTGAAGAATCGATCCAGCGGTACTGACAGTCACACTGTGAGTGAAGACATACTTTCTGACTATTTTCTGCCTGGTTGCCAATGTAACTTTTGCCAAGAAGCTGATTGTGCTGTAATGGCAACACGTTCAAATAGCCAAAGTCCCACTTGCGAAAGTCAATGAGACCTAGGCACCTAAGTGACTTGGACACATTTGAAATCTTTTTCCATATGTGTTTATTCTGCATGAATTCAGAACAACATTTAAGTCTTTTTTCATTATCCAGAGATCTTTTAATTGTTTTTGATCCTTTTGAGGGAACAGGGGTGTGATGTGAAGTGTTTGTGAATTACCTGTCTGACTGTCTGTAGTATGTACAGTTCCTGATATCCTGCTTATTCACCGCTGTGGCATATTATGGGCAAGGCTGGTAGCATGACCTACTAAGGTTGTCTGATACTTTCCATTCTAAGGCCCTATTTTTGGTAGCTTATAACTTTTTATCAAACTTCACGTTAGGTGTCTGCCTCCGGCTGAAGTTTTTGCAAAGTTTTAGCTGTTCCTGAGAATGAGGCAAGGAGAAAATACACTTTTCTTGCCCATGTGTTTTAGTTTGGTTTGGTTTTTTGTTTGGTTTTTTTGGTTTTGTTTTTTTTAAATAAAGTCAGGCAATGTTTTCTTTGAAAAGCTTTAGCTCCTCCATATATGGAACCTGGACTTGAAATTTGGTAGGGAGAAGGCCTTTGTGACAGGGATGTGTCTTTTGTTCACTCCCAGTGAAAATTCATCCATATTTGTGGCCTTTGAAAAATTGCAGATTGCACAGGCATTGTAAAGACTTCTTACATTTTAGCAACTAAATTTCCCAAAGTTTCTGTCCACACTGGACATGTTCCAGCCAGGGGCTAAGCAGGACTTTTCCTGCAGTTGCAGCTCTGGACTGCTACAGATTGTGCTGAGTCCAGGCACTTGAGCTGAGAGCAGAGACCCTGTTTCCTCTTTGCTATCAATGACCCCTCTTGTTCCCACCCCCACTTCTAGCAGGCAAGCAGCATGGACGAGGAAGTTGCCAGAGGGGACAAGAGCCAGGAACACCACTATTTAAATATAAAGCTTTTGTGTCTAATTTAAATTATTTAGTTGTGCTGCATTTCCTTAAATCTTCCATCTGGCACTCTTCTCTTAATAATGAAGTAAAAAAATGTATATTATCAACACTTTTGTTTATCTTTAATAAATGTTGGTAACTAAAACTAGGATGTTCAAATATTCCAACAGAGTTAGGTCCCATTGAAAGTACTTAGGCAGCTTTGAAAATCCTATCCTAGATTCTTATGAATGCCAAAATATGTAGAGATGTAGTCACATACCTGAGTGAAGGACAGAACATAATTATAGTTCTAGGACGCTTCATTATACAGCTCAGTGGGTTAAAGTACTTATTTCTTACCTATGATTAGATTTCAAAGCTAGACTGTCACCAGTACATTGAGGTTGGCAGTTAGGCCCCAGTGGACTTTGGTTTTATCACAAAGCCACCTAAATTTTTTTGCATGGATCATTGCTGTTGATTTTCTATGTTGAAGAAAGATTCAGGACTGCAACAGACAAGGGGAATTGTATTGGATGAGGTGTCTGAGGTGACTTACAATGCATCGGTTTGTGCTATGGCTGATGCTAGTTGGTGCTGTCAGCGTATCATTTTGAGGGGCCCTAAAACAGAAACAAAACCCAGCATTTTTCTGAGGGGTTCACTGACTTACATTACACAGCAACACCTACAATTGTAAGTTACAGAAAATCATTGACCCAAATCACTTCACTTTGGGAGAGAGATCCAAGTCTCTGTGAGAGTCTCCAACCAGGAATAAGTCCTGAGGCCTGCCCATAAACCTGGAGGCCTCCTGCACGGAAGATCTGCATCCGAACTAGCTCTGCTCCTGGATGGCCCTCCAGTCAGTCCCTGGCAGTGATTATGTCGTGTATATTCACATTTATAGTTGTGTAGATCTGGAACTTGTATCTTGGTATTTTTCATATTTACAAGCTATGAATATATAGATGTGAGTTTCAGTCTTGCAGAATTGTTCAGAGTTGTGGAAATAAGCAGATGTTATCACAGTTAAATGGCATGAGGTACCCTTATACTGTAGATGTATAAGCCAGAAGCATAGCAATAACTCCAGGCGCCATTAAAGAATTTTAGACTGTGGAAAAATAGGAATTGTTACCTCCACTGCTGTATCATTCGCCCTAATCATATGTATTGGAAATGGAGAAGACTGGAAGCTGCAGCTGAGATCAGAGCCCCACTGTGTAAGGCACTGCATGTACACACAGTAAGACAGTCTCTGCCTTGAAAAGCCTCCAGCTGTGTGGGACAGCTTCCATACGAGGAGAGCTTAATAAGACTGGGACTTCTCAGCTCGGAAAAGAGACAACTAAGGGGAGATGATCGAGGTCCATGAGATCATGACTGGCATGGAGAAAGTAAATAAGGCAGTGTTATTTACTCCTTCTCGTAACACAAGAACTAGGGGTCACCAAATGACATTAATAGACAGCAGATTTAAACTAAACAACAAGGAAGTATTTCGTCACACAAGGCACAGTCAACCTGTAGAACTCTTTGCTCGAGGAAGTTGTGAAGGCTAAGACTATAACAGGGTTAAAAAGAACTAGATAAGTTCACGGAGGATAGGCCCATCGATGACTATTAGCCAGGTGGGGAGGGATGCAAAACCATGCTCTGACGTGGTTCTAGCCTCTGTTTGCCAGAAACTGGGAATAAGCAACAAGGGATGGGTCACTGGATGATTGTCCTCTTCTGTTCATTCCCTCGGAAGCACCTGGCCTTGGCCACTGTTGGAAGACAGGATACTGGGCTAGATGGACCATTGGTCTGACCCACTATGGCCGTTCTTATGTTCTCATAAATACTTTGTTATGCCCTTCATTTTCAGCTCTGATAATTTTTCATTAATTCCTATCCCATAACTAAATTGGTTCATATTTTGCCTGATGCTTTGCAGTGTTTTATATGTTTAAGATTCCATTTTGGAATGTTGTCATCCCCTCCTAATTAGTTTGATTGCATTTCTATGTCCTAAATAATCACAATCAGTAAATGTGAAGAATTGGAACTGACCTTTTTTCAAACCATTGCTAATCAAGTTCAGATTATCCACTTGCACACACAAATATATCAAAGCCAAGGTGAGAATTCATATCATGCAAATTAAGTCAGTAATTAAACTAACAAGACTTATCTTGAATTCTGTGGGAGGCAACATTTTTTTTTATTTGAGGACAACTTATATATTCCAAATATTATTTTAATTAAGCAGCTGTTCTGCAGATGTACCTGAGCTGTTAAGCTATTTGCACTTGTAAATGTTAAAGTTTGACTGTATTATTAAAATTATATTCATTAATGCAAATTCGATGCAGTGAAAACTCCGTCTTTACTGTATTTATGTAAACAGTGTTCTTCGGTGTTCATATGCCATGCAGTTATTATGGATGAGTTTGGGGTTTGAAGCTTATTGCAATCTACTCTGCCATTTGTTTGAACACTTCTACCTTTCCCATTTACTGGGAGAAAAACTATTCCCGGAGCACTTTAATAGGATGCATTTTGGCATTTTCTTTCGGTTTGGAGCTTCTGGCAGCAACTAAATTTCCACTTTTGGGTGAAATAGTCTAGGTGGAATTTTCATAAGAATTCTGTGTTCGCCTAACTCTGTTTCTACTGATGGGTAAAACACCCATTGTTTTACAGAGTTAGGAAAATGTTTTTGAAAATTCCCACCCTCTTTATTTGGTTTTTATATTCTTATATGCATAAAGTATAACAAATCTAGCATAAGATGTAACTATGCAGTTGGTTATATAGTATTGCAAGGTATACGTTTGTCTGTTAAAATATTAATGGTGTATCTAAGCACAGTATATAACTCAGGTGTAATAAAAAAATCCACCTTGGTGTTCTAGTGACTCTGCAAATCACGAGAGCTTTTCCCACATGGTTAATGATTGATGCTTATTTGTATTGATTTTTGGTAGCACCTACAATGTTCTAGAGACTTTCCAAACACTCAATAAGGCTGAACACTATCTAAGGACGGGCAAGTGGCTTAGGGTGGATTCCTGCTCATAATTCTGTTGCTGTTCTAGTCTTCTTTCTTCCTATCCCCTCCAGATTTCAAAATTGAGAAATGAAAGGGAAGGCAGTGGCTCATGGTAAACTTAGAAGCAAAATTGTTTTTAAATAGGATATTTCTACTGGTTCTTGTGTAACACGCCAGTCCTGCAATGAGCGCCATGTTGACGGACCCCACATCTGCACAGAGTCCTGTTGGCTTCAACTTCAGTATAGCAGAACAGTTTATCAGCAGGGTTGTCATGAATGTCGGCTGCTCTGACGTTCTCAATGCCTGCCATCTGCATGGTGGTTCCTATTTTCGGGTTAGTAGCTGCTTGCCAATTTCCAGAAGAAGCTTACGCTGTCTACTGCGGGGAAATAACCTCACCTCTTGAGCAAGCTTTGTGTGATATTTTTGAAGTGCCTTGTGTCAGTAGGTATCAATGCTGCCTTTTTGGATCACCAGCTCCTTTGATTGGGATTACACAATGGAACACCTGAGGAGAAGAGAGTGGCCATGCTCCATGCTAGAAAATAGGTCAGATTTGGTATGAAAACAACAGTGTTCTATGTCCACAAAGGTATTTTACCTCCCCGAGAAAATCTGCCCTGAATTCTACAGTATGCAGGGAGACCATCCTACTTTCAAGCTCCTTTCTGGTGTGACCCCATGGGATCTGCGTGGGGTTGTATGGGAGGAACAAGTGCTGCCATCTCTTCCCTTTGGGGTAGTGCCTGAGGCTGGAGAAGCAGGGACGTAGCAGTCTCTCTGCTGCCCAGAATGCAGGGACTGCCTTGCCCAGCTGTATTCGGGCTGCACAAAGTGGGAAAAGGTTCCTGCATTCTCCACTTCCCCACGCTGCACTCATGGAATAGCCAGGCACGGCTAGGTCTCTAATCAGACTTATCTGCCCGTTTATTTGTATTTCAAGCAGCCTCATGTCAGTGCCATTGCAGATAACAGTGACCAGCTTGACGGGCAGCGTGGGTGCTTATAAATTATACTGTCAGACTTGGCCAGAGTAACTCTAACAGTCTCCTGTTGGATTCCTTACCCTGCAGCACCCTTCTCTGCTCCTGACCATAGCTGAGGAATCAGCAAAGACACTGCCCTCAGATAATCCATCTCACACTTTACAGAGAGCCTGAACACATGCTGGGACAGGGTAGTGGAAGTTTTCTGTTGGTAAGTGGGTGTAAAGGAGAGTCTAACTTGCCAGTGAAATGTACACAGGGTCCGGTTGTGCCTGGCCTGTGTGCATGGATGGGGGAGCCCAGAGGCGTTCCATTACAAACTCCATGTATAGCCCCAGTTTCTGGACTCGGGGATGCAGGGACTGTTCCCCCACAGTTCCCTTGGAGGAGCAAACCATGCAAAGTCAGCCAGGGAGGAGCCAGGCCCATACTTCTGTCCAGGGGTAGAGCACATCTCTTAGAGCTATTGCTTCAGGCTGTCTGCAGACTCAGGCAGGCATCGGTTGGACTCTGCTCATGTGTTCAAGCTTTTCTTTTGCATCCATGAGGCTAGAAACAGTTTTTCAATTGAGAGCTAAGATTTTGACCACATCATAGGACTCTGCAGCTGGGGTCCTGCACACGGGTCTCTAGTGCCAATACCTTAATCAAGCTCTGCTTCAGCTCCTCCTCCTCACAGCAGCTTTGGGCACGGGAGGAACAGGTCGCAACATCCTATTGAGTGCTGCAGGCTGCACGCTCGCACTCTGTGCACAGATGCTTACGTGGAGTGACTGTGCCCGTCTCTGCTAGAGCTGCAAGTGAGGTAGCGAGACTGAACCCCACCCCTAATACAAGCCAGTACCTTAGAATCAGCCTCATCCTTGCGGGGGCCAGAAAGGAGGATTGCAGCAGGAAATGCAGGAATTAAGGGGCTGAGCACAGGTGGCTTTGTTCTGTTTGCAGCACCTGCTCGCCCAAGTCTCTCCCTGCCTCTCCTGTGAGGCAAGTCCCCCAAAAGAGGGTGCTGAGTAAGTACAACTGCAGAGCTACCCTTCCTCCCCGGAGCAGGGGAAGCACAAAGGAGGGGAGAGCATGGCATGTGGCAGGGGCTCTCCGGGCATGTGCATGGGAGGGAACGTGCCTGTCCGAGGCACAATGGCTGTAGTATGCCCCTGGGGTTGCTGTGCTCTGCAGTGGCTCCGGCCCAGGGGTGGAGCTGAAAAGTCACCATCTAGCCCTAGCTGTCAGTCTCTTTTGGTTTGACGCAACTCTCCTCAAGCGACGTGAGCCTGATTCGGCTGTGAAACGCAGGGCTGATTGCTCTGGCGAAGTGCTCGAGACCTGCTCATAGAAAGGACTCTGAATTTTCCATCCTTCCCTACAGCTAAGGACGGCGTTTTTGATCATCAAATGACTCCTCTGGCCTTTAAGAAATGTGATATCTGGCTGAGTCCCTTCCACCGTCAGGCCGCTAGCTGCTGTATTTTCAAAGTGGTAGGCAGGGATACAACCGTGTGACTCCACTAATAACAGGAGAAGCAGCACAACTAACCCCACCCACTCCTTTGAAAACTTGCCCCTGGCTGTCTCAGGGTTATCAGTAGAAAAATAACATTTATTTTTAGCTGATCAAATTATCTTCTGCAAACTACTTCAGTATTGTCAGGAAAGCGACAATTCTGCTCTTCCTGCATGCCTCCAGTTGGATGATTTGTGGCAGTGAAATCTCTAAATTATCACTTATATCAATGAAACTTGCAGCGATGAAATAAATGAATGTTCTTGTCAGGCTGTGTTTGGCCATCATTACAAACAGGCAGCAGAGCACGGACCAATGAAATTAAAATGCAGAAGATGCCTCTTTGTTTTGTGTGCATCCTTTGTCTGGGAAGCAAAGCACAATAAATGGATCTGCAGCCACACTTTCAAAACAGCACACAGTGAGAAAAGTGAAATGGATGGCTGTGAATGAACCATAAAAAATTAAAGGCAAGTATTGTGTTAGGATTTGTAAATCACTTGGAACTCTTGACAAGGTGTTAGAAATGTTGTCTGTAACAATTTATGTTCTAGTCTGGAGGAAAGTAGAGAAGAATAGACACATGAGGAAAGAACAGACAAGAAGTCTAGAAAGGATTCCAGGTGGCTCAGTGGGTTAGGACGTTAGCTCAGCGCCTCTGAAGATACAAATTTAAATCTTACCGTGCATCACAAGCAAAGATAAATGTAGCTGGCTCCTTGAGCATCTTAGTCTCCATTTGCACACATCACAAAACCATTTCTCTGTTCTGCAGCAATGCACGGCTTCAACTCTTTTCATTCTTGAGTGAGAAGCGAGTCAGGAAAGATTCAGGTCGACATGCAGCTCTGTGGGGAAGTTTGCACGTCATCCACGTACTTCAAGGGATTCTTGGTGTATTTCCAAAACAATGAAATTTACTCCCAGAAGCCCATCTTTTCAAATGTGACTGTGGGGGGGAAGAGGGGTGATTGGGTGCCAGGTGCCCAGTCGGAGACCTTAGGTCAACCAAAATCATTAGTCACCTGTACGCTTTGGGCTAAACTATAGAAAACAGGTTGTCCCAAACTTATACATCTAGATACTTACTTCTAATATTAAATATGTTACTTATATGGATGATGATAGTACGTGCAGTTACTAATAAAAATTAAGGAGCTATCCTTTCTCATGCCCAGGATCTGATCATCACCTGGGGACAGGTAGAAGGTGCAACATATGATAAAGCATTTTATAATTGACCATCTGTGTTATGGTTTGATTTGGTTTCAGGGTGCTTTTGCTTTCCTTTGAATTTCTGGTGCATGTCGTTGCTGGAGACAGGTTACCAGCTTAGATGAACAACGGTACGCAAACTGTGGGATACACTGCTCTAGGGGAGGCGCGGAGGAACACTCCAGTAGGCGAGCAGCTACACCAGGTGGCTTGTGCCAGCCCTGTGCGGCAGGGCCCAGGCCAGCCACTGTGGGGAGCGAGGAGGGAGCACCACCACCACTCCCTGACTCATCTCAGCAGGCCACCCAGCCTGTGGGTTAGTGAGCCGTGCCGATTTCTGCTCCCGGCAGCCTCTGCGCCCAGCGCTGGCTCTGCCCCCAAAGCTGGTCACACGTGCCTCCCCTCGCCCTAAAAACCTGATGGGAGAGGGGCAGAAGGGCAGGTGCAGCCTGGCTGCTGAGGAAGCCTTGGCTGTGCAGTAATGCAGGGGGCATGGACAGATTCCGTTAATGGTAAGGGTGGAGGCGACTGGAAAGCTTTGCCCACCACTGAATTAGAAGGTACATACAGCAGTTCTAGGGGATCTGAATTTTGGCTGTATCTGTTTCTAGGTCTTTCCTGCCATTCCCTGTATTTAATATACAGGGTGCAGAATACGTTTAACTAAAGCTGTGCAAAGCAAAAGGCTTGTGAGCACAACAGCTGTGTCCTCCGGGACTATACTGAAGCACCTGCCATTTCTAGAGGGTTCAGAGCTCACTAAAAGTTGTTTTATTATTCCTGGGGGTATTAGACAGCAGTCTCACTAGCCTGCCTAATTCCATCCCACTGCTGTGGCTCCAGCTCTTTAGATTTTCCTGGGAATTTTCCCACACCCTTTTCTGACATGCCCGTTTCTAGATCCAGGGAGGCCGTGTCCAAGTGAATAGTTGTATGCAGCCCTACTCCTGCTGCGTGCTCGACACCACTGAAGCTGAGTGCCTGGAGCCCCCAAGTGGCGGAGGATTGGGGAGGAAATAGGTGAAAAACTTTCTCTCCTTTTCGCTGGTGGTTTGACTCCAGTTTCACCTCTCCGGCTCTCTGTGCATAGCCACACGCCAGGTTTTGTCTGTTCCCTGATCTCTCCAGACTGAGCAGAGAGGTCACCTTCCAGGCCTGCCCTCCTCAGCATTGTTAAGAGCTGCACGCAGGAAGTAACGCAGAGCATTACTAAGTTGGCCATACCAACTTACGACCAACGCTGTGTGTTCCGAAGGGCCAGCTCGTGGTGCTCTTTATGTTAGCACGCGTCACTGTGTCTCTTGTGTATGGACGTCACATAACAGACCCAACCCCCACTCCGGGACCAAGCTGCGCCGAGCCCCGTCCATGGTCAGCAAAGCTAGAGAGCTGCAAAGCAGCAGAGGTCTCCAGAGCTCAGTGTGTCTGAATCAGATGCAATGCCACGTGGAGATCTGACTACAGGGGCGCCACACCTCATCCCTCCAGTAGCAATTAACAGCACAATTGAGCCCTAAATCGCTTTGCATGAGCACAGTTCTATCTGCTTGTGGAATCTCTGCTTGGAAGTTGCTCATAAGGATATTTAGGAGGTCTGCAGTGGGGGGCACATGCAGTGGGCACAAAGAAAATTGCCTCGTAATACATTATGACTGGAAGACCTTGTGTGTAGGGATGAGGGCTCGGGGCTGGACAGAAGAGTCATTTCCTGTTTGCCTACAAAATCAGGATCATTGTTCCTAAACAGGGACAAATGGCATGTTTGGGTGATGCCATTCCAGCCTACAGCATGCTGTTTGCTGCAGGTATAGCTGCACTAGCAGCAACATTTCTGATTTAGTTTTATTCAGGGCCATTGGTGACCTGCCTATTCTCTGTTTTACCCTCTCCCCTTTATACATTTTGCAGAACAGTAAAGAAGTCTTATTTCTAGAGCATCTGATCCCTTCTGTTCAGGTCAACCCTAAAAGTATTTCACCTCTTCACAATGTGTATAGAATCAGCCAGAGTGTGGGGGAAGACTGGCAACTGGTGCATCTCTAGACAAAATCTGCATTCATTTATCTTGTATGGACATTACAGTAAAGACAAGGACAATGAGATTTATAACCAGAAGTAATAGAAACTTAGGAAGCAGAATCTGAAATTGATTCTAATATACTTCCTGATTAGATATAATCAAAAGTGCATTGCAGCCCCATGTGAATATTTCATTTTTCTCTAAGGAAGAGAGATTTTGGAATACAAACGACGCTTACAGATAAACTGTCATCATGCATTACTAAACTCTAGAGGCAGATTTGGACCAACAGCGATTTATGGCTTGTATACTTATTGCTATTTCCATCTCTAAATGCTATAGCTACTGAAGATAAATGTTTGTATGCAGCAGCTCCCTTCCTCAAATTCTCTTTCATGCTAGTTTGTCTGAATATGTCAACATTTTCTCCTCTAACCTTTCGATGCAGGACACTGTTGTGTAACTGATTTCACACCCTCGTAGGAGCAAGGGAAAGTTACATTGTTTCCACAGAAACATCATCAGAGGAATAACTTCCAGCCAGAAGGACCAGTGTTGTAATCTTTCCACATACATCATTGCATTGACATCTCTGGGAGGTCTGTGGGCAGGATCAGATTGGAAACTCTGTGGATTTGGACCTGCATACAATATTAAAAATTGACTTGTGAACAAGTGCTTTAATTGTATGCCATGGGTGACCCAGAGAACCCAGGCTGCCTGCAGATAGATAAATATGGCCTTGCTTAAAACCTGTATCTTACTTCCTTGCCAAAAGATGACCTAACCCTCCACCGATAAAGTGTTGCTCTGAATCATTGTAAACTTCGCTTTTAATGGAGAAGCTCTGTCAAACATACATCTATAAATTCATCCCTCCGACTTTGTATATTTACTGCTCTACATTATAAGCATGATATGTAAGGAAGTCACAGATGTATGGTCCTGTGCTGCTAAATCTACTAAGGCAGGCACTTGATCTGTCAATTTCAGTGATCATCTACAGTTTGAAGACTCAGGGTTTTCCCCTTGAAGATCAATGATGACCAAGGTGGAAGGACGTCAGTGTCTAAAACGAAGACCTCCTCAAAGATCCAACCAAGAACACAGTGGCTTTTCGCTCCACAGCGAATATGGTCCGCTTTGAACCACATCCACACAGCCCATGACAGACGTGCCTACTGTAGTTACGTGCTGTGGAACGTTGTTGCAGCAGTGCTGTCAAGGCACCGAAGCTGTTACGGCTGCTCGGTGCTTCTGTTCTTGGAGCTCTGCTGCTGTCAGCACTAGCAGAGAGCGCAGCCTGCTAGCTCGGCAGACGTCGATGTTACTTATAAAGAAAGACCACAGGCTCAGTTCGGTGGTGAAAGCGCTTGAGCTGCTTGATTGTCAATGAAGCATGGTCCTAGGACCCTGGATCCGTGCCTACAGAGCCATTAACGTATGTATGTCCATGACAATGGACCAGCTCACTCAGCAGCGGGAGTTTCTGTTGCCCCCGAGGCTGGGAAAAGTGCCTCTCCTGTCACTTCCACTTTTTATCTGTTGGTACACACCAGTTATGTATAACACTCCTGAGATGGTTAGTTATCAGTCCTACACGGGTACCTGCTGGTTCAAACAAAACATCCCCATTCATATTCTGTCTTCCCATTTCCTTTGAGGTCAGCGTGTTCCTGTACCACCTCCAAGGATCGTGTTCACGCCGTTACTTGAGAACTCCAGATGGGGGTGTACCTGTGATTACATGAATAGCCAGTACCTAGTATCCCTGAGGAGCGCCTCTGGTTTAGCAGCACTGGCTGTGCCTTTGCCAAGTTCATGCACCAGACAGTGAACCTGCAAGCAAAAGTCTGCTTTATGACAGGGCCTGATTTGCTGATGGGTGCAGGCCTCAAACCTTGCACCAGGCCCCATGCTCCAGGCTCTCTCTCTTTTTCTACTACACCTCTCTTATGCATAAATGGAGCCTGAGACACAATCTGGATTGTGACTGGAAATGGACTTCAAACAATGGAACACCTCGTCGACCAGTGTCCCCAGTGATCAGAGACTTATAGACTTTAAGGTCAGAAGGGACCATTATGATCATCTAAACTGACCTGCTGCACAATGTAGGCCACAGAACTTCACCCATCCCTCCTGTAACAGACCCCTGGCCTATGGCTGAGTTACTGAAGTCCTCAAATCATGGTTTAAAGACTTCAAGGTACAGAGAATCCACCAGCAAGTGACCTGTGCCCCATGCTACAGAGGAAGGTGGAAAACATCCTGGTGATATTTCTGCCTTGCACTTTGTGCCACCTGAAGCAATCAGTTGTATCTCTGACCTTGACTTGGATATCTAACGTTGCTCTTCTTCAACCATACAAAAGACTTGATCATCTGCTTAAACTGCAATGAACTGGTGCAAAACTTCTCCGTGGGATCACTTCACCTTACTTTCGTTTTGGAATTCTGCAAAGTATTGTGATCCTAAATAAACCAAAATATTCCTTTTCTCTTGACATCTATATGTGTGTGTCTCTTTGTGCATATATGCATCTGAGTGTGTCAGTAATGGGCTGGATCAAGGCACTTCAAGAATGGTTTGGGCCAAATTATACTGGGCCGCAATGGAGTAATTGACAGCAGAATTTGGCTTCCATGAATATACACTAAAACATGGCTATGCTTTGTAATTCCTGTCTTGTCTTGTCCACAAGCTTCTCAAATTATATAGGACAAAAAGCAAAATGCTGACTACTTGTAAACAAGGACCCTTCAAGGTATGAAAAGTGTCTTAGTGTTAGTAATTTGAGTCTCCAACAATCACAGGATGTTTATCCACCTCCTCTGTGGACCTCCTACAATATTAATTCAAGTGAAACGGAGAATATATGAAACCAGCAACATAATTAAATGGGAGATCAAATGCGTCCAATTGCTGAAGACACTTTTAAGCATCAAAAGCTGGATAACTTAAAAAAAAAAAACAAACGAGAGTTCTGTAGTACTTTCAAGACTAACACATTTATTTTTTGCAGGCATAAGCTTTCATGAGCTTTAACCCACTTCGTCAGATGCAGGGAATGGAAATCAGATAGGTGATGTGTATATATATACAGTCAAGGGGAAGGTACAACAATGAGAGGGGTAGGTATTAGCAAAGTCCATACAGTTAGAGTAGCTAAGGCACCATTTGTACCTTCCGTTTGACTGTATATATATACATCACCTATCTGATTGCTATTCCCTGCATCTGATAAAGTGGGTTACAGCCCACAAAAGCTTATGCCTGCAAAAAATAAATGTGTTAGTCTTTAAAGTGCTACAGGACTCTTGTTGTTTTTGCTGTATACAGACTAACATGGCTACCCCTCTGGATAACTTAAAGGGATAGAAGGCAGTCTGAATTCAGAGAGTGAGTTTATTAAGGACAGCACACTTCCTTGGTAAGCTGGAAAGATCACAGCATGATCATGCTGTGCTCATTAATTTTCTAGTTTTCCTTGCGGGCAAGTATTCTCTTTAGAAGAAAAATGAGGTCAGAAGGTGGTTGCATAATAGAGTATATATGGTAAGGGAAGGGATTATAAAACTTTATTAGTGGGTTTGTCTATACTGCCATCAGAGGTGTGACTGCAACACGTGCAGATCTAACCAAGCTAACTTTGATCTAGATACCTCAAATAATAATAGCAGTGAAGCCACAACAGCATGGGCTGTACAACCCCGCCCCGTACCCTTCGTATGTATTCAAACTGCTATTGTTATTTGAGCTAGCTAGATCAAAGCTAGTTTGTATATTCTCCTAGTGCTGCAGTAATACCGCTAACTGCAGGGTAGACCTATCCAATGTGGACCACACCTAAGTAAGATGTGTCAATGATATATTTCCTTCCTATTTGTGGTCACACAGGCTAGTCTACCACTAGTCAATCTCTCCTCTTCCTGTGGCAACTACAGGAATTGCTTCTATAGAACAATGGTAATGGAGAAAGTACTCAGTGTATTAACGTTTGAGTGCTCTGTAGTAGCCGGAAAAGAGGAAGAACAGCCTGTGTCATGTGACCAGCCATCTCTACAGACCAGTGATCCATGGATCACACCTTGCAGCACCTGGAACATCTGTGATAAGATCTCACCATGTTTGTTGAATTACCGTAGTAAGAGGAGCTGGTCAGAAAACGGGGGAAATAATTCACCAAGTCAAATTTTCATTTGTTTAAGTTTCCTTTTGTCAAACTTTTCAGCTCTTAGCCCCATGTAATTGACAGCCCTCTTGCTAACTTGTCTCTCTGATCAGGGAAATGCCAAGTGTGCCAGTACTTTGCTTGAATATATTCACTACCTGCTTTTTGTTTTGAAACACTGCCTCGGACACGCCACAATTTCTTTAGTTTTAAGTGAGAATGATTTCTGAAGTTTTGTTTTAGCAGCTGCACTGGGAGGGAAATAATCAGCTGTTGGAAAAGAAAATAGATCCCAAAGGAAAAACATCCCAATAGGTGTCAGCTGAACAGAATATTCATGTTGCAGTTGCCCACAAAGTGTGCAGATGACATAATTCATGCTTTCTTCTGAAAGCCAAAGCATATGATCTACTGAGTTCCGTGAGAAGGTCTTTTAAAATCATATTGCTGATGATTCTAAAATAATACCTGCATTCTTCCTATTTCCAGATCTATGAATGTGTTTTTCAACTAGATGAGTTGTAAATTTATGTCATTGTATGCTTGAGACATGGATTACAACTACAGATACGGGCTGAGGTTAGGATGCTCTTCTGTACTACTGAAAAAATCAAAAACATTCCCAGTTTTGGATCTGGGATTTTGGCTTCAATACAATATAAAGAGGGACTCACTGCAAGGTTCACTACTCACTCAAGCTTCCCCAAGATTCAGGGAGGGTGCCTGAGCTGAGGTTTTGGTTAAAATCCACTTCTAATTCAGACTGAAATTCTTCGTGTCTGGTGTGATGGGGCAGGTAGACTGATAGCCAGTTGAAAGACACATTTCCAAACTCTCTAGCTTCACACTCTTTGCTATGCTGAGTTATTGAATTTGTTTATTGGAAATGTTACTTGCCGAAATAGCTGCACGAGAAGCCTCATTTCTGTGTGAGTCCCAGGACGATGGCAGTCAGATAACCGTATTTTATTGTACTTCAGACAGCACAAACAATCAAATGCAGGCTGCTAAAATAGGGCTCACACTGTATAATTTATTCATTAGTTAGCATTTGGTAGTAATGGTGAGGAGCTGTGCTCTCCATTTCACCCATTCATGGGATTCTTATTTGCATTCTACTGTCAGTCTAGCAAAAAAATCACCATAAAATGGATGCATCAGTTTATTCTGATGGACAAATACACAGCCACGTCTTAGCCTGCTACAGGTACTCACAGGAGTGGGATAGAGGGACCACGAAACTCCACAAGCTTCGTAGCAGTTTCTTTTGTTTGTAGAGAAGGTAGAGAGTTGTGTTACCTCCAGTCCCTGCAGCTCCTGGGGGTCCACAGAGATAGGAAACTGCAACATGCAGTCTTCCCTCCATGCATATGGCCGGGTTGCTTTTTTCAATGGTGGTGTAGCTCTTAGCTGCCATTTGGCTTCTCTAGCCATGCCCCTGGCTGGGGTTTGAAGTACTGAGTAAATATTAATGCTGTTTGGACAAGAATTAATTCATACATATCTACCGGGATGGCTGCACAGTTTGACGACAGCAGGCCATACGGATTCAGCTGCTCATTTGTGTCCAGCTCATCCTACTGTGACCAGGGGCCCCAGCCCTTCACGAGAGGGACAGGACTGTGTGAGAGCAACGTGAAGAAGAGTCTCCTGGGGTACTGCTAATTCCCCACAGGCCTGTCCTGATAGCTTTTTCCCATCCTCTCACATTAGGGGAGGGCAGCAATGGGCGTGAGTGGTCAAGGTATCCGGTACCCATCGAGTGCGTTCAAGTTGCCAGCCAATACCTGTGTTACGGATGATTTTTCAGCCATGGGTGCACATTTTACAGATAATGCCTCCAAGTCTTCTTGGCCTTCTCTGGAGGAGTCTGTATTCTGAGTTTTGCAAGGACACTGTCCTTTCATTCTTTCCTAGTAAATCTTAACTATCTTACTTAACTATCTTGCTGAATCAAGGCCCAGACTTTTGGGGGTTCACCTGATACCAGCTGCAGAGGAGTTAGCTGTTAACACCTTTAGCACAATGTCATGAACCCGTTATGGACTCTCAAATCCATTTTCTGTCACTTAGTGCAGATAACTGGACAGAAACTGCTGGAGGCTTCATCCCAAGTTCAGATAATTTGGTTCATTACCACTGTCATCAAAACAGGCCAGTCTTTACAGGAATCCTGTTTGCAGACTGCAACTCAAACACTGTCCTGGGAGAAGGTGGCCTCTGTGCCCTCTTGATGGAATTTCCATCCTGTTATATTAGAACTCTACTGCTTCTTTCAAGCCACTTTGACCCCAGATCTAATAGCAGAAAAAAACTGTTGAGCCATTAAAAAAGTCCCAAGCACATTAGTGTGCCTATATAAATGGCTCATCTCAGGAAATGCAGGACTAAATTGCTCTAACTAAAATTTTAGGACTCCAGATGACACTGGGGTTTGCTGTATAACAAATACACTGCAGTGATGGTCTTATTTAATCTTTAGCATCAATTTTCACTTATCTAAAGTATGTAGTTGGATATTTAAAACTCAGTTCCCCATAAATTATGAAATTAAGGCTGCAGGAAACATTTGTATATATTAGAAGGATGTGGAACACCAACATTTGGGTTTGCAGAAGTTAATGCAAATTGATTCATAGTTTCCAAAAAATGTGGTGTTTTACAAAGGACTCTTTCAAAGGCTCTGGCTCCATGCCTCCTACAAGATAACTCAGATAAATGTGATGCATGATTCGTTAACCATCCAAATGCACACAAGAAGGCATGGAGACATCACTGATGCGAACAATGTGGAAAAGCTTTGCAAAGAAGTGGGTTTTAAAGATCCTTGAAAGAGGAGCAGAAGGGCAGTTAGCTCTCGGCAGAACAGGAAACATAAACGAAAGCACAAATCTGGAAAGGGGACAAAAAAGCAGTTAGATTAGACTAGGGCCTCGCTGAGTCATTGAAGTCAATAGGAATCTTCCAGTTGATTTCACTACTCTTTGGATCAGGCCCATACAGAAGAGAGCAATGTGCGAGGGAACGCAGGACATGGTGATGTGAGAGATGCAAACAGAAGTAGAGTTGTGCAGTGCAGTGATGGTGCGGGCGAGAGGCTGGAATTTGATGTGGAAAGGCTGACGTTGCAGGAGCTGTGGGAGAAAACAATGATGAACTTAATATGCGCTCGTGCCCACGAAATTTTACTCTGAGTTGGGCTGAACCCACATACAATGAAGCTCGCCAACAAGCCCCAAGTTTTCGCTGATGCCTCAGGTTGAAATGATCAAGTTGCAGGCCATTGTGCTCCCATGTTGCAGGGCTGGAAGATGGAAACCCAAGCCCACAAGCTGTTGCAAGCCAGGTCTCCTACTCCTGCATTTGCAGGGTGGGAGGGATACATAGAGGATGAGGCCAACTATTCCCTCCTATGCTAATTTTTGGCTGTTATTTGAATGACCCCACTGGCCAAGTCCCTAACATATCCACTGATCTTCTCTCTGCTGCATTCAAGAGAGATTCCACTGAGGTCTCATTTACGTGGCTCATGGATGTTTGGAGTTCTTGCAGGGAAGGACTGGTGGCTTGCTGTCCTCTCTGATATCATTGGTAAATGGACTACTCTTTTTCAGTGTATTCAGGCAGATATGCTGGCTCTCTTCTATCCTTTAGAGACCCTCAGGAGGGTAACACATGTGCCAATAGCCAGAAAAAAGTTGCTCCGTCACCAACCATTTTTTTCTTCTTTGGCTCAGAATGGCCATTCCTTCTTAGAAAAGAAGTCATGATTTGTGGTAACAATCCTAACCACATGAGGCAGTGCTAACCAGTCAGGAAACCAGAACCCATACCATGTGACATGTTACTAAAACCAGTCAACTGAACCAGACACTTAAAAAGTAATGGGAGCCTTTTGCCACTATGTTTGGGTTGAAGGAAAGCCACACTTACTTTCACTGACTGTCAGATTTTCCTAGCATTGCCTCCCACTCTGCAGTCTCAAATACAAGCCTATTTTAAGGGAGGGAGAGAATTGTGAATATTTTCTCTAGTCCTCCTGGAAATGCAAGTGTGCAGGGAAAGATGACGTACTGCCAGGCCCTCTTAGAAGAATTCCTGTTCATTCAGACCCTGAGAGGGTTGAAAGTGTAAAGCCAAGCCAATTATGCTCCTAATTCTTCCATGATGAATAAACACATTTTCCCATAGGTGGCCCCAAGTGTATTCAGTATTCATACATCCACTAACACTGAGACTGTTAAAACTTGAAGTGCACTTTCAGAAATGAATCCCAATGCACCCCAAGCCTGTTCAGTAACTATAGCTCCAATAACATTTAAAGGTGGTATTAATAATAGGTGGACTTCCGGAAATCAATCACATCTAAAGAATTATACACAGGAAAAGCAGCTGTTTCAGAACTGCAGATGGCTTTATAATTGATTGACTATATTGGTGCTAGGGCTGATCCAAAACCTAGTCAAAGGAAATCTTTTCATTGATTCTGGATGGGCTTTGGATCAGGCTTTTGACTATTACTTTTTCATTGTGAAGGGTTTACCTGAAGAAAGTGTCTTGATGGAAATATCAGTCTGCAGTGTTCCTTGCCTATAGTGGTTCTCAATTATGCAGGAATGCTAATAAAAATATCTAGCTTTTCTCATCAGTACTGTTGATCAATAGATTGCAAAGTGCTTCTCAGAAGAGGTAAGCATCATTCTCCCCATTTTACAGATGAGGGAAACTGAGGCACAGAACGGCAAAGCATCTTGCACCAGGTTACTCAGGGGGCAGTGGACAAGCTGGGACTAAAACCCAAGTCTCCAGAGTCCTAGTCCAGTTCTCGGTCCACTAGACCACACTGCTTCCGAACCTTTAAAATGTTTTTATTCAGATATCCATGGATCAGATGCCTTTCATCTGCCTAGCAGACCAGTAGTGACTGAAAAGTATCATCGTCTGATCCTATCTAAAGTGAGTTGTACTCTGAATCTTGTTTCTAACAGACAGATATCCACATTACAGCTGGCTCAGATTGGCTTCCTTGTAGGCAGCTTCAGTAGAGAAATCAATGAAGGCATAGTTATAAGGCCTGACCAACCATCTGAGCACTAACACTATTCCTCTTCTGGTCTGGGTTGAAGTCTGTTAGTGTGGTAGTATAGGGAACCTCTTATTGACACTTGCCTGTGGTGCACCTTGTCTGTGGGTAACAAAGAACTCAGCTGGCAGGCACCTTCCACAAGCACTACATTCACTTTAGAAATACAGCTCAGAATGTCATTCAGAGATTTGCTATCCAGGGCACTTCATTAAGAACAGCTCACCTGGTAGGTTGTGATTTACATTTATCTATTTCATCCAGGGATAACAGGGCAGGACCCACCTGAGAATGTAAAATCCTCGGGTGTAAGCACACCTGCCCCTTTCCAAAATTGCTCTGGATCTCTAGAGTGTAGACTGTCAGAGTTTGCATGCCGTTATTGGCTCTTTTATATAGCTAGCCATATCACCTTATGTTGCTAATCACCTTTGTTCTAGTTCACTAGTGCACATTTAGAACAAACGTTGTGCTGGACTAGCCCTGCAAGCGTAATAAACCATTTAGCCTTCCCTACAAAGGCCATATGGCATGGCCACTTGGACAACACAAGAAACTTCACTATCTGGCAAAGCATTTCTCCTGGCATGCGAAAATCACCAGTTTCTCTGCTCACAGTTAGGACACTGCCTGCTTTCAGTGCCCACGGCAGCATGGGGATAAGCCCAATGCTTTGTCATTTAGAAAAGCAATGAAAGTAAAATTCATTCATCTTAAAATTATGGGATAACAAGCAGGGACGGTTCAATACAGTGGCTCTTTCCCACACCGTATATTTCCAGGCTCTCGGTAATGAATGTCCCAGAGAATTATGGGTGAGAGTCAGCGCTGTGCCTCTAAGAAGCCATTTCACAGAATTGTCAGAGAAGGTTGGGCGGAGGGAGCATTTGGGAAAGTGACTTCAAGCCACCGATGTGCTTCTCTGTTCCCAGTGTAATTTAGGCAGCCCAAGGGCCAGTCTCAGAGTATGTCTGTACAGTATGTCACGGGATGTGACTCCAGCTCACACTGAGCTCAGGGTTGCCAATTCTGTTTGGCTATATTCCTGGAGGTTTCATCCTGTGACGTAATCTTTCATTAAAAGTTAATCTTTAATTCCTGGAGAGCCCAGGACAATCCTGGAGGGTTGGCAACCCCAGTATCTGAGCTAGCTTTAGTTTAGCTAGTTTGGGTACCAGAGGAGTCGTGCTGCAGCAGCGCCTGCTTCAATGCAGGTTAGCCCCATGAGTAACCTACTGTGCTGCAGCATAGGCTCTCCCAGCTTCACTGCTCTGGTATCAGAGAGAGCAAGATTAGAGCTAGTTTGGGTCTGTCTACTTGAGCTGCAGTCACACCCCAGGATTGCTGTATAGACATGCCCTAAATTGTGGCAGCCCGTCCACAGCTGTTTATGGGCTACAGTGCTGCCCGGTATCTCCATAGCACTGCATGACATGACCCTCCCCTGCAAACACCCCCTACGTTAGGGCTTTTGAGAGGGTCCTCAGAAGGCAGATTTATGGCTGTCTTCCTCAGTTCTTGGGCCAGTGGAACTCTTACATGGATAAAGAGGCTGAACTGGTGAGGAGGATCCAACTTAAGTGGTGAACAAAAACCTCTCCCTGGATGTCTCTCTGAATTCAATAGGAGACATTTGTGTCACGTAGCAACAGAACACGGCTTGGATAAGGAGCCATATCGCGCAATAGGTTGAAAGAGAGAAGGATTGAAATAAATCTGCTCCTCTTCTCTGCCATGTGAGTAGCATACAAACACCTGAGAGAAACCTTTGTAACTATGGGCCCAATACAAAGCTGACCAGAGTCCTTTAATTGATTTCAGTGGGAGTTGGATCAGGCTCTATATTTTGGGTTTGAAAGTAATCTAAAATACTGGTACCTGACCTAAAAGGCATTGGTCAGTATTCCCACTTCCAAACAACCTTATATTTTCCCAAACAAATGCTTCCATCTTAATGTTTTTTATGCCTACATGGCTTTACACAGTGTCTGTGCTAGATAACAAACCATCTTTGCCTGTTAATACCATGCCTTAACAGCCATACATATCATATAGTGCTCAGTTCTGTTGTCCTCACTTACCTAGCTGCATCTTTTCAATGGCAAATAGAGTACATAGCTTTTACAAACATTTTCATGAAAAGTTTGTCTCTTTCTTCTTGTCTGTTGTTAACATTTCGAATTTTCTTTTGATCAGCTCTGTAGCAGGTCAAAAAAATGGAATGAAATGAAAAATGGGCAATGATTGCCTAGGAAGGAGTACTGCAAAAAAGGATCTGAGGGTTATAGTGGATGACAAGTTAAATAAGAGTCAACAGTGTAACACTGCTGCAAAAAAAGTGAACATCATTCTGGAGTGTATTAGCAGGAATGTTGTAAACAAGATACGAGAAGAAATTCTTCCACTCTACTCTGCACTGAAAAGGCCTCAGGTGGGGTATCATGTCTGGTTCTGGGCACCACATTTCAGGAAAGATGTGGACAAATTGGAGAAAGACCAGAGGAGTACAACAAAAATAATTAAAGATCTCAGAAACATGACCTATGAGGAAAGATTGAAAAATTGTGTTTGTTTAGTCTGGAGAAGAGAAGACTGAGGGGGACATAACAGTTTTCAAGTACATAAAAGGTTGTTACATGGAGGAAGGTGAAAAATTGTTCTTGTTAACCTCTGAGACTAGGACAAGAAGCAATGGGCTTAAATTGCAGCAAGGGAGGTTTAGGTTGGACATTAGGAAAAGCTTCCTAACTGTCAGAGTAATTAAGAATTGGAACATATTGCCTAGGGAGGTTGTGGAATCTCTGTCATTGGAGGTTTTTTAGACAAACATCTGCCAGGAATGGTCTAGTTATTACTTACCTGCCTATTACTACACCTGCCTTGAGTGCCAGGGACAGGACTGGATGACTTATTGAGGTCCCTTCCAGTCCTACCTTTCTGTGATTTGTGAATACTATTGTTGAAAGTTGCAGTTCAAAACATTGACCAAATTTAATCAAAACTGCAAACCTCAGAAAATGTTGACCAGCTCTAACAGTAAGTAAATGCAGCTTTATGAAGAAATGGGTTCGAAGGCTACCTAAGATGCAATTCAGCATTTCCAGTTTCATAAGACAAAGGCTCATCTTACCTCTGCTCATCCAAAGAGTCCTCATAAGTATGGTAAAATGTAACAGCTTGATTGGCCTCATCTCATGTTTGATCCTGAAATTATTTGCACCTTTCTTCTCTTCCATCCTACCATTGGCCTCAAAATGCTTCTGACACTTTTGATAAAGATGTTGATGGCTGAAGATGTTGCACAGCCTCTTATTTTTGCTGGGTGTACCCTGGTGTGTGTTTAAACATCAGTTATTTCAAAGGTCTAGCATTATGACTGTCTGTAATAATTGCAATATTTTCCACTGAAAATGACAGCGGCAGACCTGCTGTTGTTATAAGCATTCATAGCAGAGTTAGAGGTGTGACAGTCTGCTTGCTCGAGGCAAGAACTGTTGTCACTGGGTACAGAAAAAGGTACTCTAAAACCAACAGAGATGCCATTGATGTTCATGCCAATTATTTAGCTTCCATCTGGCATTCTTTGCCTCCTGCTCTGAAAGAGGAAGGTGTCCACTTTCCGCTCCACATCTTTGGTGTTATGGGAAATCAAGCTGTCCATTTTTTCTTTTCATAGACTATTCTTCACTTCATATGGGTGAAGGATTTTTTTCCCCTGAGGTCATCTTTAGAAGATTGCCCGATTATTTTGTATAACAAAAATTAAGATGAGAGTCAAAGTACAAACATTAACTTCGGTGAAAATCATGGAGGGGAAAAAAAAAGAAATAGTTGCTACAATTGCTATGACCACATGTAATGACAGCAGAAATCTCCTGTTGTAAGCAGAGGGCTATGCACTGCTATCAGAGATAATACAAGCAAGGAACTTTTGATAAATGTAAACTGCTTAGTGGACTTTTGTTCTAATTGGTCAAAATATTTTTGTACTAGCTCTTCATTTACATGACTTTCATAGGTTTGTCAAATATTTTGGTTTGATAAACAGAAAAAAACAAAAGTGAGCTAAACCAATGTTATTTCTCCAACAGACCAATTTTCCAGTTTATTCCCAGCAACATTTAGGGGCCTGGTCTTTAGAAGGGCCGAGCACCTGCAACTCTTGTTAGCTTCAGCTGGAATTGTAGGTGCTCAGCACTTCTGAAAATCAAGGCCTAGCTGCACCAGAAATGTATTCCTAAGGGATTTATCCATTCATCAGGTGGAACTTTTAAGAGATTCGAGCTTTGGTTTGATGAAGAGAAATGTACTAATTAGTGTCTTGCTGGATACTCATGAAGTGGTCTTAAGTGGAAGCAGTAGCAGAAGGCAAGGAAGATGAAGAGCCATGGAAGAGAACTTGTCTGCTATAGATTCAACAGCAGTTGGCCTGGCTGCAAACAAATTCAGTTTGACACAGTGGATTGTGAGCAGCATTCCTACTGAAACTGTTTGCTTGGCATTCAGAAGTGACTGTCGATCAGTTTGAGGTTAGGAGTTACCCATGTTAGGAAAATAAACTGATGTACAGGTCTCTCACTTGAATGCCAGAGACAAAGTGTTAGATGGCCTGACTGACTGTGACACTGGGATGCTTGAATCCTGACACAGTAAATAACTTGACTGTTAATAGTAAGGATTTAACTCGAGCAAAAGGGAGGGAAACCTTCTGCAAGTTTCCCTTCTCACCAGGTTTCAGGTTAGGTAAGGGGATCTGTGTAGAATGTGTTTATCGCTACCTGTGCCATAACATAATCCATAGCCTGTTGTCTTAAAATCCGTATATATACCTGAGCTGGCTAGGTCTGTGCTAAATTACTGGTGTGCTTTTCAAAATGTACTCATTTGGGTTAATTTCATCAAAGACTGGGAGCAGTCTCCTGACTTATAGTGAAGTGAGCCTTCTGTCAACATGCCTCAGGCATGAACTGTACCTTTCTGACTGGTGAGCAATGGGGAAAATGTATGGAAAAATCAAATTGAAAGTTGAGACAGTGCATCCTATGCATGGAGAAAATAAATATTAGTTACTGTAGGGTTCAAAGCCATTGCTGGGCATAAACAGTTCTCCAAAACTTGGACGAAAAATTCCCTAAAGTGGTATTTTAGCACAAAAAAGGGTAATATTTATCCAAAGATAAAAGGAATTCAAATGAACTGACAGATTCAACAGACACTATGAAATGTTATAGACTCATAGACTATAAGGTCAGAAGGGACCATTATCATCATCTAGTCTGTCCTGCACAACTCAGGCCACAGAATTTCACCCACCCACTCCTGTAATAGACCCTAACCTAAGACTGAGTTACTGAAATCTTCAAATAATGATTTAAAGACTTCAAGGTACAGAAAATCCACCAGCAAGTGACCCATGCCCCATGCTGCAGAGGAAGGCAAACAAACAAAAACCGTGGAGCCTTCGCCAATCTGCCCTGGGGGAAAATTCCCTCCCGACCCCAAATATGGCGATCAGTTAAACCCTGAGCATGTGGGCAAGACACCAGCCAGACCCCAGAAAGAATTCTCTGCAGTAACTCAGAACCCACCCATCTAACATCCCATCACAGGCCACTGGACATATTTACTGCTCTTTATGTAAAATATATGTAAAAATGGACTTCAATACTCAGTGGATTTGCTCCCTGTGTGTAATCAGACCTATCGGCTGACCTCTGCGGTCAAGCTTTTATTGGTCTCTACACCTCTGAGTACTGCACAAACAATACAGCTAAGGCAGAGGAGTTGGATTGTAGCCCATCTTGCACATTAGCAACCAAACCTGTGAAGTTCCAGTCGATTACCCCTGTGCAAGCCCATTGAAGACAGCTGGTTTGCAGAAGTGTGACTGAGTGCTTAGTTTAGCCTGCAGAACCTTTTATCATAGATGATGTTCATGAGATGGAAAAAATCCTGTGTCTCAGCACAGGCTGAGTTTGCAGGGCTGGTGGCTAAGCTAAAATGTCTTGTGAACTGAACACACTTGATGTGAAAATCAATGAGGAAGTATAAACATGGAACTCCAGACTGCCAATTTCAGAGTCCCTTTTCAAAGTATAACTGCACTTTAAATGTTCAATTCTACTCTCGGTTATACGCTGACAATTCCTCCTGCAATCTGTTCTATTCTAGAGAGCTCTCTAAACCATGCTCATCACTGAAGGGTCTGAGCACTTTCCAGTGGTGCATTAAGTGATGTGATTTGCCTTTTGTCATTTGTTTATTCTCTGATCCTCTCCTGGGGGGGTGGAGAAGTGTGTGCAGCAGTGTCTTGTTTTGGTAGGAGGCTTTTTAACATGTACACACATGAGGCTATTTAAGTTACAGAAAGCAAGGTCAAAATTGCTCCTGACCCTTGGAGTGGAAGGTAGTGCGGTTTGTGATTGCCCATAGTTCCCAGGGGAGTTCATTCTACTGCCTGTGACCAGCCCCCAAGAAAGTTCTGTCTCTTCCACAGATGAGTCTTACCCTTATTTTGGGAGTTTTATTGTGCCACAGGCGTGATGTTATCCACTGGGTTTTCTTCCTGAAGTTTCAGGACATCGTTTACATATACTTGACCAGGCTATGGAGTAAGCATCTTGAGTTAGTATTCAATAGAATTGCAGAGCAGAAAGTGGAGGATATTTGATGTTCTCTTGGTAGCTTGTGGTGCTAAGGAGATGTACTGGAGCATTCTGTACAGTTGGAATTTCCTAAGTGCTGAAGGCTTCATGCCTAGGTAAATTGCATTGCTGTAGTCCATCTGAGAGGTGATGAAATTGTGAATACTGAGGCCAGCTTATCAACAAGGTTGGGGCAGCATCTTCTAGCCAAGTGGAGATGATAGCAGAGAGCTAAGCACCAGCAAACAATCCAAGATTACTCCTAAACTATGGACTGAATTGACCAGTTGTGTGTGTGTGTTCCGTCAACCAAAACAGCTATGCATAGATGAATGCAGACATTGTCAAACATAGGCGCCTAACTAGTGTCCACAAAATATGCTCATGCAAACAGTTATTGCCAGTAGAGGACAACCACCCTCATTCATGCCCTCTGATCCAATGCATTACGTACTTTCTTCTCCATTCAACAAGGTTGATCCTTAGCATCTGAGTTCCCTGGAGCTGGAAACCAGTCTGTAAAGAAGTCCATCTCCATCTATTGTTAAGAGCACTACTGTTTGGGAGCCAGCCTGTAACATTCAGCTGCTGCAGCCAACAACCACACATTCTATGCACTAGGAGCCTAGTTCAGCTCCAAAATCACAGGCCCCTACAACCTGAGCTAAAGGAGAACTCTTGACGACTTATTATTACAAACTTTGTGCCAGAGTAGAGAATCCCGAAGGTTGCACTCACTTGCGCAGGCTGCCAGTGGGCTGGACTGGAATCTCCCTCTTCCCCTTTGCTGTGTCCCCTATGGTAGCTAATCCTCCTGTGACTGGGGAAACTGGTCTTACAGCAACTTTGCAGTGATGAAGTTTCAAACTTGGTTTTTCGTCAAACTCAATAAGTCAAGTAACTTTTCAAATGTCATAGAGCCTCCTCCTCTTTCTCCTTGGAGTTTTCTGCACAGCTATTTCTTTTAATTTCTGTCCTTGCATCAGCATATGGCTCCTGGGAGGAGGAAGGCAATTTCACAACAGGAAGCTATAAAAATCACACCTGCAGAAGCGTCCACAGTTATCTGATCCACATTCGTGAAAGCCTTAGGGGCGACATATTGCTCCTGCTAGCTCTGAGTCAGCTTCCGTCGCTAGGTGGTATGGTAACTTTAGTGTCAAGCAGGCTGCTATTCAGCTGTTGACAGTGACGTGCTGAGTATGAACAGCATCTCTTAAACAAATATTTGTTTCCTTTCCCTTCCCTGCATACATGCTACCTCTCAAATATTATAAACTCCACAGAGGAATTGTCACTCAACTTTATTATTAGTTTTTTCTGCTTGTTCTAATAACTGCTCAGTCATTCAACATGGATGGCTGTCGAAAACCCCCAAAGCTTTTGGTTGTCAAAGCCCGAAATGGTTCCAGGAAAAGCTTTGATGAAAACAAAAAGGGTTATGTGTTATGACAGCCCTCACCCACCAAATTCCACAAACTTTTGATGTAAACAAATGTTTGTTTTCTTTGAAATTTTTACTGAAAATGAAATCCATTTCCCAATCAACTTGAATCCGGAATTTGACCATCAATGTTAATAACGAGTGAAATCTATCCATTACAGGTGTGATCCTTCCCCCATTACAGTCTGTGACAAAACACCCATGGCAGGATCTGGGTCCATTTCAGGGGCAGCAGAAGACTTCTAATAAAGGAGCATTCTCATGGTTCAGCTCCATGGCATAGGAGATGAAGAACAGACCTCTCCATGGCTTGTATACAAACTGGGATTAACACATGAATACCGGTGCTTAGTTACAGGTAGTATCTGTGTTTACGGTGGCAAGTACAGTACACACATTGCTTGCCCAGCTGATGTAGGTATAAAGAGCAGTGAAGACGGAGAGGCACTGCATAGGTGAGTAGAGTTCAGACACGCCAGAACCATGCCCAATCAGTGCCTCCCATGTCTACCCTGCCCCTTGTCAGAGCCTTTCACTGCCGCATGCAGCCACATATCACTGTGTGGACACAGCTTTCTTTCCCGGCAGTGAGAAGCTGCATGTACCCTACATGCCACCACAAGTGTGTACAAAGCTAGAGTGTCTGCTGTGTTGTCCCCTCTAGACCAGGCTTCGTGGAACCAACTCAAGCATCAGGCTACAAGTTTGATGTAACGCTTAAGTGCTAAGTATCCTAATATTCTGCAGGCAGATTGGGAAAGAAATCACCAGTGAGGACACACCTGTGCAAGGATTGTAGTCCTTATTGCAACCTAAGATTTGGAGTAGCGGCTGAAGAGTTGCTTCATATCCTGCCTTGAGATTGGGGATGGGGTCCATTAACCCTAGACCCTGTTTATTTCCCAGAAAATAGCTTCAGCTCTCTGACTGTGTTCCTCAAACCACTTGCCACTTGTCCACATGTTTAACTTTAACACGTGAGTAGGCCTATTGATTTCAGTGGGACTACTCACATGCTTAAAGCTGAAACTCATGCCTAAATATTTGCAACAGCAAGTCTTTTGTGGGTGGGTGAATTAATTCCATCTTTGTAAACGTCCACAGAAATGCATTCACACAACAATGTAATAAATATGCTTTTAACTGCTCTGCCCTGTTTGTAATTTCAATATTTAGTTGCTTGAAGGGAATAAAAGCGTCATAAATTGCAAAGAAGCATCTTAAATAATGTTCATAATTTAACAAATGATCAACTATTTATAAAGTGCAAGTGCAGCCAGAAATGCAACCTTTTCCAGATGATATGAGCTTTTAATTAACTTAATTAATGAAATTCATATCCCAAACAGTATATCTTGGGCAAGCAAGACAGTCCATCAATTTTATCTTTTAAAAAAAACCAATTAAATGAATAAGTGTAACTTTGAGCCCATTTCTTATTTATAGAGGCTATTCTAGCTTGTTACTAATGAGTCTGTTTCCCTATGGCTATTCCTCCACTGAAATATATTTCTGTTGGAGGCCACTTCCTAAGACAGGGATCCCATTGTGCCTTGATTCTTCACCTTCCCTGTGGCAACCAGAGTGGGAAGTTTATATTTAACTAGTAATGAGTTTCCCCTCTCTCATCTTGATTCGGAGCATTTCTTTAAACATGAGCTGAAGCGCTGCCCTAAGAGGAATGCTTTCTTGAGTTGAGGCCTTTGGCTGGAATTCTCAATGCCTAAGGTAGTTAGATGCCCAAATCACAAGTTCCATGTTGAGTTGAGCACCTAAGTCCCATAAGCTCTTCTGGGAAGCTCAGCTTCTGTGTACAGGCCCCCGTTGGTTTAATCTCTCCAGGTTATTTTATACTGCAGGGTTTGCTACTCCTCCAATTTGGATGTTATCTGCTAATTTGAACACAACTGAGCTGCCCCCAAATTGTTCAGTCAGGTAGCGGCACAGCTGCAGAGGCACAGGAGCCAGCTGTAAACAGGGGAGTTTGAGTGAGAGTTTGCAAGGGCAGTTTGAGGAGGAATTGTGTAGTGTTCTGTATTGTTGCACTGCTCGTTGGGGGTTTGGTTTGGTGGGGGGAGGGTAGTTTGTTTTCTCACTCACCGGCAGGATGTAGGTGGGAAGGCTATGACAGATACAGAGGCAGCAGTGGTATTGACCCAAGCTGGGGAAGAGACAATAAAGATGACTGGATGTGGAAGCTGTGGGATGTACATGATCCTGGGGGGCGGTACCTCAAAAGACTTCGTTTGTATGAAATGCCACCTGATAGAGCAGATGGAAGAGAAGATCCGAGGCTTGGAGATGCAGGTGGAAGCTCTGGTTGAGTTTAGAAGGGTTTCAAGCAGATGATGGAGCAAAGACATGAGGAGACTGAAGGGAAAAACCCAGACTTGCAGATGGAAGCAGGATCAAAGAACTAATGAAGGAGAAATAGGGCTCAGGAACAGGTTTGCAAAGTTGGAAAATGAAGCAGGGGCAGAGCGAGCAGTAACTGAAGATGGGAGAGCAAGGAAGAAGAGAAGAGCAGCTAGTCCTATACAAACTGTGGATGAGCCAATGGAGATACCACCAAATAAGAGCCCCAGGAGGATACAGAATGGGTTGCAGAAGATTGCAAGGGAGAATAGAAGATGAGAGGACTTGCAGCCAGAAAGAAGAGGGGAGAGGTCGGAGAATCGCACCGTCACCAGGAAAAGGCAGGGCTATGTGACTGGGGATTATCTACTGAGAAGAACAGACAGGCCTGTAACCAGAGATAATCCAGATAACAGAAGGGTGTGCTGTCTGCCAGGTGCTAAGATATGGAATGTGGACCTGAGGCTGAAGAAGATTCTAATGGGAGTGGGAAAGAATCCACCGATTGTCCTTCTTGTGGGAACAAATGATACAGCTAGATTCTTGCTGAAACGTATCAAGGGACACTATGCCAGGCTGGGGAAGACTCTTAAGGAAATCGAGGCTCAGGTGATCTTCAGTGGGATTCTGCCTGTCCTTAGAGGAGGACAACAAAGGTGTGACAAGATTATGATGATCAACAGATGTCTTGGGCAGTGGTGCTATAAGGAGGGTTTTGAGATGTATGGCCACTGAGGCATTCATGGACAGAGAACTGTTCTCCTGGGATGGACTTCATCTGAGTAGGGAGGGAAATAGACTTCTAGAATGGAGGCCGGCACAACTGATTAAAAGAGCTTTAAACTAGAAATTTGGGGGAGATGGCTGGGAGATGCCCAGGTAATTTCCATTCTTGATTTTAACATTGAGAGGAAGGAAAATGAAGTAAGAAAGGATACAGTAACGAGTAGGAGAATTGAAATTAAGAGGAAGGGTAGTGTAGACACCAGTCTAATAGGCGATACTGGCAGTAGAATGACTGTGCCAAATCGGGTAAGGAATGTGAGCGAAGCCAAATAGCAAAAATTAAGATGCTTGTATACCAATGTGAGGAGCCTGGGTAACAATATGGAGGAATTAGAGCTACTGGTGCAGGAACTGAAACCAGACATTATAGGGATAACAGAAACATGGTGGAATAATAGTCATGAATATAGTATATGTATTGAAGGGCATGTGCTCTTTAGGAAAGATAGAAATAAAGGTAAAGGTGGTGGAGTAGCATTTTACATCAATGATGAAGTAGACTTGAAGGAAATTAGAAGGGGTGGAATGGATGAGGCAGAGTCTATCTGGCAAAAATCACACTGGGGAAGACAGCTATTAGAGCTTCCCCTGGGATAGTGCTTGGGGTGTTCTACAGACCACCAGGATCTGATTTGGACATGGATAGAGACCTCTTTAATGTTTTAATGAAGTAAATACTACTGGGAACTGTGTGATTATGGGAGATTTTAGCTTCCCAGATATAGACTGGAGGACAAGTGCTAATAATAATTATAGGGTCCAGATTTTCCTGGATATGTTAGCTGAAAGGTTTCTTCACCAGATAGTTGCTGAATCAACAAGAGGGGATGCCATTTTAGATTTGGTATTGCTGAGTAGTGAGGACCTCATAGAAGAACTGGTTGTAGGGGGACAACCTTGATTTGAGCGACCATGAGCTAATTCAGTTCAAACTCAATGGAAATACAAACAAAAATAGATCTGTGACTAGGGTCTTTTGATTTCAAAAGGGCTAACTTTAAAAAACTAAGGGAATTAGTTAGGGATGTGGACTGGACTGAAGTGCTCATGGATCTAAAAGTGAAGGAGGCTTGGAATTACTTCATGTCAAAGTTGCATGCCAAGGAAGGGGAAAAAATGCATAGGCAAGAGTTCTACAAGAAGTGGAAGATGGGAGGGATCAGCAAGGAAAGCTACTTCTTGGAGGTCAGAACATGTAGGGATAAAGTGACAAAAGCCAAGTAGAGTTGGACCTTGCAAAGGGAATTAAAACCAATAGCAAAAGGTTCTATAGCTGGGTTGTCAACCCAAAGCCTACGGGCCAGAGTCTGGCTTGCCAAAGGCTGCTCTCCGGCCCGCTGGGCTGCCACGGGCCCAGCCCCAAGCACTGCACCAGCTGGGAGCAGCAGCCCCTTTCCTCCAGCCCTGTGCACCGGGCTGCGCTGTGCCAGGACTCAGAAGCAGAGGTGTCTGTGGAACCAGCACCTTTTGGCTGGGAGGGGACAGTGCTGCATGCTGTTCTGTGCAGTGTGTGCAACTCCCCTCCTCTTGGGAGGCTACCCTCCCCGCTCCCTTCTGCTAGAGGCCCCCCCCTCCCGCTCTCACCAGCCCAGCAGCCGGAGCCTGCTCCGCAGCAGCCCCATCCAGCTGGGATGCTGCTCTGTGCAGTGCAACAGCTGCCTGAGAGAGCGGGTCTGGGGAAGCAGCCTCCTTCCCTCCTCATCCAGCTGGCTGCCGGGGCAGGGGCCAAGTGAATCGGAGCTCCCTTCCTTCTCCCCACCCTGGGAAATGTCCAGTTGGGAACCAGTCTGGCAGCCAGCGCGGGGCAGGGAGGGGTGCTGCCTCTCCCAGCCAAGCCCCCACAGGCAGCTTCCATGCTGCAGGGCAGTGGCTGGGAGGAGTCAGGGTTGGAAGTGGCTCCCCACCCAGCTACCAGGGAGAGTAGCCACGTATGCTGGGGAGCACAGCAGGAGAAGGACAGAACCACCTTCCCCCGCTGACCGATAAGTGAGCAGCAAATGGGGAGAGCAGGCAGCCATGGGCGGGGAGGGCACACTGTGAGACACGTGAATCACGTGACCAGTTATGTGTCCTCCTTCTGCCCCTCCCGAGTCCCTCCCGCCAGCACCTACTGGCAAAAAAAAAAAAAGTTAGCACCTGTACCCCCTCTCCCCTGCAGTCCTGTGTCGGCCGTAGCAGCAGCACCCCCCCTCCAAAATTTGCTCACCAGACCCGAGTGAGAAAAAATCTGCAATGTGGCTCCTCATGCTAAAAGGTTGGACACCCCTTTTCTACAGCCACATAAATAAGAAGAATGCAAAGAAAGAAGTGGGATTGCTGAACGCTGAGGATGGGGTGGTGGTTAAGGATAATCTAGGTCTGGCTGAATATCTAAACAAATACTTTGCCTCAGTTTTTAATGAAGCTAAAGATGAGCTTGAGGATAGCGGTAGGGTGGCTGATGGGAATGAGGATATGCAGGTAGAAATTACCACTTCCGAGGTAGAAGCCAAACTTGAACATCTTAATGGGACTAAATCGGGGGGCCCAGATAATCTCCAGCCAAGAATATTAAAGGAACTGGCACATGAAATTGCAAACCCATTAGCAAGGATTTTTAATGAGTCTGTAAACTTGGGGGTTGTACCATATGACTGGAGAATTGCTAACATAGTTACTGTCTTTAAGAAAGGGGGGAAAAAATCTGGATGTTTACAGGGCTTCTAGTTTGACCTCTAGTATGCAAGGTCTTGGGAAAAAAATTTGAAAGAGAAAGTAGTTAAGGACATCGAGGTTAACGGTAACTGGGGCAAAACAGAACATGGTTTTACAAAAGACAGATCATGCCAGACCAACCTGATCTCCTTCTTTGAGAAGTTAACAGATTTCTTAGACAAAGGGATCTAATTTCAGTATGGCATTTACCAGTAAGTGGATCCACTAAGGCACTGGATGGAAAAGATGGGGATTAATATGAGAATTGAAAGGTGGATAAGGAGCTTGTTAAAGGGGAGACTACAACGGATCATACTGAAAGGCAAACTGTCAGGCTGCAGGGGGGTTACTAGTAGAGTTCCTCAGGGATTGGTCTTGGGACCAATCTTATTTAAACTTTTTATTTCAAGTCTTGGCGCAAAAGTGGGAGCGTGCAAATACAATTTGCAGATGACACAAAGTTGGGAGCTATTGCTAATAGGGAGGAGGATTGGGATATCATACAAGAAGATCTGGTTGACCTTGTAAACTGGAGTAGTAGAAATAGGATGAAATTTAATAGTGGAAAGTGCAAGGTCATGAATTTAGACATTAATAACAAAAATTTTTGCTATAAACTGGGGATGCATCAGTTGGAAGTGACAGAGGAGGAGAAGGACCTGCACTTATTATTTGATCACAGGATAACTATGAGCCGCCAATGTGATGTGGATGTGAAAAAAGCTAATGTGGTCCTAGGATGCATCAGGCGAGGCATTTCCAGTAGAGATAGGGAGGTGTCAGTACTCTTATGCAAGGCTCAGGTGAGACCTCATCTGGAATACTGTGTGCAGTTCTGGATTCCCATGTTTAAGATAGATTAATTCAAACTGGAACAGGTGCAGAGAAGGGCTACTAGGATGATCCACAGAATGGAAAACCTGCTTATAAGAGGAGACTCAAAGAGCTGGATTTGTTTAGCCTGACTAAAAGAAGGCTGAGGGGAGATATGATTGCTCTCCATAAATACATCAGAGGGATAAATACGAGGGGGAGAGAGGAGTTTTTTAAGTTCAGAACCAGTGTGGAGACAAGAACAAATGGATATAAACTGGCCCTCAGGAAATTTAGATTTGAAATTAGATGAAGGTTTCTAACCACCAGAGGACAGAAGTTCTGGACTAGCTTTCCCAGGGGACCACAGGGGGCAAAAAACCTAGCTGGCTTCAAGACTGAGCTTGATAAATTTATGGAGGGGATGGTATGATGCGACAGCCTAATTTGGCAATTAACTGATCTTTGACTACTAGCAGTAAATATGCCCCAATGACCTGTGATGGGATGTTAGATGGGGTGGGTTCTGAGTTACTACTGAGAGTTCTTTCTGGGAGTCTGGGTGGTGAGTTTTGCCCACATCCTCAGGGTTAGCTGATTGCCATATTAGGGTTTGGGAAGGGATTTTTCCCCAGGGCAGACTGACAAGAGGCTCTGGGTTTTTTTCACCTTCCTCTGCAGCATGAGGCATGGGGTCACTTGCTGGTGGATTCTCTGTATCTTGAAGTCATAGGTTAGGGGTCTATTACAGGAGTTGGTGGGTGTGGCTTGCGTTGTGCTGGAGGTTGGACTAGATGATCATAATGGTCCCTTCTCATCTTAAAGTCTATGAGTCTCTGAAGCAAAAAGTCATGAGGCAGCCACACGTGTTCAGAGGATTGTCTGTTTTTAGTTTGAGGTCAAAAGTCTGAGCACCATGAAAAAGTTCTGGATGGGGCTTTAACATTTGCTAAATCTATTAAAATTTAATGTTGGGACAGATAAACTGGGAAAGGCAAATAAGCAATGGGACAGCTGGAGGCAGCTGTGAGATGGTGGCTCCTGACCTGTTCATTCCTGCAGGATCATGAGGAAAATCTTTCCCTTCTTTTGGGCTGTCTGATCATGCATACAGGAGTAAGCAGGCACTGTTATAATTGCCTCCAGCACAAGGGGGAAGGCCAGAGAAGAACTGTGCCCCCCAGAGGTACAGTTTCCTTCCCAGCTCAGTACAGCTACATACCTCCCCTTACATTGGGCTTGCGGCAAAGCCACAATTAGCTGACGATCCATTAATTATTTATCATTAGTTTATTGACTGTAATTAGTTTATAATAACGATGATCCCTTTCTCATAAGATTTTTTTTCCTGTAGATGAATGATTTTATGGAGTATAATTTGACATTAAGATTGTTCTTCTAATTGGCCCATCTAGATTGCAGGCCCTGATGGGGAAGTTGAACAGTGTGTTTCTAACAATAATAATCAGCTTTTCCCCCCTACGCCTGTATTGTTGACAGACTGAGCTGGGAGCCTGAGCTGCCATGCTTGCAAATGTCTCCAAACATTCTTCAGATTTCTGCTTTGATGAAAGAAACATGTCATGTCACACACATCCCATAAAAAGGGCCACAAACCGCACAGCGGAGCCATAAAAGGTAATAGCCAAGCCTATACATAATTTTCAAGAAGCTTGTGATGCTAGCCAGAATCTGCCACTGCAGATGAGTCTAGTTCAGAATTCCAGATGCAAATGAGGAAAATCCCCTAAGGGGGGCTAGAAGAGTCTGCGAGGGCTATCTTCACTGCACCTCTCTGAGGTCCCAGCTCTGCCATCACTGAGCACACATGCCTGACTGGCTCCTGACGTCCCAGTGAAGCTTTTTAAGGCCTCATCCCCCTACTGCTCCCTTTTCTGCTGCCAGAAGTTCCCTATGCCATCACCCTTTCCATCCGCACAGGTGCCTATGCCTTCCTGCTGCTGCTGCTGGAGAAGCAGATGGGTGGAGATACCCCTCCTGTCTTCCCACATTTGTAGGCACCCAGACACTGGCTTTGCTCACTGCCCTGGAGGCACTAGCTGCCCCTTTGTCTTTGCTGCTAGCATCGCCTCACTCTGCCCACGTCCAGTGCCCAGCTTCTTCCAATCCCAGGATTCCCATATGCCTCCTTGAACAGCTCTGCCAACCAACTCCCAGGTACTCATGGCTTCCTGCTACCCTAATAATGTCCAAGAACTCATTTCCCCCAACCTCCCTTCTGTACAGTTTCCACCTAGGTCCCAAAGCTTAGTTAAAGCTAGCAGTGGCTGCAATAGGGAGTGGAGACTACCAATACCTGCTGCCCTGTGTGAGTATATGTGGAAAAAGGTGGAAGGCCATCTATCACATCATCCATATGTCCCTAAGCATTGGGGTGGGGGTAACAGACCCCCTCCTCCCCAGCAGTGCCCCCATCTCCAAAAACCTGATAGTGAGGAAAGGCCATTTGGTATTTCCCCAGAATAGCTCAAGAAGGGAGGCCAGCCTCCCCCCCCGGCCATTCTTCAACACTCCTCTGGTTCTTATATCATTGCTGTACACCAAAACTGTATAGTGCCTTGTATGTTTGCTTGATAGTGTCCCATTCACAGATGATCCAGAATAAACCCTCTCACCATAGCGACATTGTTGCATGTCCCAGAGAAAGAAACAAAGATGAGACACCTTATAAAACAAATAAAAGTAAGCCTCATGGCACCATATACATTTGTAATAGCTATGAGAAGTCTGAGCCTTTCCTATTGAAATCCCTCCATTTTTACTCTAAGTCTTCACCCTCCCTGTGGAATCTGTTCACAGAATTTATTTTTATAGCCTTTTCCACATCGAGGTTCTCTGAGAGATGTTTATTTCATTCCAAGAGGGGTATAAAGTAGATAGAATTTCTTCCTCCCTGCTGCCCCAGTCACAATGCTGTAGTTAAGAGTCTGATTGCATTTCCATTATAAACCTCTGGTTTCAAGGATTTATATAATGTCCTGAAAAGACTTGGCATAAAAACATTCACGCAGAAGAGATTTATTTATTTAACAAAATCAGTGGTATACTTTGTTAGTTACCAGAGATACAAAAAAGTAGCAGTTGTGGCTTTTCAAATTCATTTTTATTTGTCCCTAAAAGCCCGAAACCTTCAAAAATGTATGTGCAAAAAGATGCTAATAACGAGAATCTTGCTTAATAACCGTTTCCTCTGTAGTTCAGTAATTCCTTTCTAATTGTGAGCAACAGTGCGGAGTTGCCATGTCCCACCCAACCCCCCTCATCCATTCCTATTTGTTCCTTGTTTATATTTCCTTTCTTCTGATATTTTTCATCTCTTTTCTCCTTGTTTACTGTCTACTCAGTGACAGATTAAAAACTGATGGCAATCAAAGGATAAAATCATTGCGGCAAGAAATGCAACATAATGGTGTGTTATTTTGCTTGCTTCCATGTTGATGAGAATGCACTTTAACGAGACAGTAAATTTAGATTGGCTAGCAGCTTCAGCGTGCTCTGGGCTCAGCTTAGTTAGATGTTAAGATCTTGATGCATTTGCTTGAGGATGCAAACATAAGCCTACATAACCTTTCACAATTTAGAGCAAAATTTCCTTCAAGCGATTTACTACAGTTACAACAGTTAAGTGCTAGATTCCAAACCTAGCAATGCACCCGCTCATGCAATTTTTGTGAGATGCTCACTTACTTCCCTGCACAAGTTACCTTGTCATGGGTACCAGCATGGGGAAGGGTTTTGCCACTTCACCTCCTGTTGTGATAAACAGGGAATGGGCAGGTAGAGGTGGAGAATGGGCAGAGCTTTGGCTCCACCCTCCTCATTGCACCAGCAAGGGCTGTTGAGCTCCTGCAGATGGGGAAGCGGCCTGCACCACATATGTGGCTAGTACATCTTCTCTCCCAAAGCACTGAGTCCGCCATCTTTCAGGAGCGTAAGCTTAATGCACTCCGTATGTCTTCTTAAAGACACTCAGCTCAATGTCCTAAGTCCATGACTACCAGATAATGTTGAAAGATCCCTAGGCTGTAAATCTGGCTTCTTAAAGAATAATAGAGAGAAATGAAAGTGACACTCCTGAGAATGGTTTCAAGAAATAAGAGGGTAAGAGAAACTTAGAAATCCAGGCAGTCAAAATGTGACTATAAATGTAGCTTACTTGCTTAGACAGTTCAAGTTCCTGGTCCTGCAAAGTGCTAGCGCTTCTTGTGATCATATAGCACCCTCTACTCCCGTTGATTTCAGCTCTTTGGCTCACTCAGAGCAGCACAGATGGTTCTGTACCGAGAGAATTTTGATAGACACAAAGGGAACAAATCTAAATAAAACCATTTAAAAGAGTCAGAACCACAAAAATTGACCTTTCCTTAGTTCCACTGAAGGTTACGTCTCCCGGCAGAGAGAATCATCAGATTGATCCAACAATGTTGAATAGTCTCAATATCTGAAATAGGGTTGGATGAATACAACCATAAAATGAATTCCCACTGATGTGGTCATGCCCAGTTTGAGTTTAGTTTCCATGAATATTTTAATGAACAAAGATTATTAAACTGATACCTGTGAGAAGCCCATTTTAAGCTCAAATATTCACTAAGGGTCTGTCTTCAGTGCAGAGTTAATTCATGCTCTTACTTTGGTGTTGCTTTACCCACCCTCCCGTCTACCCACAGCCCTCCCACCTAAGTTTGGTGGTGCTTTAAACCTAGGCTAGCTGGCCCAGCTGAGGGATAGACTCGAGTCTGGGTGAGACTTTCACTTGGGCTGGTAACTTGCCCACTTTGCAGTGAGGATACAGGTGAAATCACTCAGGTGCTGCTAGTCATCTTACGACTTCTTACAATTTACCAGGCCCATGTGCCCAGCAATTAACTGGGCAAGACTCAGAGCTACTCAGCTTTACCACAGCCCAAAGAACCATGGGGTATGGCCTGCAGAAGTCCTGGTGCCTCATAAAGGTGAACACAGTGCCCGTGAGGACCCAGTGACTTGGGTAGGGTTTTGCCATGTGGTTGTTCATGCCAGTCTAGGCTAACCCAGACGGTGAATCAATCGCCTGAGTTAATTCTACATTGAAGATATACTCCTGTGCTGAAGGCCCTTGCCAGGCCTATGCACTGCTTAAGACCAACTTAACCCTCAAAACAGAGTTTTGGTGGAACTAAAGATGCATAGGCGTTGTGCCGGCCCATTGCGCTTGGTGAATTTAACCAAAAATCCAATTTTGAATAGCATCAATAACCAACAGTGGTTTTGAAATGACTGACTTTACACTTGAATATAGTATTTGAATTCTCATTGCTTTTGGTTAGTTATGCAAGTCATCCGACACAAACAACCAACTGTATGACATAACTTGTGTAAGCAACTAACACATTGCACATTTGAAATTGGGAATATTTTCAGTGACTGGGTTTTTGGATGATCACAAATTGCTTGTAAACACAACAAACAATAAACCAAGTAAGTCAGCTGATGAGCTTGGCATTATTAAAGCATCTGCGTAAGGTAGGTATGGTAACATATTTGCAGTATTGCATGCCTAAAATAACTAATAATTTCTGCTCATATGTCTTCTGTGCATTTAGGCCTTGATTCAGGAAAGCAGCTCCATAGTGAAGAGGAACTGGGTGAGGGTTACCATGCATCCAGGTTTTCTTGGACATGACCTCGTTTTTGGTTCTCTGATCTCCATCCTGGGGGATTTGTGAAATATCAAGCAATGTCTGTGATTTTCCTTGCTCTGCCTTTTTGCAGCATTGATTCTTGTAGAACTGCAATTCCCGGCATGCCCTAATAGCGGGGGGGGGGGCCTTTACTGGTTTGCCACCCCTTCTGCACTGCTGCTGGTGGGGGCACTGCCTTCAGAGCTGGTGGCCAGAGAACGGCAGCTTCTGGCTGGGAACCCAGCTCTGAAGCCAGCACCAGCAGCAGCAGCACAGAAGTAAGGGTGGTATGGTACGGTATTGCCACGTTTACTTCTGGCGGCAGTGCTGCCTTTAGAGCTGGGCTGCTGCTGGCCGGCCACCCAGCTCTGAAGGCAGTGCTGCTGCCAGCCCCTCCTTCCCCCAACTCTTCCTCCCCACGGCCGTTGTCTCTGTTTGAAAACTTGAAGTATGGTAACCCAAGTAACGTATCATCGTTCACAGATTCATAGGTCATAAGGCCAGATGAGACCACTGTGATCAGCTAATTTGATCTCCTGTATGATGCAGGCCATAGGACTTCCATGTATTAATTTCTATTAGAAAAACATCTAATATTGATTTTACAATTTCCGATGAGAGAGAATCCACCACAACCCTTGCTTAATTGTTCCTAAGGTTAATTACCCTCCCTGTTAAAAATATGCACCTTATTTCTAGTCTTGTGTAGGTTCAACTTCCCGCTATTGTATCTCATCAGACCTTTTCCTGCTAGACAGAAGAGTCCTTTGTTTCCAAATGTTTGTTCCCCTTGTAGGTACTTTATAGACTGTGATCAAGTCACCGCTTAACCTTTTCTTTAAGCAAGCTTGTGAGCTCTCTAGTGGGACTCCCTGTCGTCCATTGTGAAAGCCTGAGAGCACAAGTGTGTATGTAGCTAGACTATATTTATTTATATATACAGTGAATAAATGCAGTTATTTAAACGCAGGCATGTCCCTGTGGTTTCCTTATATTCTTTATATTGTGAAAAGACCAAAGACACAAGCATTCCTATTTAGAAAAGCATTTAAAGCACATGCTTAAAGGTGAGCATGTGCTTACGTGTTTTCCTAAATAGGGATAGACTTAAGCATGTGCTCAAGTGCTTTCCTGAATTGGAGCCCTATGTCTAAACAGCCCGTTTATTTGCTGGCACAAATTAAACTTGACAATTTAGCCCCAAGTCTTTTCACTCTGTAACAATATAAGGAACACATTGCTTTGTTTGCTCTGCAATGGGGAGGAAGTTGTTTTTAGCACAGCAGTGACACATGATTAGTTTTCCAAAGGCAACGAGCTGAAATTAACTGTACTGGCAAACACTGAAAAGGACGCTTCAACAGCTACAGTTTTAGTGAAAGGTATGCTGAGTTCTATTTTGGGAGAGATGTTAAAACTCGTCCAATAGGGAAGCATTAGCCTGCCTCGATGCCTCTTATATTTTAGAGGACAATGAGAGCTCAGCATCAGAACAGGACTCTCATTCTAGTTAATGAGGGGGCCAGATTCCCAGCTGCTGTCAATCAATGGAATTCCATGGAGGTCGGTTCCGTTTGGTCAAATTACACCGTTTCTAACCACTTGGAGAAGGCATGGACCATGGCAGAAATATCTCTTGATTCCCCAGGCTACCCCCTGGAAGGGATGGGTACCTCTCAAATAGACAATTCAGGATTTCCCAGCTAAAATATGAGCTAGGTTTGGTTTGAGTTATACACATAAAATAATGCATTGAACTCAATGGGGAGGTTTGTATTGCCACAAGGGAATCTACCTTAGTGCATGTGCTGCTCAAAGAATAGCCTAAACAGCAATGAATATGTGTAGCTAGGCCTGGCATGTAGTGTATAATTAGTAAGTATCGTTGTCTGGACACCACTGTGACTATGCAGTTCCTTTCCATTACGTTTGTTGTGTAAAGAGCAAAGGCCACAACACCTTGTATTTATGCTGGTCTGCTGCATGGAGTGAATTTCACCGAAGTGCATAAAGATATATGGGAGCAGAATGTAGGCTGTCATGACCACATTGTCTCATCTATTGACAGAAAGGCGGAAGTTATTTCTAAACAAGTAAGCTAAAATGGACACAGTATTCTTTTCAGGCATGCAACCCCATGCTCTGGGAGTCCCCAAGCCTCTGGCTGGGATATTGGGACTGGATGACAGGGGATGGATCACTCAATAATTGCCCTGTTCTGTTCATTCCCTCTGAAGTATCTGGCACCAGCCACTGCTGGAAGACAGGGTATTGGGCTACATAGACCATTGGTCTGATGCCATATGGCCATTCTTATGTTATCCAGTCCAAATATGCAGATGTATCCTCTCAAATCCCCAGCTGACTTTGAGTGAGGCAGACTTTGAGGCAGGTAACTGAATGTACAGCTGGGTGAAATGTTTTGAGTGAAAGCTTTTTAGTGAAAAATGCAGATTTGGTGACAATGAAGCATTTTGCAAATTCACGTCATGTTGCTGAAATGTTTTGCACAAAACAAAAAATATGAAAAAAATCAAAATGTTTCATGTAGATGTTTTGGAAGTAAAATGTTTTGATTTTTCAATTCAAAATGACTTTTCATTTTGAAACTTCATTTAATTTTTTAATTATTTTTTAAATGCTCGATTGAAACACAAAGTTTTATTCAACCAGAAACAATTTTGTATTTAACTTTTCAGTTCACTGAGAAAAATCAGTTTAAGTTTTGGTTAGTGCTGAAGCAATTTTTTTCAATATTTTGGAATTGCCAGATAACTGAAAAATCTGTTATTTGCCTAGCGCTATTTGAACGACAGCCTTAACACAATCGACTTGCGGGGGAGTAGTAAAAATGCACTGAGATTCAGTGGAGTGGACAAACCACAGTCACACAAATATCATCCAAGTGGAGCATCTGAACAGAGCTGACTTACTGAAGTCCTGGAAGTGGTGCTATATTTCCAAGTTATAACCTTTATTAGGCTTTTCCTCTCTTGTACAGGGATATTCACGAGAACACACTTGTCAATAAATGAGACAAGAAACAAAGTATCCCATGTTTGTGTCAACTTGTTCCTCTTCCCAGCCAAGAAATAAACCAATTTAGAAGTCCACACATTCTATCCTGACCACTTGGAAGCTGGGACAAAACCAAGAATGGTCATGTTGCATCTAAATGGAAAGTTTATTTGAAATATTAGTTTCAGAGCTGTCAGGCTGTAGATTAATAAATAAATGACTCATTACATGAATAATTCAGTAGGTCTATGAGTTCCACCAAATTAAAATACATTTCACACAGTCTTAAAATACCTCTTCAGTATGCAAAACAGAGGCTATAGTACACAGTGTATAAAATAAAACAATCTTCTTACTCACATGACAAATTGAAATCATTGCAGGAAAAGTACTATATGCAAGTATTTTATCTTTAATCTATTATACCAGTTTTGTTAGGGCTGAATTTTTCTACTGAGCTCTTTCTCTTACAGCTGGAGTGTTTGAGGCACTCAGTGAAGTAGAACATTTGCACCATGTTCTATTATTAACCAATTATAAATTAACAAAAATAAAATCAGATGCTCGGCTTACATTTATTTATGAAGATGTGGAGGAAAGGGATTTGATGATCATATGTTACCAACATTGTTCCTTTTCAAAATGTTCAGTCATCTCATTTTGCTCACCCTAGGGTAAGAATGAAGCAAGATCTTATTCATTATACATTTCCCAGGCAGACTAAAGCAAGATGCACTATATTCTATAACATTTTTCAGTAGCACTCTTTAATCCCTTCCTACAATCTGTTTTAAATATTACTTCCAGTTGTCTTGCTTGTTACAATTAAATGGCCTTGGCAGAATTTGATTTTGTGTGTGTACATGCACACACACACAAAATCAAATATATATATACACACACATATATTGACAGATCTTTCTTTATTTTTAAACATTTTTTTCAATTTTTATCAATTTAAATTTCATAGTTGCACAGTTATGAGGTTTAAGCCTTTTAAAATTTTGTTTATCTGTTTAAATTTTCACAGTTGCAGGAAACTGGGAGAAGATTAGGCAATAATTATTTAATGAGAGTAGACTGATTCAAAAAGTTAAAGTTTGTTTGCTGTTAAAACACAAATTGTCAACATCACATGTCAAAACATACGAAGTACATATGTTTAAATCAAACTGTCATAAGTTCCTAAGCAGCATTTTTCTTACTTTGCCTATCTATAGATTGTGACTGTTACGGATGGAAAAATTTTGTAGGTCTGTGTATGTACAGTAAAATCAACATTTGCCAATAAAAATCAATTCCTTCTAAGCCTACAGATAAAAAGGTCGTCATTTAAAGCCATATGGTCAGCAGAAGACAAGTTTGCTGTTGTACAGTGCTAAATTGAGAGACCTTAAAGGAAAACCCAGGGTGCTCCAGGAAAGTGATGCTCATGGTTTTGAAGGTAGTACTTTCCCTCCCCAGCTGTTGCTGCACGTATGCCCAGTATAGCATTAGATGGCATTGAACTGTAGGAAATGGATGGCTTGTTAGAACCCGGAGGGTCTGATCCTCTCAATCCTTGCTATCTTCTCTAGTCCGCTCACTGTGGTAAGCAGTCTGCTCAGTACTAAGAACTTGGAGTAGTGGGCCTCTAGATAGTACCACTGTGATGGAGCGGCCTGTGACATGGAGCAGGGAGGCACAGAGGATTGCTCTGTGAATGGATTGAATGGGTAAAATGCTATCTGTATTAATATTTTCTATTGAGTCCCAAGGAGATGTAGGAAAGAAGAACCCAGCTGCGGAGTGTTTGCTGCAGCATAATGTCCATGTTCCTCCTTCTCATTGCCATTTTTTTGAAATGATAGAGACTTGGGTATCTTTTCCGTTGCAGTAGCACATGAGTGGAGTTTTCCTGCAACTGAGAGAGGCTACAATGTATGCTGCTAGCCTTGAGATTCCATTTTGGATTAGGTGGAGGGGTCTGACTGGCCAGAGACTTTTTGTGGTGGAGCTAAGGGACTATGAAGCCAGCTCCAGCCCTGAGAACCTGAGGGTCCAGTCTGGTAAGAAATGTGCTCCAATTTGGGAGTTTAGTTACAGCCCAAGGACGACATTATGTTAGGAGTGTAGCATATCTTAAAATCTCAGTCTAGCCTGGGAGTTTAGTTCAGCTCAGAAGCTGGTTTAGCATTAGGCCTTTACTCTGCTTCTCATCACTGATGGTTAAGCGTTTCAGTTGGAAACCTTCTCCCCCTTGACAAGGGGACTTATTTTTTATGAAGCGTTCCAATGCATTTTTTTTCATTTTTTCAATTCAATTTCGCATGCTTCCCATGGGACCTGACATTGTCATGTATCTTCCTCTCTTTAATGCACATCTGACTTTTTGTTACCTTTACTCTTCACTGAATTTATGAGTCCTCTCATTCACATGCCATGACCATAGCATGACAGATGCTCCGTACAGCAGAGATTGAGGCTCAATAATTTATGAGAGTGTCGTGTAATGCTAGTGTGCGAGGAGTATCAGGCCCATTATTGCTTGTGAAAATGGTACAAAATCTTGACATCTGGTTGGCTAAAAATCCCTCGGCCCTGTCTGTCTGACTTAGATATGCAAGCAATACAGAATAAAGCCTTAGGACGGCAAGGAAAAAAATATCAACAGTCACACAAGGAATAAGTAACATGTCATTTACAGCACCCACTATGCCTCTGCATGACCACTTTTCTGCCCCTCCCGCTGGGTGGGAGATCCTGCACTCCACCCCCTCCAATACCCCCCGCATACCCCTAGCAGCTACCAGGTGAAGTAATCGGTGCCACATATAGGGCTGGTGCAGATAACTTCTCACCCTGGAGCAGGGGAAATTGGGAAGCAGATTATGATTCTCTGCATCACAGTTTGGTTCCTGTGCCAGAGCAACATTGTGCTGCCTCTCCTTTGGGGCTTATTACAAAGCTACAACTTAACACAAAATAAATAGCTGAGCACAAATGAGTTAAACTACATGGCTTTTGCAAGATGGCTGGAGGAGTCAAACAAAGATGCAGCAAAATTTCGTACGTATACTAAACAAAGGTTGGATGAAACATGAGGAGAATTTTTTGTAATAGTAAAAAAGTAAATTTAACTCAAGTCATCATTTATAGCCAGAGGGAAAAGGCCTGTTATAGAGCCCATCAGCAGAGATTTTTAGATTGGTTTGGCAAGTAATAGACTTGAGCCAATTTGGCTTCTTGTCCGAGGGGACAATAAACCACTAAAAGATGAAAGCACTGGAATCAAATACCATTGAACTCTGCCACTGAAGCTATTATTTGAGTCAAGTGCATGAAAAAAACCCATCTCTTCCATGCATGTAAGCAGCAGATTGGATGTTAATTGGAAGGTACTGGAGTAGTGGGTGAAACAAGGTCGGAACAGTGTTTTCAGTGTTTTCTTCTGTTTATTTTCTAAGCTCTGGCATGGATCCACAGGATGCTGGAATAAAAATGACCCTTGAGGAAAATATTTTTAAAGATTGGTACCTAAGTTTCATCAGTAAAATATGTCCATAAATGTGGCCTGCACAAAACCACAAAAAGCTAAATTCTTTGCTATTGCAAATGGCCAAAACTTGACCAAAGTCAATGGAACTGCACCCATTTACACTGGCAGAGCACTGGGCCCAAGATATGTAAAACCATGAACCAATGGGTAACCTATCTGAATGCACAAATTCAGGGCTTGTGAATGAAACAGGGGCATGAGAATTTGGCAGGTGAAGCAATCTTAGCAAATTCTGCCCACAATATCTGCTGTTTCCCATTTCATTGAATTGTGGAAGTGTCAGTAATTAATGAGGAGTTGTGTTTTGCAATTAAAGCAGGGATCAAAACTCTTTGTTATACGAAGAAAATGTGGGTGCTTTTTTCCACTGCTACGCCTACCCAGGCTTGTGTTAACATCTCTCTACTTGTGGCAAAGAAGCAATGTTTTGTTTGGCATACAATGTGCGTTTGATTTATTGATTCAGGTAGGCAATGAATCCCAGATGCAAACTGCAGCACAGAACAATAATACAAACAGCTCCCGAAAAGTTGTCCAGAGACCCACTGTTGCATCAAAACTCTCTGGCAAGGGCCTGAAAAATGCAAGCAAACTTTTCTCGACAGATATAGATTTCACAAGAATCACAATGAGGCCCTTTCAGCCTAACATTCATTGCTAAATCCCCCTGGGACATTTAAGAATGACACGGTGACAGGTTGCTGCCTATCACTTTTAAAATCAGAATCATTATTTCCATGGCAACTGCAAGTGTATAATGTACCCAAGGCCTTAGGGCAATCCTGAATATCTGATGGTTATGTAATTTTGTGTCTAGTCACAACTAAATTTCACTTAACGGATAAAATGCTAGAGGTAATTTATGGCCCCTGTTTTTGATTCTTTGATAAACAGATGACCTTTCCAAGTCATAGATGCATAGTGACTCGATAAGTACCCTGGCTCTGAGATGACTTGCATGCCTTTGAAGTTTACTGTAAGCACTGATGAAATGCTCTCATTTGTTCTGGTGACTTTTTTCTCCTTTCTAATGGATGTTCTATTTCAACTGGCTTCCGTGCTTGTACCTGCCCTGAAAATTCAATCCCATGGGTAATTCAGAAGAAGATGAAAGGCATTCTTTTTTACCTTTGCAAAAATAAAGAGATCTAGCCACCTATGCACCATTTGTGCTGGACCCATTTGGTTCCTTCTCCATGTCTAGTGGAATGTGGCACTTCTAACAATATTACTGTCTCCATCACAGCTGCAACTGTTGTCAGAAATGAAGACGTTAAAAGATGACCAGCCATGTCCATTTCGGATGTTAAATTCACATATCTTCCAGACATGAGGGAGATTTTAAAACCTCCTGAAATTAGCAAGCTTGACCAATGCACAGAGTAGCTAAAATAGTAATTTACTATCTGAGTGTTGCTCACGTCTTCATAGAAACTATTGCCCCACCACCACCCAAATTTCCATAATATATACGGAAGAAGAAAATGTGTCAACTGACTGTATTGTCATAAGATCATTTATATCATGGGGATCACAAATGGATTTCAGGGGTCATGATTTTGACCAGAAAATTTCACCCAGCCCTAACTATTTTTCCTCTGAAAAATGCACAGTTGGGCTGTGTAGCAAGGCGCTGTGGCCTTCCTTGGAGCCTGGGCCCGAGGAAGGGTCACAACACCCCAATGGGCAGATCAGGGCTTTCCCCGAAGCTGCAGTCTGGGCCTGACCCAGGCCCCATGGCTGTGTGGAACAAACACTCCACTGACCAGAGCCCCCAATGCTGCCCGGGCTGCCGGGCCCTGGTGACCGCACTGGGCCGCCGGGCCCTAGTGAATGGGAAGGGCTGCCAGACCCTAGTATCTGGGAAGAGCTACCCGAGACCACTGACTGGGAGAAACCCCCCTAGACCAGCCCTGAGCTAGAGGAGCTGCCCATCACCTAGGACCTGCCAGAGATGCCTACGCCCGGTGTGCCGGAGGACCCGCCGGGACTCTGTGACCTGGAGGAGCTGCCTTCCGCTGATGACCCCGAGGAGTTCCCGGACCTGCCGCCGGCCGACAGTGATGGACTAGTGCGACTCCCACTCGCTGTCTACCACAGTGACTCAGAGGAAGACCCCTGGCTGCAGGTACCCGGGTGCTGGGTGGGAGGAAGTAGCCCAGGGACAGGCGACTATAGAGTGGCTGAGTCTGCGGTCGAACCAGTCGGCGGTTATGGCTGGAGCCCCGCTGACCCAGTGGCAAACCACTTTGTTGCGCTGGGATGCAGTGGAGTCAGGTGGGCCTGCATCCCCCTCCCCCGGTACCTTACCCACCCCGGGAGTGCTTGGCTCCTCTGAACCTGCCTGCCAGAGGATACCAAGCTTTGCCAGCCCCACCTGCCTGAAGGCTGGGGGCTATAGATCACTTTGCCTGCCCCACCCCACTTGAGTGCTGGGAGGCTACAGATTCTGTGGATAGGCCTCTTTATAACAACCTTTTACATACTTGAAGACTCTTATGTCCCCCTTCAGTTTTCGCTTCACACTAAACAAACCAATGTTTTCAATCTTTTCTTGTAGATCACGCTTTCTACACTTTTTATCATTTTCCACATTCCTCTGAATTGTCTCCAATTTGTCTCCATCTTTCCCACAGCATGGTGCCAGAACTGGTACTCCAGTACCTTATTAGTGCTGAGTAGCATGGAAGAATTATTTCTTATGTCTTGCTTAAAATACTCCTGCTAATACACCCCAGATTGATGTTTCCTTTTTTTTTTTTTTTTTTTTTGGGTAACAATATTGTTGACTCATATTTAGTTTGTGATCCACTATAACCTCCCAATCCTTTTCCACAGTATTCCTTCCTAGGCAGTCATTGCTCATCTTGCATTTGTGCAATTGTTTATTTCTTCCTAAGTGTCATACTTTGAATTAGTCATTGAATTTCATCCTGTTTATTTCAGACCCATTTCTCCAGTTTGTCAAGATCATTTTGAATTATAATCCTTTCCTCTAAAGCACTTGCAACCCCTCCCAGTTTGGTATCTTCTACAAACTTTATAACTGTCCTCTCTATGCCATTATCCAAATCATTTATGAAGCTAATGAATAGGGACCGGATCCAGGACAGATCCTTGCAGGACCCCACTCCATATGCCCTTTCAGCTTGACTGCAAACCATTGCTAACTACTCCTTTCCAGTCCTCTGGGATCTCTCCCATCCTCCACAAGTTCTCAAAGATGTTTGTTAATGGTACAGATCTCTTCAACCAGTTCCTCAGGTATTTTAAGGATATATTTTGTCGGGTCCTGCCAATCTGAAGACATCTAAGTTGTCTTAACTAATTGTTAACTTCCTCCTGCCATGTTAGCCTCAGATCCTATTCTATTTAAACAGTTCCTGTGTTAGATGTCCAAGCACTGCTAACCTTTTTGGTGGAAACTGAAAGCAAAAATTGTTGTATTTTCTGTTCGTCTTTTCCTCCTCATTTAGTGATGGCGTACATCGTCCTTGATCTTCCTCTTACTTCTAATGTATTTTTAAAATGTTTTCTTGTTATCCTTTAAGTCTGTAGCTAGTTTAATCTCATTTTGTGCCTTGGCCTTTCTAATTTTGTCACTACATGCTTGTGTTGTTTCTTTTATATTCTCCTTCATAGTTTCCCCTTTTTGTATGACTCTTTTTTGAGTTTGAGACCATTGAAGATCTCCTGGTTAAGCCAGCATGGGATCTTATCATACTTCCTATCTTTCCTGTGCTTTGGAATAGTTTGCTCTTGTGCCCTTAATAGTGTCTCTTTAAATAAACTGCCAACATTCCTGAAATTTTTCTCCTTAGACTTGCTTCCCAGGGGATCTTGCCAAAGAATTTCCTGAGTTTGCTTAAGTCTGCCTTCTTGAACTCCATTGACTTGATGCTGGTGTTTTCCCTCCTACCTTTTAGAGCTGTGAACTCATTTCATGATCACTTTCACCAAAACTGCCTTCTACCTTCAACTTCTCAACCTGTTCCTTCCGATTTGTCAAGTTGCTTTCTCTACCTTCTGCCATAAAATGTTGTCTCCAATGCATTCCAAGAACTTGTTGGATAATCTGTGCCCTGCTAGCTTTTACCAACAGGTGTCTGGGTGGCTGAAGTTCCCTGTCACCATAAGTCCTATGCTTTGGATGATTTTGCTGTTCAAAAAAAGCCTCATCCATGTCTTCTTTCTGGGTAGGAGGTTTATAGTAGACCCCCCTACCATGACATCACCTTTGTTTTTTACCCCTTTTATCCTTATCCACAGACTTTCAACAGGCCTGCCTTCCATTCTGTCTCAATCTTAGTGCAAGTGCATACATCTATGATCACGTCAGTTTCTGGTTTAAATCACTTAGTGGGGTTTCAAGGATATAGTCTTGCTGCCAGGAAGTGGCTACAACAACAGCCAATCAGCTGGGGAGATCAGCCCTTCTGTCAGTGCAGCTTCTGCACAGTGTGCAGGACAATGGTGTAGAGGGGGTGAAAGTAACAGTGGCTGCAAAGTAAGGCTACTGTCAAAATGTGAACCAAAGCACCCAGGAGAAATGAACTGTGTATCCTCACCTCTTTAGGACTAGAAGAAACCCCAAGACTAATCATAGGACTAGAAGGAACCCCAAGACGTCATGTAGTCCTGTCCCCTGCACCTATGGCAAGACCAATTATGACCCAGCATTATCATAGGTGTTACTCAGCTCCAGTTCTTTCATTAATGTTAGGGTGACCATCCCAGCTCAGAGCTAGAGAGGAAATCCAGAGAGAAATTGACCTGCTCTTTTGTCCCCTTCCCATGCTGCTATTGGCCTGTCTCCCTTCTTAGCCATGCCAGCTACATCTCACTCACTTTGAAAAGCACAGCTCCAAGAAGAAAACAGGTCTTCATCGAAGAAAACCATCAAGCAGCTATTGCTTGCTGGATTGATGGACGTAGTAATAAACCTGAGCTATTCACAGCTGCATTCTCCATTCTCTCCTGGAGCAGAAAACTTTGCCTAGCCCCTCAGAGCAAGTAACTGCCATGAAAAAAGATACAGTAGCACTCAGTGTTATGAATAGCAGAGTTATGAACCGACTGCTCAGCCGCACACCTCACGTGGAACTGGAAATATGCAATCAGGCAGCATCAGAGATCCCCCACTCCCACCACACCCCCCAATAAAAGAAAATACAGTACAGTACAGGGTTAAACGTCAACTTCTGAAAAAGAAAAGGGAACGTTTTTTAAAAAAAGATTTGACCAAGTAAGGAAACTTTCTGTGCTTCTTTTGTTTAAATTAAAATGGTTAAAAACAGCGTTTTTCCTCTCACAGTAAAGTTTCTAAGCTTTATTAAGTCAAGGTTCAGTTGTAAACTTTTGAAAGAACAACCATAACATTTTGTTCAAAGGTATGACCATTTCAGACTTACAAACAACCTCCAGGCCTGAGGTATTCAAACGTCTGAGATTCTACTGTATGAATAACTGGGCAACCAAAAGGGGACATCAAATTCTGATTCCCTGAGAAAGTCCTGACACAGTAGACACTGTACATCTTCTGTACCTCAAACCATGTTACTATGCAGTCTTGACTGTACACGTGCTCTGGATTCTGAGTGGAGCCTCAACGTTTGACATGCTGGGAAGCTGAAAGTTAGACTCATTAAGTCCTAGAAAGGGCTGATACCTTTGTACTCTGACATGCACAGGGCTAGTCATTTAAATGGTCAAGTTAAGACACAAAACCACCAAACTTTCAAAAGAGCTCAGCACGCTGGGGGAAATCTGGCTATAAATGTTACCTGAAGTCTTTAAATCATGATTAGAGGAATTCAGTAACTCGGTCACAGGTTAGGGGTCTGTTACAGGAGCAGGTGGGAGGCTTTGTCGCCTGCAATGGCAGGAAGCCAGCCTAGATTATCATGCTGGTCCCTTCTGGACTTAGTCTGTGAATCACAGTAGAAGCTGCTGGATGATGAGCAGTTTGGTAAAATCTGACTCTTATTTAGATGCATAAATGAGAAATGAACTCTTCTAAAAGACTTGACCCAGGTGTGTGAGTGGCACAGTTGGAAGCTTGGCCCAGTTTAGGCTAACTTGCTCCCACTTCCCAGTGCAGAATGCCCATGTGTGGGTTATGTGCTCTGGAAGGCAGATCAAGCTAGCCCATACCATATCACCTTCAACTTGATCATTTAAATGGCTAATGCTTTTTTCCAAAAGTAGCTTTTTTAAAAAACAAATATTACATCTTTATAGCTGAATTGTTCTTTTTCCACCTTGGCTTTTATTACATGTGAACTGTTTGGAACTCAGATGTGGTGTAACTAATCTGTCATCACATTGCGGGGGTGGTAGAGGGGAAGAATATATTAAGAGTAGTGACTGCCACTAAGACAATAAAAGAGATAATAAAAGTGTAACTTCATCAGTATTTGAATTCACTTTCTGAGCTACAGAAGTTGAATACTTTGCTGCCCTGCTTTTCTCTAATAGCCTATTGATCCAAAGCCTATTGAGGTTGATTCAAAGATTCCCACTGACCCAGTAAGCTTGGGATCAAGCCCTAAATGCTAAGATAGTGAGAAGTACAAGGAAATAATTATTATCAAATCAAACAGAGGTCTGACCTGCTACTCTGATTAGCTAATACCAAGCTGCACAAGCATGCAAAATTTCATTCCAATAAGATTTTACTATTGTCTCTCTGTGGGCAGATGGGATGAAAACCTAGTGACTGTCTGCCAGCGGAGACCATGGGAGTGGTATCTCCCTAGCATCCTTTTCCCCATCCTGAAACCCCATGTAAACTCTTTGTGGGGCTCTGGATCGCTATCTGAAGATGGTGTGAGGCTGGAATGAGGGAACATCATCAGTCTACTAATCTGAGACTTCCCTCCTAAATTAGTGCTGCCTAACATAGCTTTCCCTTGAACACTTGTCTGCTCTGTGTCAGGGGATGCACTTGCTGATGGGAGAGTTCCTACTAGCCCAGTTCTTTTAGAACCATATTGCCAGAGCATTGGGAAAGAGGCACAGAGCCAGAATAAAGACAAAGGGTCTTCATCTGGATGGCTCAGGCCCAGCTGGACTCCCCAAGGACTACATGGGTCCCAAGTGAATATACCAGTTTTGCATGCCAGCCCTCTACAGACATGGGAATGAAGCCACGCAAACTCCATCCTGTGTAGGAGAGATTTGTCCCTGAATATTCTGCTTGGTTAATTACAAAAAAATCAGAAGGAATTTTCCTGCAGTTTTCTTGTGCTACTGGATATTGTGGTTTCTGTGAGCACCCTCCTAACAATTGCACCTTCCCAAAGTCTGGGGAATGATCACTATACAATTGATAGCACCCGCCTGAAATGGACGTCTTCAGTTAGCCGTCGAGATGTGAGATCCGTTAGATTTCTTTTTTCTTGGTAGGGTACAAAAATATTGATTTTTCTTTGGTTTAATATTAGCAAAGTAAACTGCTTTCCCAATTTCTCTGCTCAACTTCAGCTATGTTATATTTAAACCAAGGGGTTTAGGGAGAAGAACTCTGTGAAAATTTTGCAGTGCCATAAATCATGAGAATAAAACTGGTATGTCTGAATGAAATCCAAGCAAGCAACAATTTTCTGGTAATGTGTAATGTGATTATCTGCTAGCTCAGAGCTTAGATTTTGTTCCTCCTTCTGGGCATTCATCTGGGCAGGCAATATGTTCAAATTAGCATCTGTTGAGAAGAGCTGGATTTTTCCCTGATGAAATAGCTCTATTTTCCCATCACAAACAAGTTCAGTGAAACCCACTTATCAGTGTGGTTATTTACATAGGGCTAGATGGAGCCATTAGGCTTTGACTTAAGCAAGGAGGAATGCTGGAATTGGTCACAAACTTTCCAGTTGAACCACTTTCCACTGGAAAATGCTGATTCAATAAAATCATCACATTATTGTGGAAAGGAGTAATTTTTGTCAATATTTTTGTGGGAAATTTTCAAATGTTTAGTCACTTTATTTTAATGTTTCGTTCCCTCTGAGGCACCTGGCATTGGCCACTGTCGGAAGACAGGATACCGAGCTAGATGAACCATCAGTCTGACCCAGTATGGCCATTCTTATGTTGTTATAATATAAAAGTTGCAATAATAAATTCTAAACAAAAAAGTTTTGACCTTATCAAAACAAAATATTTCTGGAATATTGTGTGTTGCAAAAAGTTCTGGCATTTGGACTTTTCATCTCAATTTGGGGTGAAGGCAAATGACAAAATATTGGTATTTCCCATAGAATGGAAATTCCAAAGTTTGATCCAATCTAGGTACCATGTCGTCACACCAAAGTAGCTGTAGACGGGATTATGTCTGAATAACAACTTACCCCATGGCCTCTCTTGCCCTGTGAGTGGGGATGGGAACATGTTACTTAATTCCTTTCTGGGCTGCTCCCCTTTCATTCAGCCGACTACTCTGGACAATCAACAGAGATGGAGTCAAGACTCTCCCATTCCCCCACTCCTCTCTATCTCCATCTCTCACTTGCTTAGCAGGGAAGCACCCCTTGGTCTCTCAGCCCACTGCTGGAGCTGCTGTTTGGGCAACACTTAGTCAGCCAAACAGGGGAGTCAGGTGGAAACCTTACTCCTAATTACTGCCCCTGCATGGCCAAGCATGTGGGCGGGAGACAATCTGGCCCTTAGCATTTTGAACTGAATCATGATGAAAGCTTATTGTTATAAGACTTCAGCCCTGTTTATTACATCTCGTTTCACAGGAATTCCCCTGAGACCAAAGCTCAGTGCTGGTCTCATGAGAACTTGTGCATGGCCTGCGACTCCTACTGTAATGCCAGCCCTCGTGCTAGCATGGCAGTCTGCTGACACACCCCTATCTCTCTCCTCCACAGTTGTGGGCACCTCTTCTATACAACTAACACAAGTGCTAATGTCCTTGTAATTGACTCTGCTGGAACAGACAGTGGGATTTAAATCCAGGCCATACAGCTCTAAACCTCTCTGCCTCTACTGCATAGGCTAAAGGAGTAGTTCCCTGAGCTGGCAGCTGTAGTAGGCTTTTACCCTTATATGGATCAGCCGACCAGGTGGCAAAGGCCCACATTGTGCGAGTGTGGTTTACATCACAATAGCATTTCAACATCCATTTTACACAAGGACAAATCACTACATAAGATACAAGGCAATGAAAAACTATGGAAAGTGAAAAACACTGTCAAGCTAGTATGGTAAAGACCTAGCAAACAACTCCTCCTCTATGACAGATATGATGACCCCACGTTTTGTCCCCTTTGGAGAAGACTGCTAGTAGAGGAAGATGAATGCTTCCAGCTGGAATCTACTCCCACTGCTGTTCCCTGATTTTCCTGTCACTGATATGCAGCAAAAGAGTCAATCAAGTCTCCATCATTTAGGAGCCTCTTAATGAGAATATTTCCTGACAGGAAATCATGAAACTGCAAATAGGATAGGCACATAGGATATGACCCTGACCTTGCTCTTTCATTGTCCTGTCTCCTAGAGCCGTGGTTCTCAACCAAGGGTAGGCCTACCCCTGGGGCTATGCAGAGGTCTTCCAGGGGGCACATCAACACATCTAGATTTTTCCCTAGTTTTACAACAGGCTACATAAAAAGCACTAGTGAAGTCAGTACCAATGAAAATTTCAGCAGAGAATGACTTGTTTATGCTGCTCTATATACTATACACTGACATACGAGAACACTATTTATATTCTAATTGATTTATTTTAACGTTATATGGTGAATACATGAGAAAGGAAGCAATTTTTCAGTTATAGTGTGCTGTGACACTTTTGTATCAGTGGCATATGGGGGGACAGGCCACCCCCGGCAACAACCTGTGGGGGGGGGTATTGGGCCGGCCCTTCACCACACACAGGAGGTGGGACGTGCATGAGGCTCGGAGGGGTGCAGAGCCTCCTATGCCCCCTGTCCTCTGCCCATTGTGAAGGGCCGGCCTGGAGCACACGTACCTGCTGCTCCAGCCCTGCAGCCTAGTGCTGGCTCAGATGAGGCGGCCTCAACCCCCAGCCTGAAGGGGGGGGCCGGGCAGGCCCATCATGATGCATGGGGGGGCACAGGAGAGGGAGCAGCTGCCCCTCAGCCTCCTGCGCCCCCCCACCCTCCGCTTGTCGTGAAGGGTGACCTGGTACCTCCCACCCAGGATGGGAGGGTGAGGTCGCCCCATCTGAGCCGGCGCCAGGCTGCGGGGCTGTAGCGGTGGGTAAGTGTGGGGGGGAGTAAGGTGGGGCATCAGGCTGGCCCTTCATGATGGGTGGTTGGCGTTGGGTGCAGGAGGCTCTGAGGGGTGCCCCTCAGTACCTTCCCTACACGTGTTGTGAAAGGCTGGCCCAGCCCCTCTCCCCAGGCCGGGGGGATGAGGCTGCCCCATCCAAGCCAGTGTGGGGCTGCAGAGCTGCTGCAGTGGGAGAGGTGGGCGCCGCACAGCAGGTAAGTGCAGGGAAGGAGGCAGTGGAGCCAAGCCTGTATTTGCATCCCCCGCCCGTGCCTCGTGCCCCCCACCCCGCAGGTACAGACCCCCCTCCCTCGTGCAGTTGGGGGGCAGCGCTGGGACCCCTCCTGCCCTGTGGGGGGGGGGCGTGGGGCTCGGCGGGGGCCACAAAAGTAGTCTTGGCCCCCAGGAACCGGAGACTCTCGGTACGCCACTGTTTTGTATATTTATGTCTGATTTTGTAAGCAAGCAGTTTTTAAGTGACATGAAACTTGGAGGTATGCAAGACAAGTCAGACTCCTGAAAGGGGTACGGTAGTCTGGAAAGGTTGAGAACCACTGTCTTAGAGTAGTCGGTACCAGACGCTTCAGAGGAGGTGCAGGAGGCAGTTTTTGGGAAAGCTTCCTCATAGCCGATAATTGAGGATGATTTCAGTTGGGAGTTGAGACACACAAACTCAACACTTAGAGACTTTAGAACCTTCTGGGATATAAAAGAGAATATTGAAGATTTTCTAAATGTTTTCTTCTCTAGCTAGGCTGCTTTGTTTGTTTGTTTGTTTGTTTTGGTGTGTTTTTGTAAGCTATTGCCTTTTAACATTACTGGTTTACATTTCCTATTGAATTTTTTAACTTTCATTCATGAATGACTCTTTATTTGAGAGAACTGAATATGTCTGAGCCCACACAAAATAAAATCTGCATATATTATAAAAGGAAAAAATGTGGTTTAAATGAGGGGGATGGTTTTTTTAATGTGTACAACTGACGTTTACAAGTGGAAAGTTACAGTATTTTAAACATAAGCATGGCCATTTAGCCCAGTGTCCTGTTTTCAGACAGTGGCTAGCGCCAGATGCTTCAGCAGAAATGACCAGAATTGGGCAATCATCAAGTGATCCAGTCCCAACTTCTGGCAGTCTGAGACTTAAGGACACCCAGAGCATGTGGATGCAGCTCTGAATGTCTTGGCTAATGACCATTGATGGATGTATCCTCCATGAGCATATCTAATTCTTTATAGAACCCAGTTATACTTTTGGCCTTTGCAGCATCCCCTGGCAACAAGTTCTACAAGCTGACATTCTATTTACAATAACAGCAGTATTCATGATTCTAAGTCAAGAGGAAAGTACAAATAGCACACTAAATGGTAATAGCACATTGTACGTGCTATTACCATTACTGTACATTACTTCATGTTGTCCATAGTGTTTATTTTAAAGAAGAATGATATTATTGTGGTTGGGCTTAGATTTCTGAAAAAGGAGATTGCCTGTTTGTGACCACCTCTGTTCAAGGACTGGCGTATGTAGTGTACATAGTTACAGTAAGAAAATACAGTGTTTTCTCTCACAAAACAAAACTGACCTACACAAGCCCCAGGAAACTCTTCCTGTTCAGATGATGACCAAAAATATCCACATCAGCACAGTGGCAAAATAGTGGTTTCTATAAAACAGGACTGAAGCATTTTCCCTGGGCAGTGAAATACAACTGCTGTACCTCTTTGAAGTCATCTGTGTCCACAAACTGGAAACTTGGAAGCACTAAATGCAGTTAATATTTAAAGGAAACCAGTGAGTTATTCATGTGATAAAAGATCCAGGAGAAAACAAAACTGTGAAGGATTAGTAATTGGAAAACCAAGGGCCTTCAGGAGTGATTCCACCCTGCCAAAAAGGCATATTTTACTGTGTAAATATGGCAAGCCCTTAATCAGCAGATCTGCTTGCTCCCTATGTATGTTTGCAGCCACATCTGCTGCTAACGTCCAAAATATATTTACTGCTTTTTTACTTGGCACTGCAGAGCCAACAGCACCATGGGCAAGAGAGTGGTATGCTATTCATTTGCAAACCCACTGAAGGCAATAGTTTTGTACAGAGACGGGTAGATAATCCTTCTCTCTGTGAATCTCAAACAGTGCCAATTCAGATTTGGTTAGCAAAGTGTTGCACAATACTGATACATTTTACTAAGACATTAAGTATGGGTTTTTTCAGATATCCCTAGGAGATTCAGACACCCAATTTCAATTACTTTTAATTGGAATTAGCCATTTATTGTCTGTTAATTTTAATAAGAGTTGAGCATCCAAATCCCTTAGGCAGCTTTGAAAGTTGCAGCCTCAGTATGTTCTAAAGCAAGCTTCTCTGTTCTTATTGACTGTGTGGGTTCACTAACATATCAGCAAAAATGCACAGCTCACAACACTGAAATACGAGTAGCTCCATGTAAATTTTCTGCATTCAAAGAACGTACACATAGAACAAAATGGATACTGCCAAGATATCACAAGAAACATTTTTGTGCATGTTTGAAAAACAACTGCTTGAACTCCCAGAGCTGTTTCCTTTAGAGCAAAGAAATTAGCTCTAAGACACATTGTCTTTATGTGTATTTGCTCCTTTCTTCTCTCAGGGAAGTGAGGGTGGAAAAGGCTTCTTACACATTTTCTTTCAGGTTTAATATATCTCTTCCGTATAATAAGGGCTGTCTTGAAATGCTTCTTTCAGTCTTGAGTCCAGCTGCTGAATCCTATTGGCACGCCTATATGAACAGTAAATAGGCCAAATTCACCTTAGCAACTGATAGGGGCTGGGCGGGGGGGAGGAAGCTTGGGTCATAGTTTTAATTTTAAAAGTAGCCCTATGAATCATGGAGTGGTCCACTGCTCCTTTGATTGTTTCCTGACATTATCGCTACCCTTGCTTGTCTTCCTCTGGGCCTTTCATCAAGATCAGAATCATAGAACTGCAGAAATTATTAGAAGAAAAGGCCTATTAGGTCATCCACTTCCTCTCTCCCCAAAGGAGGTTTTTTTCTCTACTACACAGAGTTTGGTGGGACTTTTCCCCATTCTGCTTTAAAAACGTCCCAAGCAGGAGGTCTCCCTCCACTTTCCCTGGAAGATGATTTCTCCAATATGCTGTAGAAGTATTTTGTGCCATTAAACTGGTACCATTCTGTGGTAGCAACTGCACTGACCCAGTGGAAATACCAGGGGGGGCTGTGCTTCAGAAAATAACAGTCTCAATTACAAAGCCTTGGTTCCCCAGTCACCATGGAATCATTGATCAGGAATAATGACTGCCACCTCTCTGGCAGCTCCTTTTGCTCTTCTTCCATCTCGTTCAGTGGTTTGATCTGCTGTCTCCTTGGCCTCTTCTCATTCTATTCCTTGACCTTCCCTTACACTCCTTGCAAGCAGGCACAATGGAACCACATCTTCCATCTAATTTTCTTGCGCCTCTACAACTATCCTAACTATCGTTTTAATTTGTGATGTCTGGTAGTCCGTCCTCTGTATTCCAACGGATTTTGCTTGCTTGCTTTCTTGAACTCAAAAGCAACAAAAAGCCTTGTGTGTTTCCCCCCAGAAAGGCAATCTGCTCGGTACAAATTCATACAAAAATTTGCATTATGACAGCACTAAAGTTGCCCATTGAAGCACTCTGAAGTTGGGACCCACCAACGTTAATGTTGAACATGCAGTCTTAGCTCTGCCTAGTTCTGGGTATGCACTGCGTAATTACTTTTGCATACTACCTTTCAGACTTTGCTTTAGATGTTCCTGCAGATTTTATCAGTCTTATACCACTGCCATCTGGACTCCATTCAGAAGAGCTAACATTTCACACCTTCCACATGAAATGACTGTGAGTCTCTTGGTATCCATTCATACCATATTCTGTTCACAGGCTGGGACTGTCAGTTTTGGCATCTTCCTCTCAGAACTTCTTCAGGAATTCTTGCAATATGTAATTCTGTTCCTGTTTCACAGTGAGTCGCAGCTTATGCTTCCCCCAGGTCCTGCCTTTCATTTTTCAATTCTGGCTCGCTATTCCCCGCTGTACGCCACGCCTGCACACAGAGATCCATACATACAGAACACCACTCTAAGGCTAGTGTTTATTTTCAGCCAGTCACCCAAATCCCCCAATTTGTTCTTCTGTCTGTAATCTCATTGAAAACACTCCCTCTGGAGCACTGCTTTTGCCTTCACTAGTCTCTGTTCTCAGCTGTTCGCTGAATCATAGAATTGCAACTCTTTGAATAAAGCTGATCTAAGAAGTGAGGTGGGAATTTATAACCATGCAGACAGAAGACCTTTATGCCTGTATAGTGATTGGGTCCTTCACTGTACTCAAAGCCAACGCTAACATATAAATAGAACACGTAGGTATCAAGGACAGCAAAATGTTCAGAGACTTTTATTTATGTGAGTTGTTATGGGCTGTGAAAGGTATATATCTTCCATTTCGCCTTATGACAGCACTGACACTACAGGAAAAGCTATGGACCTGTATAAAGAGATCCTGAAATTCAACACCTCCTGTGTTTCTTTCATGCTGCTATAATGTTACACTGTTCTAGTTGTCACAAAAGAGGTTTTGTCTGGTTGTGAATTTTCTCTACATTTTCACACTATTTTTTTTCTATTGGTTTAATCATCAGAGTCAGTTTTTGCTATAATTCACTCCTGTATCTCCCAGTGAACATTAAAGGGAATGGTACCTATTCATCAGAGAGAGAATAGATCTCATAAAATGTTTGGGGGGGGGATTGTTTATATTGGAATTTTAAGATAATACCAAATAATATAACACATTTTAAAATTTGGTTTCACTTTAAAATACAGGAAAGAGGCAGTGACAAGGAAAAGGATGTTCTTCAAGTGGCTGTCCATATGTACTCCACTTTTGGTGCGCATGCAGCATCCTGTGGCTAGTAGTGTGTAATAGGCCACACCTTCACTCGGAGTGCCCTCATGCCTGCCCCACACAATGGGCAGAGTGAGGCCAACCATCCCTCAGCTTCTTCTCATCGCCCACCCCTGTGAGATGGAACTGCAAGCAGTGTCTTTATCTCTTGCACTTGGCTAGCTTTGTTTGTATTCCACTTTCTTAGTGTACATGGTAGTTGCTTGGTGGAAAGTACTTTGTAGATAGGGGGTTTTGGTAGGTTTCTATTAGGATGTAACTATCGGTTACAAAAGGTAACTGTGTATACTATTACAATTATATCGGATAACTGTTTAGCCAATATGATTTTGTGTATGTCCCCCCAAACCCTCCCATCAGCCCCCAGCTAGCAGCCCGAGCCCAGCTCCACAGAGGACCCCCATCTCGGACACATAGCCCCCAGTGTTCCACAGCATAACACTCCTCAGTGCCTGTACCAGCCTCCATGGGCAGCTTCAGCCTCCATGGGCAGCAGCAGCAGCACGTCTGCCATGGCCCAATGCTGTCACCATAGAGATGGAGTGCCTGCACCAACTGGTTAACTCCCATGCCAGCAGTTAACCAATAAGTATTAGGCTAAACGGTACGACTAATGCTTATCGGTTAACCGTTTAATATTTTACATCACTAGTTTTTACCTGGGTATTTCCCTTTTTATACCCAGGAGCAGGCAACAGTCCACATCCCCTGGCTTTAAATATTACCCCTCCTGTGAGGAGCCCACGTCTTTCAGTGAGAGGCATTATTTTGTCTGGGAGAGAGTGTTCACTTTTCAGGTCATTTTCAAAACAAATGCAGAAAGTGAGGGAAGCTTACCTGAAACTCTTCCTTTAGACAAACGGCTGAGATCTATCTTGAATCTGAGCAAAGAAGACCTTCTTGGAGCACTGCAATCTTCTTCTAAGAAGAAAAAAATTGTTGCTTAACTTACAGTAACTGTAGTTCTTCAAGTTGAGTGGTCCACATATATTTCACGACGCACTTTCCTTTCCTGCTACTATGGAGTCTCATAGCACACAGACACTGTACTTGTGAATGAACTGAGGGATAGTTGTCTTTGCTCCACCCTTTATGCCCTCAGGAGCAGAGAATGCAAGAGTACTCAGGATTCGGTCATGGCCCAATGGACACTGATGTCTAAAAGATTCTGATCTCAAGAGCATGGGGGCATGTCCACCGAGAATGGAATAAATATAGACAACATCCTGAAGAACCATAATTGCTGCAAGGTAAATAACAGTTTCACCTGCATGCCTGCTTCTCAAATATGTTCTAGTTTATTTTGTCTATATTCACCCTCTTCTCTTGCTTAACATCAGACCAAGTTTTATTGAAATGTTCCATTTACATGCATACCTTTTATTGCTTTCCCTTTAGATATGACTGTAGTCATATCTATATCTATATATATAGTTTTGAGATGCCTTCCTTTGCTGATGTTCCTGGTATATCTTTCCTGGTATATCATTTCCTGATATGCTCTAAGGATCATTTATTACCATGTCTGAATTCAGTGAAATCCATTTGGACTTTGCATATTAAGTCTGAAGATACTGAATAACCTAGGAGCATAGAGTGTAAAACGCTTGCATATTTAGTTTGATGACTGTAGGATCTCACCAGATGAAATTCTATGGCCTGTGTTATGCAGAAGGTCAGATTTTAAAGGCTAGTTTTGATCATCTAGTCTATGAAATATATTGTTGTTACGTATTAACTATGAATGTTGTAGTTCTTGGGCAACACCAGAATATGTGCCTGTGTATCCTATTCTCTTTCAGCAGACTATTCTCTCTAAATCTTATTTTCTCTTAATCTAATAAATTATACTGGTATCCAGTGTGACTGTTTAGAATAAACCATAACAATCTCTGGTAAAATAGCTATGGAACTTGCTAATGTGGCCATGTAGCTTGTTCTGTTTCTGCAGGTCCACTCCTCATCTGAACCATTGAATCCCAGGATTTTTCTCCATATTGGATGGTATTTTCAGATGCCCTCAGCATTGACTTCAATGGGCACAGAGTTAAGCCAATGCTGAGTGCTATTGAAAATATCATTTATATTGTGTTCCTTAACAGAATGGACATTTTCATTCTGTACACTAAGAGAAAATTATATATAATTGAAGGGAGGTGAGGTACAGTAGATAACAACTTTTCCGATAGTTCATTATTATGTACTTTGGAGCATATGGCCTCCTTCCCCATTTTTTTTCACATGCCTTGATATTAATGCTTAAGCAGAGTCAGCAGGTTCTAACTCGAAGATGTTAGAGGGCCCCTTGCCAATATTGCTCATGGATTATTAATATATTATATGGATTTGAATAACCCCAATTACTCAATGCAGGTTAGATTCCTGGATGTTTTCTCTACCATTTATTCCTAGGATGCCATAGTTCTAACACGCCTGATTAGTGCAGTTGTTACTGTGTCTTGGCAATACCTGTTGTCCAGTTATATGTATACATTGTAACTGAGAGTTACTTATGGTTAACTACCTGTACTTGCTTAACATCCAGAAAGATTTTTATACCTATATGATGTAATGAAGTGGCTGTTCACAAAATGTAGCTCTCAGAACCATTTTAAATTGTACCTCCTATACTGTCGATCATGTTCATGTTTCCATTAGATCTTCTATTACTCTATTTCTACATATGCATGCATGTGCATTTATAATGACTTCATCCTCATAGATTAATAGGGCAAACTAACCTTTGTGGTCTCCTGCATTCAAACCTGATTTATGCACATTTCTGGCCCCGTGCTTACTATATTGTCACAAGCGCTGGCACAACCATCACTGGTAAACTCTTGTTTTCAAGCTTTCTCTTGCTGTGCAGTATTAGCATATGCTGTTGAATTAGGCCCTGACTACTTTTTGGAAGGGCCGTGTGAGTCTTTCAGTGTACAGTTTGCGAGGCCTATTGGGAACCAACACGAAATAGGCAGGTTAAATGGGAGATAGACTGGGTTATGTAATTACTTTGCTGTTTTTATGAACAGAAGTGATTTTTTTAATTAAAATTTACATTTAATAACTTATCATTTTGACTCAATTGCTCCTTATCCTCTATGGACATTCTGGATGTAGATAATTTTAATTAAAAAAACCCAATAGATGCCTAACATGAAAAATAATAAGAAAGGATATTATATTCCTTCTTAAACATAATAATTATGGTGCTAATATTTTATACCATCCTTAATGAGAAAAAGGGAACAATTTCTTAAGGGAATGAAAGATAGTTGCTGGCTTTAAAGAACTGATCCAAAATCCACTGGAAAAAACTCCCATTGACGTCAGTAGGCTCTGGATTAGGCCATAAACCTCAATTCAGCAAAGCATGTATGCACATGCTTAACTTTAAGAATGTGCTTAAGTCCATCTTTATTCAACAAAGCACTTAAACACGTGCTTTCTTAAACTTAAGTACCTGAATTTGGACTTAAGGCCTATGCTGAACCAGCAGCTAACAGTAACCATTTTTTTTAAATGAGCCTCCCTCAGCCAAGACTGCCATGTTGCCCATATATTGATCAGAGCTGTGTCGGAGACAAAATTTCTGTTTTATGGGAAACTTTGTGTTTTCAAAATTTGGTTTCGTTACAAATTGGAATGAAACCAATATTTTCTTAATTTCACTTTGGATTAATCAAAATGTTTCATCAGAAATGTCAAAGCAGAACATGTCAGCATTATCAAAATGCTTCATGTCACAGTTTTTTCCTCTACAAAATAATGTAGAAATAGATGTATTCTCTCAGAAAGCTTCTGTTTTGTCTAAATGGCATTTGTGGACTAAAAAAAAGGTTCCACTGCATTATTTTTAATCTGTTCAAATGTTGATATATAATAGAGCAGTGAGAGCAAAAAGTGGAAGATATGCTAGGTGTTAATTTTATTAAAACTCAATAGTATCTGGTTGCTTCTTATCCCATTTGGGCGCATCTGTTAATGGAGATTAATATATTTTGAGTTCCAAAAATGTTTACAGGTGCAATAACATAAATGTAATAAAAACGAGGAATGCATTTTTCCCTTGCCTGTTTAAGGATCAGTATTTAGACTTGTAGAAATGTTTAAAAAAAATTTTTTTTTTTTTTTAAAAGAGCACCTATCCATATACTCTAGGCATTCTTGACATAACTAAGGCCTTGTCTACACAGGGATACTCAGGAAAATTAACCTGAATTACTGATCAAAGTGGATTAATAAAACCACATTTAAATCCTTGTGTGGCTGCCCTTATTCAGAAATAAAGTGGCCTTAATTTGGTATAGTTTCATTCACTTTGGAAGTGAATTAATCTGAACTGAACTGAACTTTAATTCTGAGGCCAGGTCTATGCTATAGACCTATATCAGTGTAACTATATTGCTCAGGGGTGTGAAAAATCCACAACCCTGAACAACATAGTTATGCTGACCTAACCCCCTGTGTAGAAAACACTGTGTTGACAGTTGAGCTTCTCCCATCGACGTACTACCACCACTTGGGGGGGGTGAATTAACTATGCTGATGGGAGAAACTCTCGTGTCAGCGTAGGAATGTCTTCACTGAAGTGCTACACTGATGCAGCTGCAGCGCTGCACATGAAGACAAGCCCTGAGTAAGAGTGTCTACCAGAGTAGTAGAGTTTAACCAGACTGCTTTAAATTCATAGCCTTTAAGGGCAGAAGGGACTATCCCGATCATCTAGTCTGACCTCCTGCACGTTGTAGAACACAGAACCTCACCCACCCACTCCTATAATAGACCCCCAACCTCTGTCTGGGTTACTGAAGTCCTCAGATCATGATGTAAAACTTCAAGAAACAGAGAATCCTCCATTTACTCTAGTTTAAACTGGCAAATGCCCCATGCTGAAGAGGAAGACAAAAAGCCCCCAAGGTCTCTACCAATCTGACCAACAGGAAAATTCCTTCCTGACCCCAGATATGGCGATCAGTTAAACCCTGAGCATGTGGGCAAGACACCAGCCAGACACCTCAGAAAAAATTCTCTGTAATAACTCAGAGCCCTTCCTATCTAGTGTCCCATCACCATCCACTGGAGATATTTGCTACTAGCAGTCACAGATCGGCTGCATGTCATTGGAGGTAGTCTTATCATACTATCCGCACCATAATCTTGTCAAGTTCTGTCTTGAAGGTAGTTAGGTTTTTCCCCCCCCATACCCCTCCTGGAAGGCTGTTCCAGAACTTCACTTCTCTGAGGCTAGAAAGCTTTGTCTACTTTCAAGCCTAAGCTTGTCGATAGCCTGTTTATATCCATTTGTTCTTGTGTCCACATTGGCGCAGAACTTAAATAACTGCTCTCCCTCTCTAGTATTTACCCCTCTGCATGGTGTGTTGCGCCCACACTGGCCCATAGAGGGTACATTAGACCCAATAACTACTCAGGCTTCACATGGAGGAGGAGCCAGGGAGCGCTGATTGATTAATTAGACATGAGGCTCAACGGCGCAGGATAGTGGGGACCGATATAAGCCAGGAAGCTGGCAACAGAAGGGGGCTGCAGGAAGGTTGGCTGAGCTCACTTGGGAGAAGGGAGGTGTGTGGGGACTATAGAGGGTCGTCCACACAAGGGCTTCATTCAGTTTGACCAAACGACTCCCAGTTTCTCCCTGGGAGGAGGGAGTTGAGAGGCTGGCAAACCCAGAGATGGGGGGGAAGCCTGGAAGGTAGGCGAAGGCTGAGGGAAATAGCAGCAAGGAACAGCAATGCAAGCCTAACCGGCAGTCCCAGCCTTAGCGATAGGCAATGTCCTCAGGCAGCACAACCTAAAGGGCGGCTGCTTGGATACAGCCACTCACCCCCCGGACCCTGGCGGCATCCGCCCACCTCCGGCCCCATCCTGGTGCACTGCCAGGATGTAGGCTGAAGCTGCCTGCCTCCTGCCTGGTCCCGATGCACGGCCAGGACCCTGGCGGCACCCTCCCACCCTGTCCCGGTACGCAGCCAGGAGCCTGGTGGCAGCTTCCAGCATCCTGGAAAGCAGGCAGCAGCCGCCTGTGTCCCTGCTGGCAGTGGGCAGCAGCCACCCTGTCCCTTCCAAAAGACAGGCTCCAGCTGCCCCTGGCTTTCTTGTCAATTTCCCCAATCCAGCGGAGAAATTGACAAGAATGACAGCCCCTGCACAACTGCAAATGCTCACATTTTTCTGCTGGGGGGGGCGCATTTTTATTTTGTGTAGGTGGCAGAATATGTAAAGCCGATGCTGCTAACAGGAGGGCCCCTGTGCTGGAACCTGGAGTGAAGGACAGGCCCAGGTTCCCCTAGCAGCCATTGGGGATGTGGCAAATACTTAGCAGAGGACAGTGCAGCAGTTCACTTTGAAATAAACCAACACCAGTAAACCAGCCGATTTACCATAATCCTCTGCCCCCTTCCACGTCTGTGAATTCTGGATTGCCAACAAGATAGTGCTTTCATCCATGTATATTTGAGACGGGCTTGAGCGTGAAAATTCCGATTTGATTAGAGGTGCGTGAATTGACGTGTGTGTTCTGATAACGAACAAACTGAAAAGCTGCAATATACAGACGTGGACAAAACATGGAGTCACCCATATTATAACCCCTCCAACCGCTTTTTACATGTGCAGTTATTTCCATAGATGCTACCTCTGCATGACCCTTCCTACTGACCGACAGCAACAATTAAGCGCTTATGTGAGACAGCAAGGAATGGCAATTCATCCCCTTGAGTACATGGCAACCAAGGTAGCAATACATTCGCCCACCCCTGGGCACCCACTCCAACACTTGATTTGCATTTGCTTGCTCCAGATGGCACGTCCGCCTGTTCTGCAGGCACCATGCTGCGTGTGAGTGTTCAGCAGACAGATGTTTGTAATAATTAGCTGATTTCTACTTCTCTCCTTTAGGCACACAGCAAGTGATGCATCGAACAGTGATGTTCAATCACCCACTAACTTTGGTCCAATGGCCCCTGCTGAGGAGATCTATATAGCTGTTATCAGGTAAAATAAGATGGCAATCCTGCAGCCTGTTATTTTAGTGATAGCAATTTTATTGTGGAATATGTCCCTTAATTGCAAAGTTTGGAACATCAAACTAGCCCTCACCCTAGGACTCCACGCAACAGCGTAAGTTAGGCATAAATCCATTCTGACTGACCATTACCCTGAATCTGCCCCAATATAAATAAGCAGAACTGCCTTTCAGTGGTCAGGATCGATGGTCTACAGTGAATGAGGCAGGGCTGCATCTGTCTGAATACCAGAATCACCCACAAAGTTGTTACTGGGGCATTCAGTGCACTGAATGGGACACACCACGCGTTGTGAATGGCATGCGTAGGACCCAGGGATCTTGAAAGCTGTATTATGGAGGTTGTCTGCAGGTTTTGTGTCTGTTGTTCTGGCGAGGTCTGGTGCTGCTTTCAGTCGGTATGTCCTGCTCAGTGGGGAGCTTGCTTCTGATGATGAGCTTGGAGAGGTTGAGAGGTTATATGAAGGGCAGAAGTGGGGGTTCAGGAAAGATTTCTTTCAGGTTAAGGTCCCCATTGAGTATATAATCCCAATATCTATGTGGGTGAAACCAGACAACCACTATGCTCTCAAATGAACTCACAGAGGAAAATGATAAAAGACAAAAACACCCTGTCACCTGTGGGTGAAAACCTCAAAGCGATCACTCTATATCTGACCTATCTATCCTCATCCTCAAGGGAAACCTGCACAACACTTTCATAAGACTAGCCCGGGAGCTTCAATTCATAACTTTGCTAGACACTAAAAATCGTGGACTGAATAGACACACTGGATTTATGGTTTGTAACCTGCTAACAATCTCCTCAGCTGTTCCCCCCTTTCTTGCCCCACCACCCTTTCCTCCATATGATTGGATGGTCCCTTGAAATATGTGTTAATTACTTATGCTAAACAATCTGGTCAACTCTTGTATTTAGTGTAGTGACACTTTGAGTTAGCCATGTCTACACACACAGTGCTGCAGCAGCTCTCCTGCCAGCATAATAAAACAACCTCCGCAAGCAGCGGTAGATATGTCAGTGGGAGACGCTCTCCTGCCGACAAAGCGCTGTCCACACCGGCACTATGTTGGTTTATTCACACCCGAGTGACGTAAGGTATGCCAACATAAACAGTAGTGTAGACATAGCCTTAGTTTCCCAGACCTGAAGAAGAGCTCTTTGTAAGCTTGAAAGCGTATCTCTCTCACCAACCAAAGTAGGTCCAATAAAAGATATTATCTCATCCACCTTGATGGATCAACATGGCTACAACAACACTGCTTACACCAATCTAGGTATATCTAGTGCAGGAAACAACACTTTTTGTTTGTTTGCTTTCTGCTCACTCTTTCAGGACTAGCATTTATAAAATGTCGTAGTCCTGAAAAGCTTTTGTACGGATCAGTGGAAGTGTTTCTAAAGCTCTAGGTATGAATCTTACAAACATATCATTCTGTTGACCACCTTGATTTTTTTTCTCTCACTTTCCTTCTAATGTGAATGAATAAGCTAATAGATCGCGTTCCACTAGATCGAGGGATAAATGTTAGGCCAAGGTCCCTTTTCAGATGATAAAAGTATTTGTTACTAACTCTAGCAGAGTTCATGGGAACAATCATTATACTTATGAGGATAAAGCAATAGATGGAAATCAGATACATGATTTCAAGGTCTATTCTAATGTCATCTGCCAGTGCTAAAGTTAAATACCTGATGCCTTTGGAAAGATGGGGAAATCATATTTCTTATAGAGCTCCAGGAAGCTGTTTAGCAGAGATTCAAAGCAGTGAATGAGCACCTTTAGACTGGCATGGAAAACCTTGTGAACTCATTCATTCCTTTAGCTTTGGAATGGAACGCAAGTCTGAAAACTGCTGCTATTTCTACATTTGACTCTGTTGTGCATCTGAGAGTGAGACCAGTTAAGGGGGTGGGGGCAGGGAGGAGGGAGAAGCTTTTAAACTGTTGACAAAATGGCAAATTTTTCTTGAAGATTTTTCTATTGCTTTTATTTGTATCTCTGTAGGTTCATTTGCTTGGTAAGCTTTGATAGAGAAAAAGCGTTTGTGTGCCAAGCAGGTTTCTCCAAGCTTTTACTAATCCATACGAGTTTTATCAGTAATTGGTTTGGGTGTATTGGCAGAACTTGATAGCTTTCAGCAGGGTTTGTACCTTCAGATACATTTTCATTATCTAAAAAGAACAGTATTCTGTAGATCTTGTTTGTTCTTTTATTCCAAAATAACTGCTTTTTTAACAATGGAATATCTGGTGCTCAGACTATTATCATAATAAATTCATATATTTTACAAAGTAAAACTGATACATGCTCTCTGCTTGTACCTAATTACAGATAGCTCTGCTAGGTTCCACAGCCCCCCTTCACCCTTCCTCCCCCCCCACACACGTTACACAAAGGAATCTAATTAAGAAAGGAGGAATCACCATGAAGACGATCCATTAATGAACATTGTTATCCTTTTAAACTGACTCTTAGTGAATTTGAGTCCTGGTCCAACACTCATTGACTTCAGTCAGGGGCTTTGCACTGGGCACAGGTTTTGATGAAGGTGTTTAACTGGCAGCACTGGAAAATGAATTAGCACAGAGAACAGAATTGTGGGCTTTTCCTTAGCATCCTACCTACCTTCATGTGCCCCAGCTGTACTCTGAAGAGACAACCACTAGGGGTAAGAAGGTAGTTGAATACTCAAGTCCTTTCTATCCTTGTGCTTCTGCTGAATGCTGATTGGCATGATGGTCTGGGAGACGTGAATATTTAGCCACTATGAAGTGGACTGACACCCTCAACACATTTCTGGTGCAGAATCAACATTAAAATCCCACTGCAGTTACACTTACCAGGGTGTTTGCGGTGTTTCCTCTTCTGTGTTCTCACTCTTGCACAAGAAGCTGCAGGTGACTAATAATTTAAATTTTTAGATCCCAGTTCAGCCAGGTACTTCAGTACACGCCTTGCTTTATGAACGAACGGGCTGGCCAAAGTCAAAGGAACTATGCTCGTGCTTAAAGTGAGGCATGTGCTGAAGTGGGGCTCTCACAACACCTGGTCAGAACAGCTACACTGTCAGATGCTAATGGCACATGGTCGCTAGCGATCAGGGCTGCATTTATGCAGGCTACCTAGATGTGACATAGTCTGGGTACCACCACCAGTCCATTCAGCCCTCAGAATTATCATCCTCACTTCTCCACAGAAATATAAATAGATACCCTTGATCCATAGCAGTACCCATGCCAATTAGAATGAATGACTTCTCCAATACAGACCAGAGCTAGCCTGGAAACTCACATAGGCCTCCCAGGCTTGGCAATGCTCCTTACAGTATTGGTTTAGCCCAGCATAACTGAGAACTATCATCAAGATGGCAGGAAGAATTAAATTTGTAACTATATGAATCAGCTGTAGTTACTTAATCATCACTGAGGTTAGCCTCTACCGTAACTAGCTAAAAATAATTGTTAGAAAGTTTCGTGTTGTAAATGTTCTTAAGATAACAAAGCTCTTGTGTTTTCACTCAAAAACATACCACTAAAAAACCAAGTACCCCAAGAGCAGAACTAAAACTGTAGTTAAAGCGTGTACTCTGACAGAAGGTTCATTCTGGCACATGTGAATGAGAAGGGCACACAGCTGCTCTCACTTACACCCGTGTGAGACAGGAGTGATGGGATTAACCTGGATGTAGATGGGTGTAGGAGAGAGAGCGGAGTCTGGACTGCAGTGTAATCATCCAGTGGGGAAAATCTTGCTAGCTCCTCTCAGTCCCCCTCTGCTCTTGCTCTGCGTCTTCTCCCCTTCACCCGCCGCTTGCTCATGTGGGGAGTCGGGGGTGGAGGAAGGCGACAGAGTGGGAGGTGGGAAGAGGCAGAGCACGGGCGAGCCATGGGGGCAGAGGCGTAGCAGGAGCTGCCGCCCATGACCTCTGTCTGAGGGGAGGCTTAGGCCTCCCAAGGTTCTTATACCCACCACCCACGAGCATGGGTAAGGACGGAGAGGGCTGGTGTTATGCTTAAGGCCTTGCCTGGGACTCTGGGCCCCATTCCCAGCTCTGTCACAGTCCTTCTGGCAAATCACTGACGCTGTCTATGCCGCCTAATCGGGTTGTCACTCGTTCTCTAGACATAGCTCCTGCTATGAATGGGGTTGGATGCTCAACAGGTGAAGTAGCAGCAAACCTTACCGCTCCGAAGCTGAGCACAGCTGTACTTGGCCTGTTAGCCAGCTAGCAGTTTGTGACACAAAAATCCTGTCCCAACTCTTGCTTTCACCTCCTCCCTTTCACAACACTCTGCTTGTTTTTCAATCCTCCTGAAGTCAGATCCAAAATGCAGCCTCCAACAAGACAAGCTTTCATGCATCTACTATAAATGCTCATCCAGGTTTAAAGGCAGCTATTGATTTTCGCTAAATACCAATCAGGAGTGAGCAGAACCCAGTAGGACATTGGGAGGGTCTGTTGGACACAATCTTCATTAAGGAACTTTACTGATATCGTTCCACCAGTGCAACACAAAGCCCTACCGCAGGTGAACTGTGTGTGTTCAAAGTGGAACTGGAGCAGGTCACTCACTGGTCCTTTGGATGGCCGTGTAGCCCAGCCTTCTCCAGTGCTCTCCAGTAGAAGGAATAGGGTAGAAATGGTGGCAAACAAACAGAAGTAAAAATGCACTTCTAAGACCAAAACTGAATTTCAGCAAGTTACAATCATTGCCTCTGCAGGTTTCTCACCTGTACTCAGTTCCCAGAGACTTCAAACCTCTTGGCTGAAGGACGCAACGTTCTGTGACTTCAAGAGCTCTGGTCCCTTCCATCCCTCAAGTGATAGATACCAAAATGGCTTTTTTTTTCCTCTGCTTATATCATCCCAAAGTTCTTGGACTCTGCTTCAAGAGGCAGGAAGGCTTCTTGGGGATGCAGGCACCATCCCCTGCCCGGATTGTTAAGCAACTGCCTTTCCCATTTGCTCTCCTGATGGCTTTGTTTACCTTGCCGGTAAATGTGCTTTTCTTTCTGTGGTCACACTTTGCCTAACTTACATTGGAAACACATTCAAGCAGGTGGAACCTCATTTATTTGTCTGGAGCAGGCCTGGTTTAGGAACTGCTGAGAATATTAATGACCAGTGAGTTATTAGTTTCCCTAGGCTATGTTACATTCCAGCTTTTGGGTAAATACCATCAGAACAGTCTGTTGGGGTACACTGAGTATGTCAGACCTGGCAAAAGTTGATCACACAGAGAAGTGAACCACTAATGGCTACAGAAGGGAGCCACTGCCTAAGGACCCAGGCAGAGTGCGTGGTTGCAGGGCTAAAAGACTGATGCAGGCTCCTTGCTGCAGCCAAGAAGATGGGAGATCAGCTCTCCTCTCCCTGGCTGTAACAGGGAGCATGGCAAAGTGCTCTGCCTGCGTCCATATGTGCTGGGATCCCTGTTGAAACCAGATGGAGGGGCGCACTGCTTTTCATCCCCCTGGCTACAGAAGGGAGCCACTGCCTAGGGACCCAGGTGTAGCACCCAGGGTTACAGGATGTGTGCAGTTTCCCTGCTGCAGCCAGGAGGACAGGAGATCAGCGAGAAGGCAGCCTCTGCGCAGAACTCCTTCCATCTGGCTGCAGTGGGGGGCAGCCTGCTGGTGGACACTGGTAGACTTTCAGGGCTCTAAAAATTATATCTGTGGCCCTCGAGCCAAAAAGGTTGGGAACCAGTGACGTAGCAGGTGCCTGAAATATTTACACATGAAGGAGTGGTTGTGAAGATGAGGTAGCTGTAAAACAAACAGAGTTGAGCCGAAAAGCAGCAGTCATGTGTAGGATGTCATCAGAGACCTCAGGCCTCCACAGAATGGCTCAAGGACATGGGGCAAATAAGGGATGGGGAGAATCCTGAAATACAAGAGGCCTTACTCCCAGGTTGTGGGCAGCTGGGGTGGAGTTTATTTAGCTCTGGAGATGGTTAATTCATAAAAAAGAAACCCCCTCACATTATTATTTAAATAAAAGGGGTAAAACATACATAGCCTGCAAGAAAAAATATTTGCAGCAAATCTACCAGCTGTCTCTGTATTTTATGGAATGAAACCTGGGTTTTATCCTCCTCCTCTCGTTCCTCTTTCTATCAGACCATTTCCATGAATAATGTAAATGAGCATTTGCCACCTGAGGTGAGGCTAATTAAAATGTTAAATGTGACTTTAAATGGAGTGTCTACTACTACTTCATCATGTTACATATTATGAGCTTCACTTGTTTAACTAAAAGCTTGCTTCCCGCTGGTTAACAGCCATCTGTGATAGCCGAGACAGAACTTTATGTGCCCGTGATTTGAGCGGCATGCCGTGTTTAACAGTGATTAATGGCAGCAGTTATAAATAGGTGTGCGTATGTGGATGCTAATCTTTTGAAGAAGGTTATAAAGTGACTGTCAAAGTGAAAAGTCTAACACTAGGATGTCTCTGAAGCGGTACTGATCCTCTTTAGATTCCTTCATAGTCCCTTTCAGGTATCATCAGCTTCCATTTCCCCTCTGCCACAATCTTTAGATGCTAATGCATTTATAGGAAGATGACGCCCAGTGGGAGACTTTCTAAAATGTTGCTTAGTGTTTGGAGGAGAAGATTCATGTCTTCTTAAAGGGAATTGTGCAAATCCATTTGTCAATATGCATGAAATAAATGGTGAGGCAGATATTTTTCATAGATCGCTGTGTGGATTGTGCATATGGTTCCCTTATCGGACAGGTTCTCTCCAGACTATGCCTATTGTTGGGGCTCAGTGATTCATTTCAAGAGCAGTGAAATAAAACTAATCACACTTGCCAACTTCCAAGTGCTTTACAAACACGTGGCACCTGGGAGCCTGGGAATTCGAGCTGCAGAAGGGAAAAGGCATTTTAGAGGCTGGTACCTGACCCTGAATCTTGTGTGCCACCCACACCTCTCTGAACCTCGCCGTCCTGCTTCCAAGGCTGCAGAGATCCTCTTGGTAGAGGGGCAGGTGAAGTTCTGCTTCACAAGTCCTCTAGGCCGCCCAAGGATGCCTGTCCTCTGTGGGGTGTGGAGCCAGGGGCCCTCTGCATGTGTGTGCAAGTGAGCACCGGAGAAAGGGCTGGGGATCTGCACTGCACAGATCCTGCCATCCTACCCTCTGGGATTTGCCCCTTCGTGTACACAAAGAATAGGCTATATTTGCGACTGGTTCTGGTGAGGTGCATTGAGAGATGACGCACCTCCCCATGGGGCATCCTGCCATGACTGCAGTCCCTAACCTCATGTGTATATGACACTGCCCCTCAGAGCTCAGCTTGCCCCAATGGGGGTTGGGGAGAGGCAGGTCCCTGGCCCCGACCCCCACCTGTGGCATTAGCTGGGCATACAGAGGGGAGCAGGCAGCCTCAGCCTAAAGGATCATTATTGTTGTTGTGGTAGCATCTGGTGTCCCAGTCAGGGTCAGGGCCTCATTGCGCTAGGTGCTGTACAAACACTGAACAAAGACAGTCTTGCCCCAAGCAGGTAAAGCAGGGCTCAATGTATGCAGTCCCACCAGCTGCCCGCTGTGAGGCTTAGGGTGGGAGTTTGCTTCTCTGGGCTCCTGCCATAGCATGGCAGCTCCGCACCATGCCCCAGGCAGCAAGGCTGGGATTTTTAATGGCGCCTAAGAGAGTTAGGGACGCAGTGAAATTCAGTGGCATTTGGTGCCATGCTCCCTTCGGCTCTTCTGAAAATCAATCCTAAATGCCACCAATTTCCCCCGGTTTAATAAGGTTGCTCAGCCTCTTGTATATTTGATCTTTTGCTCTAAAATAATGGGCAGATGAGAACCTCGAGCCAGTATTCAGTAAACTGACCTGCCTGTCATTTGCTGTGTGACAGCAAGACCCCCTTATCCAGGGCAGAAGGAAACGGTTGGGCCCAAATGACCTGACATCTGAGACTCACGTTTTGTCCTGTGAGTGATATGCAGCCAGGCAGATGTACTATAATGAGCTGAGCATCTGAATTAGTCTCGTCTCCCCATTGAATGATGAGGATAAGACACTTCTGACTGTGATGACACTCAAACCTGGCTCATCCTCATCAATGCCACAGATATACTGTGCCTCTATTCGCAGAATCCCAGGGGATGCTAATCAAGTTGTCGTCAAATATCCTAGCTCACAGCATTTTTGAGGACATGCTAGTGCAATGCTTTGCCCTGTCATTTTTCTTTTCTATTTTTTTTAAAGTTGAGTGAGTCACCAATTTCTATATAGCTGTGACAATAGTCCCTACTATAACAACAAGCCAATGGCAGAACACCAAATACCCATGAGCTAGCGAAATTAGCACTAACTAGGAAATCCATCCATTTCTTAATTTCCAGAAAATTAAATTAGCAGATCCTGAGCCAAATGTCTCCTGCTCAAAGACCCTCATCCTTAGTTATTTTGCTAAGAGCCAACAGAGGCTCACAATAGTCCAGCTCTGACCAGTGGTCACCCCCCAGCTTACATCTACTGTCTATGCAACTATCCAGCACGCATTAACAGCCCCCTGTCCCACCATCAGTCAGCAAACATAAGGGTTTAAGATTTAGCAGATGCATGGAGGAAGCGACTACAGTGTGGCTTGCAGTCACAGACTGCCTTTCTGGGGGTGGAAGTAGTGAGTTTCTCATGGAAACTGCATGCTCCGGGTATTGAAGACAATGGCTCTGGGGAAGGGGATTTGCTGGGAGGAAGATTCAGGGTGGGTCAGATTGAGGGCGGGAGAGTAAGGAAGAGAAGAAAACAGATCCGGTTTGCTAATAAGACAGAAAGCCTAGGTAAGGAGGTAAACAAAACGTGGGGCCACGAGAAGAGCCCAGGTAACCATTGCCCGTGTGTTCCCATGTATGCTGTGAGCACTGTGCTCAGGGACATGTTTCCTTGTATGTTCAAGGCATCCAGGACACTCTTGCCTGTAAGGCCGATAAATAATCTGGGTCTTTGCCCCATCTCAAAGCCCAGGGAGCTGTGAGAAGTTTTGCATCAACAGCAAAGTTGCTGCAAAAATCCACCAACCAGCTGTGGAAACGAACTCTCTCTCTCTCTCTCTCACACACACACACACACACCCAGAGAGTCCTAGGTGCTGATCCTGCAAACACTTTCACATGTGCTTAGCTTTGTGCACTTTGAGTCCCATGAAACGACTCACCTCTGTAAAGTTAGGCCCCTGCATGAGTGTCTGTAGACTGGGGCCACAGAGCACCCCTTATAATCCGAGTATGATCTGCTATTTTATTACGTATGATGTCCTGATACTCAGCTGAGCAGTTTGCATCTGTGTATTGCATCCTAATGCCCCAGTACCATCGTCTGATGATAGAATCCCATCAGAATCGCTACGACATATTAGGCTGGGTCATGAGGACTACTCGATGCACCCCTGATTTTAATTAGTGCTCTCTGTCCTCCTGTCTTGCCCCCTACCCACTCCTGCTCGCAGGCCTGGCTCCCAGGGCATTCTCCCGTTTCTAGGGAGATAAGGAAACACCAGGCTGCTTAGTCGCTGTCCCCCATACTGCTGTGCATGCTTGTGGGGAGTTCTCTTCTGCTTGGTTCCCCGCTTGCCATGCCGTACACCACGCAGGGTGAAAGGAGATCCTGTCAGACCTGCGGTCCACGTGGAAGCCAGGCATGCTGCCTCTCCAATGTTCCTGCTGCTCTTCCTTTGCCCTGTCTGTCATCATCAAAGTACTTCCCACAGCCCTTTCACTTCAGGAAGAGAATCGAAGGAAGGGGCTGGCGACCGAGTCCAGGACTTTATGACACGGTATCTTCTTTATAAGCAGACTGGCATTTAGCAATGATAGCCTATGTGCAAAGCAGTGAGTGGGGAAAAGCTGGCTTTTCACCCCTTGTCCCCCTTTTTTAGAACAAAAAAGGAAATAAAGGAAACCCCAGCCTTCCACCACGCTCATGAGAGATGCCTATTTAGGGCAAGACTGGTTCTCCTAGGCAGCTGTGCCAGGGAATTAGGAGATGTAAGACTGCCCTTTAATTCCCTGCGCAGTCAATCTCATCATGAAACACAGCGTGGGGTGAGAGATGCAGCCTTTGTGGGCCTGTGCGGGTGGTTGGGAGTTGCAGGGAATGGGCAGAGCCTCGACTGCCCCACTAGCACAGCAAGCAACACAGCTGAGCTGGCACAGTGGGGCTGTCATGCACTACTGGGCAGAGACCAACAGCAGATTCCCTCCATCCTGGAAGAAGGGAAGAAATTGTGACTGAACCACAATCCCGCCCTGGGCTGCGTCTCTGACGGAACAACTACATGCTGCCCCTCGCCGTGGACCCTGAGTCAATAATTCATCTTGCTCTTAAATCAGAACCCCCATTCTCCTTCTCTTGCCCAGCGCTCATGGTTTCTTAATATAAGAAACCCTCCCGCCCCAGCTTTCAAGTAATTCTTGTTAGACCCCCAGCTTGTATTTATGCTCCAAAAGTGTGGATGCTTCAGTGAGCTTTGCTTAAGCATTTTAAATTTAGTGCAGCTGCTCCAAAATGAACTCAGCCTTTTGAACTTCACCCATTGCTACTTAAAAGTACTATACGGTGTGGCCAGCCATTAATCATCCTTGAACCTTAAATGATGGATTCTTAATGAGTGCAAAAGGAACAGAATATAAATGAAAAGCGGGTTTCATTTTAAAACAATTTAAACCTCCTTTTCATCTCTGAAGATAATAGGGTCTGATTCTTCTATAGTGGAAATTAGCTTTGAATCTTAATTATTAGCCTGGAATTGTTAATTTACATTTCTCTAGCTCACAAAGAGTGAGAGTACACAGGGCTTCCTCTTCCACCTTGACAGCGCTTAAAAAAAACTATTCTGAAAGTCAGATTTTGATGTCTTCATTCACCCTAAGTTGTAACTTTGTCTGTGAGTAGCCCTGTTTACTTCAATGGAGATACTCGCAGTGGGAAATACTACTCAACGTGAGTAAAGTTATCAGAATCTGGCTATAAATGTCCTGGTATATTTGAAAGAGTTTGGGTGGGAGCATAAATCCCTTTCTGCCATTTGAGTGTCTACTCACACACGAATAAGTCCCATAGACTTCACTGGGCCTGCTTGTGTGAGTAACTGCTCTCCAGTGTAGGCCAGGGGCTCATGTTCTGCTCCAATGTTTCTTTTAGGACATAAGTGAACTTGTGTACAGTGTATCGGATGCCTTTAAGCATATTTTAAAATATTTTGCATGTAAGAGTGACAATGGATTTATTATCTTCATTGTTGTAATTTTAGCATTCATAGTTATTTGATGGAAACCATTACATGGAAAAATATGCCACTCTGCGGTGTTGGCCACCCTTCATTGCTGTAAAATAAAGACGATGAAAAAGAAATGAGTCCACAGGACAGGAGGAGTTATAGCAATGTATGTATCAGGGAGCGGAGTAGGTCTAAAATAAGACGTGATTAAGGAGAGTTGGCTGCTCTAATAAGGAGAACTCAAGGGGGAAAATAAAAATGATAGGAAAAGATAACCGGAGATTGTAACAGACCTTCAGGATGGAAAAGGAGGCCAGTGTGTGGAATGGTTATGCAGATTCATAAAGAGTCTAGCATAATGATCATGGCGGATTTTAATGACCCTGATATAGACTAGAATAAGAATTGCAGAATGGTTGAGAAAGGATGAATATTTCTGGTAGTTGTTTCAGGACTGGTTTCTTGCTTTTTTTTCTTCAGAACTCAATAAGCTCAAAAGCGGTAGCTGTTGGAAATGAACCCGAATTGACAAATAAAAGGTAGTCATCTTCAGAGGTGAAATGATCGTTATGCCATCAGATTTGTTTGAGGTCCTTGGGAGGATATGTTCAAAGGCAGCAGCACAAAAATATTGGATTTTAAAAAGGTAGTTTTGAGAGAATGTGAAAGGACTTGAATGCAAGTGATTGAGGAGAGCTATTGGCCAGAAATTTTGCTCAGAAACAGTGGGAGGTACAGTTGGTGAAGAGGGGATATTGATGCGATAACTGTTTAGTTCTAAATAACCTCTTACTGTCGATAATAGCAACAGATGCCACCCTTGTTCAGCAAGAAAATGATTGTGTTCAAATAACCAGGGGCCAGGTCAATTTGTCCTGTGGGTGGAAGGGAATGAAGGAAGAAAGTCTGGGGAGGGAGACAATTTCACCACAGAGATTCATCAGGGATATGAAGATTTCCCTCCTCCTCCCACCCACTGGAATAGTTGGGTAATTTGTCCCCCTGGCCTATAGAACCCCCAGGATCTTTGAAGATCCCTGGGGATCCAGAAGAGGCCAAGGTCATCCATGTGGACAGGAAGTTTTCTCTGCCTCTGCACTGGTCTGTGGATCCGACCCCTCCCTAGCTTATCCCCAAGACTGTGAGGACTTTCTATGCCAGTAGATGCCCCTGAATTCCCATTAAAAGAAGGCTCTACAGTCTTCAAGATGCCTTAGGCTGCATTAACTCCTCGGTGGATTTCCTGCTGAGCTAGCAGATGGACGTGCTCCACTCCCAGACTTGCGCCTACTTTCTCCAACTCATTGTTCAGATGGCCAGAGTTCTCTTTTCAGAGCTAGCAACAGGGGAAGGCAAAGCCTTAAAGAAGATACAGCCTTGCACTACAGCCAGGGAGTCTCTCCTTGCATGGCTAAAGAGGAATTTTGACTGAACACTTACCCAAATGCTACAGAAATGAGACAAACTAAAGGAGGCACCAGCAATAAAACAGTGGTGGTTGAAAAGCAAAGGGCATCTGATTACAGCATTGTATAACTGTTGAGGCTTCCATTTTAAAGGGATAATAAATAAATCTTATAAGCATGTTACAGACATGCATGAATAGCTTGTGTTATAGATGTCTGTAAGACCAGAATATAGAATCATAGAAATGTGGGCTGGAAGGGACCTTGGAATGTCATCTAGTTCAGCCCTCTGCCCTAAGGCAAGACCAAGTACACACCCCTAACGGGGTGTTTTTTGTTTACTCTGGTCTTGGAAACCTCCAGTGAGAGGGATTCCACAACCTCCCTTAGAAACCTATTCCTATGGTTAGAAACATTTTCCTACTATCTAACCTAAATCTCTGTTGCTGCAGATTTTACTTCTTGTCCAACCTTCAGTGGATGTGGTGAGCAATTGATCCCCATCCTCTGTATTGCAGCCCCTAACATATTTGCAGACTATCACGTCCCCCCTCAGTCTTCTTTTCTCAAGACTAAACATGCCCAATTCTTTCAACCTTTCCTCATAGGTCAAGTTTTCTAAACCTCTTATCACTTTTGTTGCTCTCCTCTGGATTCTCTCCAATTTGTACACATCTATCTTAGTGTGGTGCCAATAATTGGACACAGCAGTCCAGCTGAGGGATCACCAGTCAGAGTATAGAAGGACAATTACCTCCTGTGTCTTAGATCTGACACTCCTGCTCATACACCCCAGAATGATATTAGCCTCTGTTGTAACTACATCACATTGATGGCTCATTTTCAATTTATAATCCACCATAACCCCCAGAGCCTTCTCAGCAGTACTATTGCCTAGCCAATTATTCTCCATTTTGTAGTTGTGCATTTGATTTTTTTTCCTTCCTAAGTGTGGTAGTTTGCACTTGTCTTTATTGAATTTTGTCTTATTGATTTCAGACCAATTCTCCACTTGATCAAGGTCATACCAGGAGGCAATATTATAACTGGGTATAAGCCATGGTTATGAGCAACCTGTTGGACTCTATAACAACTGATTCCCATTTTTAAAAAAACCTATTAATTTAATGAACTCTTTATAAACTATTTAAGAAGAACTTTAATTTGGAATGTGTCCAAGTGTTGATCTAATTGTAAATATGTTAAGAAGGATGATCTATATCTCTAATAATATTAGGGCAAATCCTGTCATTCTCATGGCTCTAATAGCCGTGGAACTGCCCCGTGCAGTTGGTGATGTGTTGTGGAGTGCTAAGTCAGGGAAGGGGACAAGCATGGACATTGGTTCTTCAGCCTACACAGATTCACTGGCCAAAACCCCCTTGTGAGAGTGGGACCCAGCAACTATTGGTTGCTCAGCAATAGATACACAAGTTGAAAATTTTCCATCAATTCTTCTTAGTGCAAAATGGCCTCAACAGAATGGATGTTTTCATGAAAACCCCAAAAAACACTTGAAGAAAGAAGTCTTCAGCAACTTTTCTCTAAATTTGGTAGTAAGGTGTAGGGCGTTGTCTGTATCTGTGTCTGTGCGAAAGAGAGAGAAGAGAAAACAAAGTCTGGTCCCAGTAAGCAGTGTGTACCTTCTTCCGGTCCAGATGGGAACCACTTACTTATGGTTTCACTGACAGTTCCAATACGCCTGCGCTGTGATTTTTTTACCCTCCAGGGCATTGTCCTCAGCAGTTTCTGTATGTAGGGTTATTAGGAGCCATTTCACCATTGTCTCACAAGCAGAAAAGACCTGTCCCAAGGCTCTTCTTCTACCTCCATGGTGTGCTCACTTTCCTTGTTTGGAGCTGCTTGCGAATGAGAAACGTTTCTGTCTTGGTTTCTTTGTTACATTTTTAGGTGCTTTTACTTTGTCTTAGAGGAAGAGCAACTTTGGAGGCAGTCAACCTTTTTCTTCTTCTTTACAGTTCTGTCAGAGCAGCGTACAAGTTTACAGGACTTTCTCCTTGTTCTGAATAATGTTTCTTCCCTTTCCTTAAAGAGAAGGATTAAGACACTTTTGCACTAGCCTTATGGAACATAGTCCCTCATGCTTCAGCAGACAGTTCTACCATCTGTCCTGCGATTAGCTGTTCACACTTAAACACCTCTGCTGCATCCTCCCTGGGGGCTGGGAATCTGTTCTTTAGCTTTTTTTGTGTTTGGATCATTTCTCCTGTGGCTGGTGGAACTGTTAGTCCTGCAACTGTATGTGAAAATGATTGTGGTGGGGGAAATTTGCAACAATCACAAACTTATTGCTCCAGCTTGTATTTGTGGCAGTCAAAAAAAAAAAAAAAAAGAGAGAGAGAGAGAGAAACAGAATACAGGACTACTAGTAAAGCGACACTAGATTTAAGGAGGGAAGTGCATTTTTTCTATGAAGTCTGATATTCAGGTCACTGATCTGTAACACCTTCCCTTATGCTTCATCCCTAGATAGAACAGCATATACTATAAATGTTTTCTGCTGCTAAAAATACTGGGATGCTAAAAGGCACTAGATGGCCATATCAATGACCGTAACTCTCCACCTCTGTTTCTCACTACAAAACAGAACCTTCTAAAATCCCATTTCCATGCCCAGGCCAGCTCCTAACCTGATGTAAATGGGCATAGCTCCATCAGAACGAATGCCATCTTACCTTAGTTCAGAATATGCTCCAGAGTCTAATACATTTTATGCACAGGGGAGGGAATAGTGATTAGACTCAGCTATGGAGAAAATCCTGTAGATTTCCCCCAAGAAATGTTGGGGCCCTCAAATAACTTTCCTAAACCCTGATCCTGCAAATAGATATGCTAGTGTAATCCTCTGACCCTAGACAGAGAAACATTTAAGTCATTGGGACTCATGCTAGCACACAGGTCTGCACTAGCACATTTTGCAGGATTAGGGCCTTAGTATTTCTAAAATTTGCATATGGATGATCATTCTAACAACATCCCATTTTGATGTCTCGTGGGCTTCCACACACCACAGCCTCTTTCCCAGTCCCAGAGCACTCGTGCCAGCTTTAGACTTGGAAGATTTCATGGGTCCAGGAAAGTCCTGCATTTCACAGCAGCTACTGTCCATAAATAAGTTCCATTACCACTGTAATTATCGTATGTCATTTTCCAAAATGACTCAATAATTATGGAGATTTGTTTTTAAAAGGGATCTTTCCATAAAATGTCCTGATGACTTTAAGATCCCCAGTGACTGACTGCATAAAGGTAACTAATCCCTGCCCTTGGACAAATTCCTGTACAGCAGGCATGGTCGTTAAACATTTTAAATGCAACCACAGCTCAGCAGATGGGCTCTCAGAAGAGTCACTAACCTCACTTCTATTTATGCAGCCTTTTCTCTGGGTAGTTCTTTGTTTACTTTATTATTGTTTGTGATATGTAGTGGAAACTGAGAGGCTTAGCACAAATAATGGTCTTTTAACCCCCATAATCTTTTACTACATATTTCTTCTTCTGTCCAAATCATTCCCCACAACCAATTCTAGCTTTTAATGTGCTGAAGATGGTTTGAAAAAGAAATTGGCGCAGACCCAGAGGTGCAATATTAGGCCTCAAGTAATTAAATCTTCTGCAGATTTAGTGTCAAAAAGAACATTTGTTTTAACACAACACTTTCCATCCCCACAGTAGTTTATAAAGGCACATTTTAGATACTGAAAACATGGTGCAAACAAACAGAAGCAAGCAAGTACGTAGTCAGGAATAACTCTCTCTCTCTGTCACGCACACACTTTTGACTTAGAGATGGAGCTGCAGTGAATACTTGCTCTCATCCGATCCTGAGCTGCTGATGATTTACCCCAATTATGCGTCTGGCTCATAATCTGTCTCTTCCCCCTAGACAGGCACCAAAGATGAGCAAGAAGGACCTTCCTTTAGAAGCCTGCCCTGTGTTTCTCTGCGATGTCATCACTGGCTCTGAGCCTATGTCCTCGTGTGGGGAGTGAACCTGTGACCTTCAGGCTGATAAGCAAAAATGCTTCCAGAAAGATTCTGGACAAAAATTGCAGAACATAGCATAATGTAAGAAATGATGCAGTCGCCAAAAGTTCAGTGAGGGAGAACATGTCATTGTGTTTGCCGTACTTATAGTTGGTTACTATTTGAAAAAAAAAAAAAAATCACCCGTGTTAATAGATCAAGGCCCAGGTTTTTCAAGGTATTTATGCATTGCTGCGCTCAGCGTTGCTGTGCCTAGCTGATTTAGGAACCTGAATATCATTTTCAATAGGGATTAAGGCACTTAGGATCCATTGCAAGGTGATGGAATTTAGGCTCCTAGTAGAGCCCAGGGGTTAGGGTCCTCACCTGAGCAGTAGAGGATCCCTGTTCAACTCGGTTCTCCTCATAGGCAGAAGAGGGACTCGAACGGGTAGCATTCCATGTCGTGGATGAGCTCCCTAGCCACTGGGCTATAGGTTATGAGGGAGGGTCCTGCCCCCCACCCTGGCTCTTTTATGTGGATCTAGATGGCCTCTGAGCACACCTACCAGATGAGGTGGATAAATGCCTTTCTTCTCCCCATTCCTGGATCGCTCTGGGCTTGGATGGGAGATAGGACTCCAGATGCCTAGTGTGAGGCAGCCAAGTGTGTACACAGAGGCAAAAGCATAGGCACCTAAGGAACGTTGACATCAAAATCTTACTCACTCAGTCTGGGTCCACACTGACAGCAACAAATTCGTGCCATCAGATCAATTGCTCTGGATCGACTGAGCGGTCTGTATAGACGCGCTCAGTCGATCCAGCAATCGACGCAGGAAAACCACCCCGGTTAGTGGCGAGCGCTGCGTCGAAGGGAGCGCTGTTCCCTTCGACTCAGCGCAGTGTGGACACCGCGCGGGGGAGACGTAGCAACGTCAACAGGAGATACACAAATGATTTACGTCACTTGCGTATCGCCCATTGACTGCTGCCGAATCCCAAAGGTAAGTGTAGACCAGGCCTGAGTCAGCTTACGCACCTGCAGGCTTAGGTGGCAACTGTGCAGGGGTTTCATGGAGTCTCCTAAATCAGCAGGTTAGGCACCTAAGTACTTTGTGGATCTGGGTCCAAGTACCTCCCTTGCACAAGCACATACTCCAAGCCACAGTCTAGCCTGTAGACGTCTTTCTCTAGCATGACTGAACTGAAGACAATCCTCACTTCCAAAATTGAATGAGACCAGACTTTTCAGAAGGACTTGGTCCCCACCTTTCGAGCCAGACTTTCAGCAGTTCAGCTCCCACTTGGGCAGCTAAGTGAGCAGCCTGATTTTCCAAAAAGGAGAACTGCTAAAAACCTGGCCTTGCTTGCGGGGGTTGCACACTCTTGGAAACCTGGTTCCAAGTGTCAAGCTGTCTAGATTAGGGGTGATCTTTTAAAATATTATTTAATATCAATATTGCAAAATGACAATAATTCATATGGGATAGGCCAGGTCAGGTACCATTCAAAAAGCTATAATTTGCGGAATATGATAATATTGTTTGTGTACATATCATCTTAGCATGGTAAGTTATGATTATGTATGGCAGATCTGCAATTCTACTTGTGCTGTGTTTCTGGGTGGCACCCCAGACAGGATGGCAGCAGCACTAAGCCTGCTTAATGGCCCATTTAGGGAAGTCTTAGAAGGATTGGACATACACAAGTCCATGGGGCCAGCTGCAATGCATCCAAGGGTGCTGAGGGAGTTGGCTGATGTGATTTCAGAGCCATTGGCTATTATCTTTGAAACCTCATGGCAATTGGGGGAGGTCCCTCATGATTGGAAAAAGGCAAATATAGTGCCCATCTTCAAGAAAGAGGATCCAGGGAACTACAGACCGGACAAGATGACCTCAATCCCTGGAGAAATCATGGAGCAGGTCCTCAAGGAATCCATTTTAAGGCACTTGGAAGAGAGGAATGTGATCAGGAACAGTCAACATGGATTCACCAACAGCAAGTCATGCCTTACCAACCTGATTGCCTTCTATGAAGAGGTGACTGGCTCTGTGCATGTGGGGAAAGTGGTGGACGTGATATATCTTGACTTTAGCAAAGCTTTTGATACAGTCTCCCACAATATTCTTATCAGCAAGTTAAAGAAGTATGGGTTGGATGAATGGACTATAAAATGGATAGAGAGCTGGCTGGATCATCAGGCTCCACAGGTAGTGATCAATGACTCCATGTCTAGCTGGCAGCCGGTCACAAGCGGAGTGCCCCAGGGGTTGATCCTGGGGCCGGTTTTGTTCAACATTTTCATGAATGACCTGGAGGATGGGGTAGATTGCACCCTCAGCAAATTTGCAGATGACACTAAGCTAGGGGGAGTGGTAGATACCCTGGAAAGTAGGGATAGGATACAGAGTGACCTAGACAAATTGGAGGATTGGGCCAAAATAAATCTGATGAGGTTCAACAAGGACAAGTGCAGAGTCCTGCACTTAGGATGGAAGAATCCCATGCACAGCTACAGACTGGGGACCAATGGGCTAGGCAGCAGTTTTGCAGAAAAGGACCTGGGGGTTACAGTGGATAAGAAGCTGGATATGAGTCAGCAGTGTGCCCTGGTCGCCATGAAGGCTAATAGCATATTGGGCTGCATTAGTAGGAGCATTGCCAGCAGATTGAGCAAAGTGATTATTCCCCTCTATTCGGCATTAGTGAGGCTGCATTTGGAGTATTGTGTCCAGTTTTGGGCCCCCCCACTACAAAAAGGATGTGGAGAAGTTGGAGAGAGTCCAGCAGAGGGCAACAAAAATGATTAGGGGGTTGGAGCACAACACATATGAGGAGAAGCTGAGGGAACTTGTTTAGTCTGCAAAAGAGAAGAATGAGTGTGGGTTTGATAGCAGCCTTTAACTACCTGAAAGGGGTTCCAGGGAGGATGGAGCTAGGCTGTTCTTAATGGTAGTAAATGACAGAACAAGGAGCAATGGTTTTAAGTTGTAGTGGGGAGGTCTAGGTTGGATATTAGGAAGAAGTTTTTCACTAGACGGGTGATGAAGCACTGGAATGGGTTACCTAGGGAGGTGGTGGTATCTCCATCTTTAGAGGTTTTTTAAGCTATGGCTTGACAAATCCCTGGCTGGGATGATTTAGCTGAGGTTAGTCCTGCTTTGAGCAGGGGGTTGGACTAGATGACTTCCTGAGGTCCCTTCCAACTCTAATATTCTATGATTCTAAGTCACCGGTACAATGGGGCCAGGGCGAGAAGCCAGGGTCTACACCTTTGTGAGTCACCAGGACATGTAAGAACATGCCCTACAGCCAGAGGACTCAGAGACTTTTCCATGCCATGTGCAGTGTGGCTGTGTTTGGGACAAGTCACACGGCAAAGGGAAATAAAAAGCAATTGCACCACATTGATATGGTCTTCATTCCTGCTTCCTATCTCTGGATCAACTCATCTGCAATTGAAGCTGTGAAACAAAGGACTGAGACCCATTCAGGTATCGGATGAATACCAGAGGGACTGTACAAGCCTGCAAACTCCACAGTTCTGCTGAGCATCTGATATACATGGACATAAAAGTCATTTGTACCTGTCTGATTGCTTTGACCAATTTAACATCTCTCATTATTTATTTATTTCCTTTTATAATAAACCTGTAGTTTTAGTTACTAAACGATTGGCTGGCAGTGTGGTATTTTGGCTAAGATCCAAACTTATATTGATCTGGCAATGTAGCTGACCCTTTGGAGTCAGGAAAACATTTTGGTCAAGGGATTAGAGATTTAAATAATTTATCTCTTTACTGGACCCAATTGCTCACTGGGAACCAGACAATGAAATGCTATAAAGGGGGCTGTGTATTTTTTGTTTTAGCTTCTTGATAACCAGTGTGGGGAGTTAGAAGCACTGTTTGCAACTGGTTGGGGACCAGTGTCACCCACCAGTGCTGGGAGAATCTGCTCTTCTTTTGCAGCCTGCCTTGACCTTGGCTTTTTCAGGTGGCTACCCTAGGCACAGACAGGTCACACCAAGCATGCCCTCCTCCTATTTTTTCCCCTTTAGAGATCATTAAAGTGTGGTCTCTCTCTGTCCCCTATATAGTCTAGTTGAGGCTAGTTCACACAGAATCCAAAGTGTCCTTTTCCCTTCCTTATAGTGTACCACTATTTTATCTTATTTCTAATCTCGCTTCACTAATGGCAGCACATGAGGCTCTCGCTCTTTTCAGGAAAAGCAGATGAGCAGCCTCTCCACAAACACCACCGCAGATTACCTAGCAGAGGATGGTCAAGCAGTAAATGGCCAACAGCCAAGTACCTCGCCTTCAATGTTTGCGTGTGGTCCAGCAGTCCAAACCCACACAGCTGCTGTCAAGACACAAGGCTGGCTTTTTATTCTTCTTCTAACCCTTGACACCTGGGACCAGATCCTTATTGGGTATGAAACAATGGTTGAAGGAGTTGGGATTGCTAACATGCTGCTAATGGATTTTGCATTAATGCTAATGAAAGAAGTTGGGCCTGACCCAACATAAACAGCAGCAATTGCACATGTGTTCTGCTTTACAAATATCTCCATCATGAAAAATAAACAGAAAAATGATTTGTAAGTTTGGCTGAGATAAAATAAGTGATTCTTTCTTCAGGTTTCACTCTTTGTATTGGTCAGCTAAATCAGGTTGTTATCATATTCGTACAACCAGCTGACACCTTCTGGGACAGATTAATCAAGTGGAAACAGAGAAATTCTTAATGAAAATCATTCTATTTCAAGACTGCATCTTCCTTGTGTAATACCTTGGTAGAATTTAGATACTGATGTTGCTCTGTGGCTAATGCAATCTCTATTATGATGTATTTGTAAATAATTGAAAAGTACAGAAGACATTAACTCTCAAAAGTCCCCCAAGCTTACTGAGCAAAGAATGCAAATTAGTATAATTTTTTTTTCCCACTGCACATCACAGGGATAACGCTGATGTAGCCAAAAGCCCACATTTTGTTTGTTTCACCTTATATGTTACCTTCTTTTTCTTTAAAAAAGAGTGTAACACAAGTGGGTGATTTTAAAATATCGCTGGGCATCTTTTGACTAAAGAATTCTGGAGCAGTGTGATTTGTGTAAGGAGGGTCCTAATGGACTGGAGAGTGGCAATTTTTAATGTATTTTTAATTTATTACAAAATGTTCACCATAATAATAGTAACAACAATAACAATCCAACCACGTTCTTTTCTGAGCACCTAGAGCAATGTGACAGGTGCATGACATGAATTGAAATATAACATAAAGTAAATTGATTATACTCTGAATGCAGGGAAATAAAAGTCCTTACATTTTGAGCTAATCAATAATTTGTATTGTGGTGGTGATATAGCATTGTTTACTGTGCTAAAAGTATTAGTTTTCTGTTACCATGGAATCAAGTTTTGAAATGCTGACCCATTGTGGCAGACGTGGCTTCTTATCCCACCCTGAACATAAAGCTGGTCAGGAGTGGTCCTTTGGGTAGAGGGAATGAATGATCTTGGAAGGAACAAAATTAAGCTGAATTCTATGTGGTGCTCTTTCAACTGCTCATTAAAGAACACCGCAAGGAACGAGGGCTCAATTTGGGTCTTAACTCCCTGTGTATGTTGTGAGCTAGAGCATCGTAGACAATGAGCCTTTTCCTACTGTTCTTCTGAAATTGGATGGTAGTAAGGTTATGTCTCTTTAATTAAGGTTTAAATTCCTGGAAGAAACTGCCAAGAAAAGTTGCTATAATGTACAGTATGTCTCAGGCATGTGTGATGTGTCCATACACCTCGGCCTGGATCCACAGAGGGATATAACCATTGTGATGCTTAGTGTTAGAACGCCTAGCTTTAAGTGCCTAGAAAATCACAGGAACAACATGATCCACAAAGCCTGGGCATTCACAGAGGCAGAAACACAGGTGTCTTTTACCCTGAAAGTTTAGGCGCCAAGTGTAATTAGGCACCTGCAGGGTTTGGCGGCAGCTGAGCAGGAGCTCTATGGATCACAGTGGCACCTAAAACTGTGGAGAAAGAGAAGCACAGAAGAATGGGATCCCCAAAATCCAGTAGGCTAGATGGGGAGCTCTTGAAACTAGCCTATGGGCAATGGCAGTGAGAAGGGGGTGTCTGAAGCCCCGCCACTCTCCCAGAGTTAGGGAGGCACCTATCTCTTGTTTGCAGTCCACAGTCAGGAACCTTGTTCCTGGAGTCAGGTGACCTTGATCCCCAAGTCGTTTCTTGTGTGACTGAGTTAGGAACAGGGGATCTCCCACCTCCTCAAAGGGATATGGGATATTCTGATCTGGGTTTCCTTCAGTTTCTCCTGTTGAGCTCTCACCCTAATGGACGCAATCCAATATGCATGTCAAAGGCCGCCTATCAAATTGGGCCCTACAGGTCGGATAAGCATTCTTCCGCCTATTTTCCTGATTTGTGAGTTGGACTGGGGCTTCAGTGGGAATCAGGTATCCGGATGCCTCGCTGGAGGCAGCAGTGGGCATGCCCAGAGACAGAAACATAGGTGTCGAGGGAGCTTTTACTGTGAAAATGTAAGCACCAAGTGAAATTAGGTGCCTACAGAGCTTGGGGGCAGCCAAGTGAGAGTTTCGTGGATCACAGTAGCACCTAAAACAGGGGTTTGGGTGCCTAAGTCTAGGGGTTAAGGGACTAAGTACCTTGATGGATCTGGGTCACAGAAACTACTGGAAAATGGTAGTCAGAACTGGTAACCCTGTTCTTCCCACATGTATCAGGGATCCTAAATAAGCAAAGAAGCAAATGTGCATAAGGTGCAAATGTGAGGCATCTTATTTTCGGCACGAGTTGCACTAAACTGTTAATTTCCATTAATAGTCATAAAAGACCATACACAAAAGTCTTCTCAAGGCAAGCATTCTGAGCCTAATCACTATCACTTGCCCATCTACAGTATCTTCCAATCAAGGATTTTTGTTTTGCAAACATTTAATTAAGACTCAATTAACAACATCCTTTTACAAGAGGCTAGTAGTACCCCCATTTTACAAATGAGCGAACTAAGATTCGGTGCCACAGAACAAGCCAGTAGCAGAGTGTTGGATAGAACCCACAACTCCTAGTCCTGTGTTCTGATCTCGCGTACCATTGTCTTATCTTCACCTTAACAGGTGCTTCCACAAGCTTATGTACAGTTTACATGCCTATTTAACCTTTAATGTACCAATGCTCTGAAATCGTCTCACTGAGGTTCTGTGTTTAAAAAAAAAAAGCTCTCCTTCATATTCAAAGGCTTACTGGTGTTTATAAATGAATCTGATTTGCATATAGCAATTATCTCTCTTATTAGCTATGATTGCAGTTTCAGTTAAAGTAAATACCCTGCAGATTTGTTAAGGCTTCCATAGCTGCCTTTGCAGCACCAGCAGACAATTTTAACAGTTATCTGTAGAAACAAATTACATATCAGTTGTAAGCCACGATTGACGTTATTAAACAGTAAATGGGGATGTTTACCCTGTTATTTCCTACCAGATACGCTGTCTATCTGTATTAATAGCCCTTAGTGTTGTTTAGCACTAATTTTACATATTCATTTATGTAATATTTCGTTATTTCATACAATCAGCTTCATAAGCAAAAATTTACAAATGACATGGTTTTATTTTTTTTTTCGTTTTTGCAATTACCATGCTTCACCTGTGGTACAAGTAATAGGAGTACAGGAAATTGACAAATTATGCCTTTCTGCTAGAGATGGGACCTGGGGAAAGGAGCTTTAGTTTGAGGATGGGGAAAGGGAAATTATAATTTCAGAGGGGAAGGTAGAGAGAGAGAAAGGGGAGGAAAAAGGAAATATAAAGACAGGGCAGAAGGTGGTAAGGGAAGGAAGGAAGAAGGATGAGAACGGGACAGAAAAAGCGAGAGAAAAGGGGTGGGAAGATGAGGTGCAATAAACTAGAAAGAGAAATAATCCCTTCACAGGCGCGTGAGAGGCAGTGCAAAAGAGAGGCTGGGGAAATTGCTTCCTAGAATGAAAGATAAAGTGGTGGAAAAGCAGAGAGAAGATTCCTGGCTTCTGGCAGAAAAGAGAAGAGCATGAAGTCTGGAGAGGATGGGGGGCAGGCAGAGGTATCTTATCTCTCAGCTGGAAAAAGAAAGAGCAGCACGCCCACCACCACCAAGAAGGAAGCACATAGTAGTATGTTTTACTGCTCTCTACTGCAAAAGGTTCGGCGGTGGGTTAGGCCTTAGGGAGACACTCGCGCCGGGAGGTGGCGGATGGGTGAGGCGGGAATGGGTGGATACCTTGGAGTGTGTTGGGTGGGAGCCTGATCGGGAGGAGAAAGCATGCCTCTACCACAGTGGGAGGGGACAGTGGAAGGGCAAATTGGAACCTGATTTCAGTCAGAAACAGCATCAGGAGATGTAAGGGGACACTATATTGGGATGAGAACTAGAGCGCCCCCTAGCAATCATAATATATATTGCAAGTTACAGGCTGCTTTTCTGCACTGTTTAATTGTTCCAGACTGGCTGTGTGCGTGCCTCAAGCTGCGGCTTCTCCCCAGGAAATCCTAAGTATGCCACAAATTCAGACTCCTGTGCTCACCAGGGATAGTTGATCTGTGTTATCAGCACCCTACTTGCCAAAGGCAACAAGGAAAGCAGCAATTTTATGAAGCCTTATTGTAATCTGGTCTAAAGCCCTTTTGGGGATGTAATGGCTGTGTTGGTTGGACACCTCTTGATATTAATAGTGTAGGCTTTAAGCCTCGCAGGAAGTGAAAAGCCCTGGACTGGTACTGTGTTCACAACCCCAGTGAAGCCATTTAGATATTATAGTTATTTTTTCAATGCACTTGTCTTCAAACCCTCTTGTTGCAGCAGAATGTTTCTGGTTCCACAGGCAGCTTATGGGGCAGAAGTGAGGAAGTTGACGCAGCAATATGAATTTGGGATAAAATGTGGAAGATTGTGACGTGGCGCCTTGTGTTCCCTCAAGATGTTGTTTGAATCTTTGGCTTCTTCTTTCATGAAGGGCTCGGGCCACTTTCCTGTTCTGGGATCTCATGCCTTGTGTGGGACGGGTAAGTAGGTAACTGGGTTATGAATGAAGTGTGAAAGGCCATACAGCCTCTTGTTGGTTGCTGCCACTGTCACTAGCTGTCATATTTGATGTGTTTTATTAAATCCCCAGCTTCTGGAGTCATGTGATGAAGCTGAAAGCTGAGATTCTCACATAAAACTTCTACCTCTCACAGTTGATTAGATGTTTGAAAATCGGAACTGTAAAAGTTCAAAACCCAAGAGGCAAATAAAGTCAACACTTTTATTTTTTTTCAATCATGACTGTTAAAGGAATTTCATAATGGTGGGGCTTACTCATGACTTTCTTAATGCTAGCAGCACTAGACAAAGTAATTTGCTTACAGTCACACAGCAAATCAATGGCTCCCTCTTAAAAATAATCGAAACTGTACCAAATTCTGTCTTCCTTTACACCCAGGCAATCCCTGAATTTGGCCCACTGAACTTTAAAAAAATGTAAAGCATCAAATGTTCTACACTGTGATAAGTCCTGCTTTGTGCAGTTTCGCACTGGTTTGGCGGCAGTAATCTTTCTGTTTGGTCCTTTGTGAGCATGATCCTCACATAGCGTCATATTAATTAAAATTAGGGATTACTCAAAAACCATTATGATTTCAGGGATTAGCCTTTTATTTCTTTATTTACTGTTAATGTTATTTCTCATGCCCCCAGTGAGCTTGTTTTGTTTGGTTGTTTGGGGTTTTTTTTAATGGTAATTTTACACAGTCAATTGATTTGTAATTTCACTTGTCTTCACCATCTAAAAAAACCCAAATGTCTCCATGGATACTTTATTCTAATACAGTTACAATATTATCAGTATGGGTGATCCTACACGTTTGTTTTCACAGACCTGTTTTGATACAGCATGTGTCTGTATTGCACATATGCAAAACATATGGAGCGGCTAGCGAGATTCTAAGTCCACCAAATATACTAAGCAGCTGAAAAACTTCTGTGCCTGACTCTGATGTATCATCTTGGTTTTAGCTGCTGTAACTCTGGTATAAAACCAGTGCGAATGAAGCAGCTAACCCTTTCATGATTAACTGTATCATCTCTTGAAGAATCAGGCTGCGCATGCTAGGGTATGGTCAGTTACTCAGATCTGGTTCTCTTTGGTCAAAAGTTGTATCAGATTTATATCAGAATTATATTCTTTAGTTCTGGGATACTTTTAATACTGGCATGCTTAGTGCCAATCCACCAAAATAGTTCAACAAGGTAAATAAGAAAACGCTGACTAAACGGATGATGGAAATGTTACATGTGAATGCAGTGACTACACCGTCTATTGAATATAGATGTAGGTATATCAAAATGGGAAGTGTGTGGTGAAATGTGCCGGTCACGTGCATACCAGTGAATTGGCATTGTGAGATGTAACGCAGTTATCAAAACAGTGAGACAGCCAAGCCTAAAGGATAGGATACTCGGCTGGGAGTCATGACACCTGCGTTCTAGCAATGACCTGCTCTAGGACTCTGGGCAAGTCACTTCTCCCCAGGTCTTTGTCCTGCCTGCTCAGACTGGAAGCTCTTCAGAAAGTCTCTCACTGGGTGTTTTCACAGCACCTAGCACAATGTGGCCCTAATCTTGATTGGGGTTTACAGGTGCTACTGTATTGCCAATAACATAGCAGTTCATTGGTCTGGCTTATAACCATACCAGGCAGATAACCACCATAAACAAACAGGCATATTAAGATAGTACTGAGCGACAGTAACAATCAGTAACTTCTGCATATGATACGAGTGAGTTATGATCGAATTTAATCAGCTGTTTAAACGCTGGTGTGGGTTAGCAGCAAGATAGTAACAAAATGTCTCCCAGGTTACTACTTAATTACAATCACTATGGTTACAAGTTTAAGCAATAAACTCTCATCTGATATTTCAGGACCAAGTAATCATGAATAAACTCTCAGCAAAGCCAGGCCAGCTCATGTGCATAAAAACCAATTAGATTTATCATCCCAGGTTTTACTGAGTTTCTCTCTTAGCTCTTGGAGGTTCAGCCGCAGGGCTGACAGGATTCGAATGCACAGTCAATCCTCTGGAGTTGCACGAGCTTTCCTTCTTCCTTCTCCTTTAGCGTCCATGCCATGTTCCTTCTAGTCCTAGGCCTGACTCTGTAGTAAACAGATTGTTGGGAGTTGACTCTGTCTAATCTATCATCTACTCTCTGCCGACCAGTAGCGCTGGTTTGAAAAATGCCAATTGCCTTGCACAGGATTTTTTTTTTCATTGTAGGTTTGCTCAAAATCTGCAAAAATTCTTTAGTTTTTCACCAAAAAGTTAAGGCCTGAACTCATTTTGGTCCCTCTCCTTTCTCACCCTCTTCACCCACTTTCCAGTGTCAAAATGGAGAAAGGTAGGAAACTTCTAAACAAGTTTACAGAAAAATAGCTTGTTTGGGTTGGTGTTTTCGTTTTTGTTTTTTCAAAAGCAATTTTCCATCAAAAGTTTTGACAGATGTTTTCCCACCAGCTCTAGCCATCCACTTCCTCTTGTCATTTGCCACAAGGCATGTAGGCGCGAGGTGGGTGGTAGAGAGCAGTTTGCTCAGCTCTTGTTCTCTTCAGGGCTGTGCCAGACTCTAACTTTAAAAAGAGCTCATGGTTAGATGGTATTCAACATCAGCGAGCTAGGGCCTCACAGTCTGAGACCCAGAACGGAAACTATCTCTATGATGTAAGGTATTACTCCTCCTTATCTAGGGAGTTATACTCACAACCCAGGCACAGTCCCTGAGATGGACAAAGAGTGGATTTCTGTCTTCTTAGCGCAGTCTCAGACCCGCCTGCCTCCCGCTGAGGCGTGGGGCAGGGGGGTGGAGGGCCAGTCTTACTGGCTTCTCACTGGACCCAGCCCAGCACTGCCCTGTCTAAATTCCCCAGGAGATCCTGTAGCATGTGACCTAAGGCAATCCTCAGGCCCTGGAGGCTTCTTCACCAGAACAGCCAACAACAACCCCCAGCTGAGGGATCTGGGGAGCAGGTAAGGAGGGGCCGTCCAGCATATTGGTCACCAGCCCAGTTACCCCTCCCTTTTCCCCTCCGACAGCAATTTAGACACGTATCACTTTTCTGAACACACAAACCCCCATGTAAAAGCAGCACAAATGGGTTTTCTGCATGTAAATTCTGCTATGTGAATACAATTAGTAACTCGCACACATGGGTTGTAGATGCACAAATAGGGCTAGGTGGAGGCAATGTTAAACTTTTGGCCTTTGGCCAAGAGTGTTACCCTGTGGCTGTGGGAGTCAAAATTAGTCATTCACAGAAAAAATCAGGGCTCCAAAATATTGTGCATGTTTCAAAGCAAAACTGTCAATTTAAAATACAGCAAAATGGGGTTAGATTTGCTAAATCAATAAAGCAATTACAAATCACACAGGATGCAATTTTAAAGTAATATTGGTTTATACATTTTAAAAAACATGTGGAGACAATAGCTTCAGTTCCTGTGGGTTAAAAACCACACTGTCCTGCTAAATGGAGATTGACAAATAGACTAGGGAAGGTGAAAAGCATATAACGGGATGCAGCGTTGAGTGTCAGCCAGAGCGGTGCATTTTTAGGCAAGTTATTCCCTCCACCACTAAAATTGTAGCCAAGCATGGGAAGCAGAAAGCAGGTTTTTTAAAGGACAGCTGCACATGTTTATAGGAATGGATGTGCAAGATAAGAATGAGTTTGGGTTCAGAGGAAAAGCTTTTACTTCCATTGCGGTGAGTAGATAAGCGTCAAAGCGTGTTGTCTTTGTCTGACAGTGCGTGCAAAGTGGAGAGAATCAGAATCTTCTGCATTTAACTGAACATTGGTAGATAAAATTATATGCAGGAGGGAGGGGAGTTGAATTACTTAAAACACACCCTGAGGCACCTTCTCAGGGAATGCTGCACTGCTTGAAAGGCGTACTTTTTAAAATAAATAACCTGGATCTGAGTTTTAACTTTCCAGTGCATTGGAGCTATAATAAAATATCTCTTTCCAAGTACTGTTCTGGCCTCTTATGCAGCAAAGATCAACTTTTCCACTTCCTCTTGCTTGGGGAGAGCATTGTCTCATCACTCTTCCTTTTTCACTAGGACTGTGTGAGAACACTTCAGGGATCAATTTTGCACTGGGGGGAGGGAGGGCATTGGTGTCATCACAAACGGAATCCTGCAAGTTTGGCTTACAGAGGTTGTACTGAACCAGCCCCTTCATTTTCTACCTGTGGGTTAGGCTTGGACAAGGACAATATCCTGCTCTCTCTCTCACCACAGATGGGCCTTCCCTCCTCCCCAGTATTCCGCTCCAGAAACCCCATTTTACCATTGATGTTTTCAGAGGGCCCTAGGGCCCTGCATTCCATCCCTGCTCTGTAGCTTTAGCTACCCCACTAGAGTTGATGGGGAAGTCAGTTGCTAGCAGCAAGAATACAGCCATGTCGTTTATTCTGCTGAATTGTGTAAAGGCTTTGTTGACTCCTGCCCCAGAAGACATTTGGCGGTTAGTGTCAGCAGCCCATTGCGTAGTCTGCTGGAGAGCACTGGCCACAGAGCGCCAGCTGAGTGGGGCCATCTAGTTCCAGCGATCAGCAGGAGACTATAAGCTACCAACATGCCATCAATATGGCTAAGGTACATCAAGCTCCACAGTCTTGCTGGAGGAGAAGGGCAGGCTGGCCGTGGGATGAGGGACCATGTGAACACAACCGCATGCTGATCCTGGAATATGTCACAAAGGTGCATGAACCCTAACCTGAGGTTTGTGAACACAATGAACCTCAAAGCTAGCCCCTGTTCTATTGGGCTTTGACACTGGCTGCAAACCTTCCCCATAGCTTGCTTTTTCCCATCTGTGGCTGTCACGCACAGTTTGTCAGACAGTGATGACTTTAATCGCAGCACATCTTGAGAAATAGAGTTAATGCACTCCTCTGCTCGCTGGAGCTTTTTGGCTTCCGCAGCATCACAACAATGGAGGCAAACAATCCCTACCACTGTACACAGACCCCTTATTGTAAATGAGATTTGCGCCCCTTTCTAATATTCAGATTTAGACTGCGGCAGGCCCTTGTACTGGGGAGCAGGAGGGATGGAGGAAACATGAAAGTTGCTTCCCAGCCTTGCAATTCCCCCAAGGAAGGGCTGGTGTCAATCCGAGGCCCTTCATGTTCCAAAGTGCACACGTTACGCTACCTTGGCACTCCCGGTGACAACTAACCGCACAGGGCACAGGAAGTGATGTGTCTGACCCTACTGGTTAGCTTCCCAGAACTGACTTGCACAGGGGGCAGAGCCAGGTCTGACTATAAACTGCTGCTTACGCAGAGCTGGTCCTGCTTGGCTTAGTTGTGCCTCTAATATCCTGAACTTACTTTGTTTGCCTACAGGCGTTAATGTATCACTGGCCCGTGTGAGTTAAAATATCACTGGTAAGTTATTACATTGGTTCTAGCCTCTGTCTCGCAATGTATTTCTATGCCGAAAACTAGCCATCGGTGATGCTGTATAATACCGGGGAGACTGTAATAATCCTGTGATTTTTATATTCAACCATGGATCAGGTGAGGGCTTGAGGTCAAAAAGTTGAATTCAGGCACGTCAGCAGCCCTTAAAGATGACAGCCTTAATAAGGCAGGAAAGCCAAAAATTGTCCCAGAGCATCAGTTGTCAGAAAGTGGACGAGCTGGCAGGAAGGTAGATAGCAAAGTGGTGAGAAAAAAGCTAATCCCACTTCTAGGTGTCAGAAAAGGCAGCAGCTTCTGATCCTTAAAGGCTCAGAACAGCATTTCAGCTTTGCGAATGTAATTGTTTCCACAAAGCAGTGGAAGAAGACGCAGGCAAAGCTAAAAAGGAAGCTCTGCTAGCTGAAACCTGCCAAGAGTAGTGCACAGTTTAACTGCAGTTCTTTCCATCAGGGGTAACAGGAGGTGAGTTTTCAACCAGGAGGTCACAAGCAGGTGACCACCCTGCCTTTCTCGTATATCAGCTGAGGGGAGCGCTACGGCAGGCCTGTTTGGAAAGGGAGAGAACCACTGTAGAACAATAGAAGAGCGTGAGCCTGTTGCCCTTACTCACTGTGGCCTTCAGCAAACAATCCGGTCTCCCTCAAGCCTGTTACGTTTATTGTCTGGGCTTGCTCTACTTAGATGGCCAAGCATGGAGCCAAAAAACAAGACTGACTGCCTGAGGGGAAGAGAGATCTCCTGAGAGACTAAGGAGTCAGTGAGGAGTTGAGGGGGGGAAAAACACCTCTGCAGGGGTCTGCAGAAGATAAGGTGGGCCATGAATGATGGCCAATGGTCTCTGAGTACCTTTGTCATTTTAGGTATAGTGCTATAACTCCAGACACATGAACTAATTCACTCCGGGTGTTGATTAGGGGAAGCGTTAACTATGAATGGGCCTTTGGAAGTCAATATAAGCTAAGCTCCTAAACCCCTTACGTGCTTTAAAAAAATCTCCTACATAGAATCCCTGGATAATTGGGTGTTTCTGTCTTTTGTCAACACTTTCAGGCCAGGTATTGCCACCTAGAACGACAGCTCTTCTTGTGACACTTAATAACACAAAACTTCCTTCAGCAACAAAAGGAAAGAACAAAGTAGTCAAACGTGTGACAAAGTGCAGAAAAACAGATATGGCTCTGCTGACATCACAAGATTGCCTGACTCAGGGCTAGAAAAGGAACTAAGCACAGCCAGTCAAGAGAAAGGCCACTAGATACTCTGAAACCTGCCCGACCTACTCCTAGGAAGAAGTAGTGAGTATAGAGTAGTATGGATGGGTGGGGCATCTCCCTTTGGAGAGGAGAGACTGGTTTAAGGAGACAAGTGGACAAGCAATTTATGCTGAAGCAAATCTGAAATTCCTCTCAAGGTAAATGAGAAGATTTTGTTCCATGAGGGAGATGTTTTGCATGAGGCCACTTATTGCCTGTTGGGAAACCAGGCTTGCCAAATGGTGCTTACCTAGGAAGACATGGTCAGAGCTAGTGGGCCCATAGAACTCTTCCTGTGAACCTTTCTGGGCATCTTTTGAGCCAGTCGTAATTCTGTTGACCTAAGGTTCGGTGGGTGGATCTATCTGTCCTTACCAGGCTACAGAAAGGGTTTATTAAATGTGGAGCTGTACATCACACAAACCATTGTCTACATGTAGCTGCCAAGTTTTGTTAATAAGAAAAATAAGAACTCTTTTATTGTAATAAGTTGGCTCAGCTTGTTCCAAAGATGAGGACTTAACTGTGAGAACAACCATTCTGGGTAGGTGGAAGGTTTTCATCAGTACAGAACTACTTGCAACATATTATTTCCTTTATTAATAATTATTATTATATTAGAGTTATTCCTATTGCATTTAATGTGGAGAAACATTTGAAAGGAGATTTAAAAATGTATGTAACGTGTGCGTTCTCAAAGACTTTGTAATGGCAGCACACAGATTCTCGGGCCCCCCCCACTTTGTATTTCAATGAAGCACTGCTGTTGCTATGCTTTGAAGGACATAGAGGCAAATAAAAGAAATGACATATAATAAGTTTAAAACCAAGAAAAAGCTCAACTCCTTTATCATTCTGAGCCAAAGTGTCTAAAAATATCTGAAGTGCCTAAAGACACCTTTCTGTTGTCTTTTTAGTTTAAAGGAGATTTTTTATTTGGAAATTAAATATTCTCTTTTAATGTTCATGATTTTGATATGCTAGTTTACATAAAAAAAATAATGAAGTAGCACTGCCATTTCAAATCCCCGCATTTCCTTTTGCTATTCAATTGCAGCTTGCGTCTCCTGAGAATGACAGCTATTAGACTGCAGGTGTGAATATAATAGAGAATTCTCGGAAGATAACATTTTAAACGCGCCAAAAAAAAAAGTTGTTAAACTTGGGTTCCTCGTTTTCTGTGGTGTAGCTCCTAGCTTTGCGAAAGGGGTGGGGAAGTAGGGTGTGCCAGTCAGAGAATGAGGAGAAGAAAGGAGTCCATAATTGGCAAAGTCTCAAGAAAGTGCCACTCAACTATGGCACAATTCTCCTAGGGAAAGTCACTTCCATTCCAAAGTATTCCCAGAAGAGAGCTTTGAAAACTTGCACTGACAAGTTATTTCAAGGCTGTGTCTGATCTGAGATCTAATCAAGGCTGCACATCAAAAACTATTTAAATTTACACACTCATTAGACCCTCTGAATAGCTGTCTGTTAAATGTCCCCATTTAAATGTAAACATAGCCATTCCACTTGAGACTGGAAAGAGTTTTCCCACATAAAGACCAGAAAGGAAAGTGAGGGACAGATTCTGAGCTGTTTGAATCAGGATAACTCCATTTAAGTAAGTGGAGCCAGGCCACTTTTATCAGCCGAGATTCTGGCCTCTATTCTTCACTGGAGCCAATAGGCACATTTTCTCTGAATTCAAAGAGTTTGGGTCAGGTGCTATGAAAGATTTTTAATTGATTCCTTACTAATGGCTGCTTCATTGTGTTTTCTTTTTGATGAACTGCTTAAAAACCTGAGATGCTTAAAAATGATGTTATATAACCTTGTCATTTATTTTACTGAAGAATTCAGAAATATTTAAGCCTATTAAGACCTAAGACAAATGTGCACAAAGGAGAAATTTGCATGTGCAAACATTGATTTATTTTTAAGAAGGTGGGACGTGACCCAGTAAAGCTGGCAAACTGCACCTTCACATCATGATTCCTCCCCCCCCCACCTCTGGATTCTTTGTGTGCAGAAGGCTCTTCATTTCACTGAGTTGAAGAATATTGACTCTAAGTCAATTCTTGAACCAAGCTCGGGATACCACAAATCATTTGCCTGCCAGTTACAACTAGATAGAATAGCGGAGTTTTGCCTGAGCAGGTCTGAAGGATTGGTCCTGGGGTGTTAAATCCTTTCTATATAAGAGGATCCCAGATTGTCCCTCTGTGTGTCACGCTGAACCCTAGAACTCTAGGCAGAAGCAGTGGAAACAGCTATAACCATGGTTGAGCTCTTTGTTTAGAATATCATCAGGTTCGATCCCCACTGCCATTCATGGGCTGTTACCATGCCATTTTTAAGTTCTTGGCCATTTTTTGGTGTTTTTACACACATGACTTTCTGAATTACACACATACAACAGCAGGGGCTTTCGGCTACCTGTTTGGTTCAAAACAACAGCTTGGAAAGCTGTTGATGGAAAGGAATCCTGAAAATAACCAAACAGCAATAAAAGTCAAACGACTCAGTGGATAAACTGAAAATATCAAAGCTACTTTCTTTATATTAAAAAAAAAAACATTGAAGGATTATCATTCCTTATTTGTATTATACTAGCGTCAAGAGCCCTGCCTGAGACTGGGTCCCCACGGTGCTAGACACTGTCCAGACATTTACTAGGGGATTGAGGAGCTAGAGTTTGTTCCTTTAGAACTGGCCAAGGAATATAGTTGCCCTGCTCTATTTTTCATTGAAACAAGCCTGGAGACAATGACTGTGAGCTTGAGTCGCCTCTTGCTTACAATAGATTAGAAGGCCAGCAAAGGCCATTGTGATTATCTGTGTGGGAAAGGCAGGGCCCGGCTGACTGTCACTTCCCTCTCTCTTTACTCCCATAAAGCAGAACTGCTGACACATCAATTCTGAAAGTGCCGTACCTCATGAGCCTCTTCTGCTGTCCCCAGAGACACATTAATGGGGCTCCTTTCCTATTCGAACAGGGCAAGGTTACCTTAACGCACGCAGAAGTAGTAATTAAAGCAATGTCTACGCCCATGCAATGATCATGGCGCTCTGCACTGTCATCACTAGCTACTCCAAGCCCACAGATAAGCTCCAAAAGTGTAATGAAATAGCTAACATTTGTTTTGCCCTGCTCAAGGCCCTCTTGCGACAGGCAGTGTGTGTGCGTGAGAGAGCGGAGAGTTGCCACCTTTCTGATTGCTGGTAAGCGGGCCCCCCAAGGCCCTGGTCTCTGCCCCGCCTGTCCTCTCTGCCCCACCAAGGCCTCTCCCCGCCTCCACCTCTTCAAGGCCCACCCTTTCTCCTTCTCTTCCCCCACCAAGGCGCTGTCCCATCGTTCACTCTTCTCCCCCAGCCCTGCTGGAGTGTCTCCATCTCCCCACTCCTCCCCAGCTGGGCTCCCTCTGCTCTGGGGCTGGGCTGGGGGCTGCTGCAGTCTGACAAGGAACCCACCTGCAGGTAGAAGGGGGCCCCGGCTGAGCAAGGGCTGGTGCATATTAATGACCCGGCATCTTCCCTGCCCCACGGTAACCACACGTTTGGGGTCCAGTCAGTACATCTGACCGGACACCACCAGGACCCCTTTTCAACCACACTTGCTGGTCAAAAACACTCAAGAGCGACAATACCCTGCACACATACACACCAGTCCCTGCATAAACTGAATCGATGCCTAGCTCCATGTACAGGGTATAGATGTGCTGAGACATTAGATTGATTGTCCCGCCACCACCACGCAGCAATTACTTTAATCAAAGGGGACAGTGCATCAAGCTGATTAGCTTCATGTAGCTATGTTTGTAATACAGTTCTGCTCTCAGAGACGTCTCCCATTCAAGCTGACTTGCATCGCTGTAACTAAGGGCAGATTATTTGATAGAACCTAGAGGCCAACCATCAAGGATCATTGCACTGGACACTGGACATGCATATAACAAAATAATAGACCGTCTCTGGCCCAAATCAACTAATCCATTAACAGTATTATAGGGCTGGCATCATAGAATGTATCGAAGGGTGAAGCTTTAGCAAATTTTGTGTTTGATATGATGAATGATGCCATAGCACAACATTAATGGATAGCTTAAAAGCTGAATCATGGCATCAGGTTGAATCTGATGGTGTCCCCAGCATCATGGAAGAGCATGGTAATATTTCAGAGAACACAATTAAAATGCTCCCTCTGCTATATCAGAGGACTATTTGCTGAGTTCACAGTTTATTTTAAAAGCTGTTCTTCCATGAGTACAAAGAAACAAAAAATTGTCAATCAAATTGTGATTCCTATGTCAAAAACCCTTTTTATTGGTGAAAATCAACCAAGCTATAGAAAACTTAATTGTAGCTAAAATACCACCTCTCATTTGCATTAGTTCCAGATTTTAAACTCATCTGCTTTCTGGCTCATTGTTACACAGTTGCTGTTCAGCATTTTGTCTGAGTCACAGCAAAACTGCAGCTTTCTCTCAATAAGCTAAATTGCATAGGGTCATTGTGGTAAAAACACAGCGCATACCATCTCCTGAGCTAAGCGAAAATTGTTTGGAAATTAACTTCTCTACGCACCAACTATCAAGCTAGACAAATGTGATTCAAAAACCATATTTCAGAAGCCATCAGGAGGAGGCTGTTCTGAAAGAAATATATGATTAACTAGAGTTTCTAGCAATAGCTGTGCTTGCCTTCTCGTGTCTTAGACTGGGGAGGTGGGAAATACTGCTACTGGCCATGACTGCAACCATCTTTGAAGGACTGTACAGGCTAAATAAACAAGGGACTGTCTTGCTCAGTATAGGAACAGTACCATGGGGCTCTGACATTAATTGGGCTCTCTAGGTACTACCATAATATAAAAATAATGCCTGTCTGGGAGTAGAAAGGCGCAAAAAAGCTCTATGCTATGCCCGCACAGCCCCGCCCCACAGATTTCCTCCACTCTGCCCAGAATTCCGACCGCCCAGTGAATTTGTCCATAGCAGGAAAAGATGTGGCCCAGTGTTTCCATAGATATAAAAAAAAACAACTTGTTTTCCTGAAGTTAAAATTCAGCACTAACAATTTACTTTCGGTTTAAGCTTTGCATATAGGGTCGCACCCAGCAATACTTCATTAATGTTCAAATTACTTTTAAAAAAAAGAACAGCAGTAAAGTTGTATCTTTAGAGCAATGTTGTGCCTCACGGCAGTACAAGTAACAGTGCTGGGAGGATATCTGTCTGTAGAGGATAGATGGACTAAAGTTGTGTTGTTCAACATCCAAGTCTGTGAAGGTATAGCTTCCGGTGTCTTTTGTCGCTCTTAAAAATGGCCCAGTAATGGGTGGAAAATCACAGTATTCATGGCCTTGTATGGTATTTTTTCCTTAATATTTAATGAGTGTCTCTATTAACTACATAGCCATGCAACGCTATGGTGTGATATGGTTCATACTGGCTCATGGCATATCCAAGGTTCATGATGCCGAGTCTAACGATAAATGTGTGTGAATAGCCTGCATTACTACCCTGAAAAACCCTTCATTTCAATATTTTCAAGTAATGGTTTGGGATAAGCTAATAGTGAAACAATAGTTGTACCATCTTTCAGTGGCTCCAAATATAGTATTGTCACACTCAGTCAGATTCGGTCTCCAGTGGTCCACCAGTTCCACTGAGGCATCAATGGTGTCTGAAATACTGCACTATTTCTCTAAAATTAGTACAGCATATATGCAAGCTAAAAGTTAATGACAAAGAACTTAAGCTTCCTTAGTCCATTAAAAAAAAAAGATAGAGAAACAAATGGTGTGAAGAATAGCATTCGCCTCCCCTGGCCAGACTGCAACAGCAGACCGAAGGCCTCATCCAAAACCCAAAGGCGTGTTTCCACTGGACTTTAAATTAGGCCCAATCTTGAAATTGGCTTACTCTGCCAGATTGCGCATCTGATTAAATAAGAATCAAGTAATGTCCCAAGTGTTGATAGATGCCTAATCCCACTCCCAGTTCTGAGTAATCCAAGCTCCTCAACTTCATTGTTAAAGGCAGAAACTGATTCATGTAGCACACGAGAGAAAAAAATAAAACTGGAGGACAGGAAGACTGCTGAAGGACGGTTGCCTTTCACATACAGAGTAAAATGATATGCTTCCTTTGACATTATATGAATTCCTTGTGTTGCAGCCTGACATAAGAAAAAGGTGGTGCAATAGTACCAACTTGAAGATTTCTTCATTAAAACCAAGCTCAGTGGGCTGACGCTGTTTATGAATTGTAGCAAATTTTTTTTTTTGCAGAGCTTATTGTCTCCTACTATATGAGCATGAGGGAAAGAAAGAAGAGCATTACATTCAAACAAATGTATTATTATATACCCTTTTTTTTTTAAAGGAACAATAAAGAAACTGAAATAAAGTTCTGAAAATGTGTCCTGGGAATATCCCCCAACTGCGAACTTTCAATTTAGCACACCAGCCGAGCACCACAGAGGTGAAAATAGGTATAATATGAGGGGAGAGTGGGCCGCTTTCCTTCAAAGCAAAAGGCCTATTGAATCATCCTCAAAAACTTTCATCCAGTTGGGCTCCAATTCATTTTTGGTAAATGAAAGTGTGTGTGAATGGGTACAGTAGGTCTCTGTATGTATATTTTGGCTTTCTTTAATAAAATCTTGCATCAAAAGACTGGAAAAGACTGCCTGGGTCATGTAGGCCAGCTCCCTGTGGCTAGCAATAACAAGGATTCTGCATTACTCTTTCCATATACTTATCTTTCACTTCAGTGTCTCTGCTGAATTGGTTATAAACACCTCATGAGGTAAACTGCTCTGGTCAAACTCTCCTTTACTGTTAAAGCTTTTCCTAATGACCAAATTCAATTTAACCTTGTTCACGTAGAGCCCCATCACTGTTTGTCTTACTGGTAGCATTTGATTTAAATTGTCCATTTGCATTCATTGCTTTATCACCAAGCATTTATTAAATGTAACCCCCCACACACACATTAAAATTGTAATCTTAATTGCACAAAAAGCAGATTCCTCAAATGTCTGATTCTCACTGAAGCCAGATTTTGTTTTCCTTACACACATGCAGTGTTTTTATATTATTGTGTATGATAGCTTGACTGTAGGAGAGCCATATATTGCCTTAGGTGCTTGATACAGGAATTACTGGGAGAAAGTGTATGCTGTATGTGTTATGGAGCAGGTCAGACTAGATGATCATAATGGTCCTGCGGGCCTTTAAATCTAGTAATCTGTATTGCACAGTGAATTTCAGAACAAGCTGTAGCACTTAGCTACTAGCCTAAGTAAGGTGTAGTATAGTCTTGTCTCAAGGAAGGGTCGTGCTGTGCCTGATGGGGGCTGGCCATTTCCCAAACCCTTGTGGTGCACTGTGTAAGATAATGACACTTGGTGTTTTAAAGAAGCAGCAAAGTGCACATGCCAACAAGCCGTCCTGTTCCGTATGCTGAGGGTGGGATTTCACCCTTAATATCTGAGTTCTATGAACTAAATTCTCAACAGACGCCACTGGCTGCCTCAGTCCTTGGGTGCCCACCATGCAACAGCTAGGGCTTTCCAGGCATTCAGAGAAGCCATCACACTAGACGCCAGTAATGGGAGCTGAGCTCACGTCAAGGCTATCTCAAGTTGGATATACAAATGTTGTGGCGCCCACAACCAGTGGGCAGGTTGGAAGCTCTGTGCCAATTTGCCTGAGTTACACCCTGATTGCTTTGGGAATTACAACTTGGAGTCTCCTAGGTTTCGTGGGATTAAATTCTTCACTTTTCCACTGTAATAAGTTTTTTGCACTTAGTTTTTTTTTTAAATAAAGACACAGATGGGACAATTCTCCATTCAGATCAGATGGCTCGTCAGTGTTTGCATTGTAGGGAAACCCTTTCCCTATGAAAATTGAACATTAACCCCCCTCCCAAGCGGAAATTCTTAACAGTGTGTGTCAATCTTGTTAACCCAAATCTTGGACCTTTTGAACTCTCCCCCAAATATTTGTTCCCGCAGACCCTGCCTCTGTTGTAACAGCCATAGAAAATCTGAAAAAAAGGAATTCATGAAGCTATACGCATTTTTTTTGTTTGTTTGTTTGTTTTTTTCTATGGTGGTTTATGGTATCTTCTAGCTTCTTGTCATAAAACAGGAGTAATGTCCACAGCATTGGCATATATGCACAATAAACAGCTTTGTGGTTATCAAATGTCTCGGCTTTGCTTTGGCGTTTAATCACCCACACAAAATGTTTATTGTCTTGCATACTCCTTGAACATTATCCCTTAATTATACAATATTGTACTATACAGACAGACAAGTCGAGTGAATAAAACCCCAGTACCTGGTGTTAATGCAGACAGAATTCTATAACTCAGGCTATTTTTAGTTCATAGATGTGCATCTAAAATGTAGCACCGTGAGCTGCACAGGGTCCCTTTAATACTGTCTATAGCCCTGCCCCCACCTTGCTACTGCTCTTTTTCCTTCAATCTTCCATTGCTCGGGTTCTCTGCACCTGGCTTTCCATGCTTGATTGTAGCTGCTGCTTTCCTCTTTGCCCCTACCCCCTACTCTGCCAGGGCACCCTTATTTCCTTCTCTGCCAGCAGCTCTTGCCTACCACTCTAGAATGAGAGTAGTTCTCAGCTCCCTTTGAAGTGGCTTCTCCTTCACTGGTGGAAGGATTCTTACCTCCTGCTCTGATAGCTTCTCTTTTGGTCCTGGAGCAGGATGCAAGCTTCACTTCAATACTTACTTTTGTATATTTAGGAAGTTAGGCATCAATAAACTAGTGGCTGTATTTTGTGCCCCAAGAGCCCCTCCACCCCTGTAAATCCCATGAGGCAATCATAGACTCATAGACTCATAGGTCAGAAGGGACCAATATGAT
>ML675649.1:39477959-39553184 GCA_007922155.1 Mesoclemmys tuberculata | reverse complement strand
AAGAGGTCTCTATCCATATCCAAATCAGACCCCGGCGGTCTGTAGCAATCATGGGACCATTTGGCACCATTCCCTACCTGGGTCTGTCCCTTACTGGTGCAGTTGAGCCCTGTTGTGTGCAAATCAGAATGCATTTTTCTTCAGTGGAAGCATGTGTGAGAAACTTCCAATGTTTGATGCCAGAGAGAGCAGATCTGTGCAAAACCAGAGTAAAAAACGGTGTCAGCGTTTCCTATTGTCAAGGCAACATTATACATCTCCCTTCAAGCTCAGCTGCTTGTAGACCATAACCACCCTGCCTTGTTAAATGTTCCTCTTGCGATCACCAGTTCCAAAGATCAATGTACAACATGGCAATAGTAAAACTGCTAGATACACCAACCGGTTGTGACAGTGAGGAGGTCCACAGTCATAGCATGCATACCAGAGCCATGTGCAGGCAGACTGAGGACATGTAAATAGGTCATAGAGGACATTGTGGTGTTGTAGATGGTTTAAGAGTCCTAAGTCAGTCAAAAATTTTAGCTTCATTGGCCAGCTGCTCCGTCCGGTACAGCTGATTGTAAAAGGGGAGCTAAGTGCCGGATCCACTGCAGTCAGAGTGAGGGGGCTAGGATCAGACTCTACATAAACATGCTTTTGGAGGGTTAGAGTCCAATACCCTTATTCATCCTGGGCAGGGAGCAAAGCACAGTTGACGTTCAGAATCTGACCCATAATCTGATACTATTCCTCCTGTGGCCATCCTGAAGAATTACACACAAGCTCCCCTTTCTTTGACCTGCTGAATGCTATAGGCTTGTCAAACACCTGCCTTTTACATTTAAAGAGGGGAGAAAACGTCAGTTCCAGGGACGGGGTCCCCAAATTTAAATTAAAGTTCGAATATCTGGAGTTCTCAAAGAATATCTGTATCATGTAAAGATTGGACCCTGTAAAGAGACATACCAGAGGACCACAGAGGGAGGTGGACACAACAGGAAGCTTGTTGCTGGCTGTCTCTGGATGTTTCTCCCAGGAAGGGGCTGTTCAGAGGTCACGCAGACTTCAAATCCTGCAACATCTTAAGTGTCCTTGGGGAAAGGAAGCTGCAGTACTGTGGAGAGCTGGCTCCCGTTCTAGCCCTATAGTTTTAGTGCAGAGGAGAACACATGCAGTCACCGCTAAATTCTTCATTTCCATTCAACCCAGTTCTATGAGTCTGGCTCCCAGTGCACCCTGGAGAAGGGCAATATGTACAGTCGCTAGTATTTATCCACCCCAATATGCAGCAACACTATGGAATGACCATCTCGCTGACCTTTTTATTGACAAATCTGTAACAGAGATGGCATCCTCCATGCTGTATATACCCCTGAATGCTGAGCAGCATATAGTCCCATGCACAGAAATTCCACTAGCTGCAGCCTGTCTCAATGCAATGTAAACCTCCTGTCAGACTGCCAGGAAAGGTGCCTGGACCCTACACCAGTGTGACGAAGGAGCACAGAGTGGATTTACCTTGCCCATCTGCTGCACCCGGCTCTCCCTGCTTTTTGGCTCTCCCTTCCACACCTCTGTGGAAGGGGATCCTCGAGTTTAAGATAATTGGGCCATGACTCAGCTTCTTTTTTGGAAGCACACCTCCACTTTTTCTACCAGTGACCAAACGGTGACATGCCCTCCCTTGCTTGTAAGATTGTACTTCATTTTCCTGGGCTAGTGTACACGCTGGCTGCGATAATTAGAGATAAATGGCACCAAGTGTGTCCAGTTCACACTATGCACTCAGTGGGATATTTGGGCCTTAGAACTTTGGGCAAAAAAGAGGTTTAATTTAAAGCTCCAACAGCACTAAGGTGGCCCCTGTTTTCTGTTTGCATAAGCCAGACTTTACATTCTGTTACAGACACAGAAGATCAATAATAGGCTGCCATTGGGGGGTATAAAAACAATGAATCCATAGCAGAGGGACAGCACATTATTGTGCCTCAACTGGCCTAGATAGTGCAAAAGAAAATAGCAATGCATGTCAAATTACTCTTCTTTAAAAACCAGGGCTTAAACTACTGCTGTCATTTCATGATAGCTCTTTCAGACTGTACCAGCATGCTTTATCCAGTAATGTAACTTTTTGTCTGCCATGCACTTATTTCATACATATGGTAGTAGGACAACTAGAGACATCTTTTTATATTTAGCAGCAGGTGTGCCAGGATGAAGAAAAATGCCTGCAAACCTCTATTGGTCCTTTGACATTTGAGCATGTAAATGAGTCATTTTTATTTTGGTAACTTACTCTTTGTATTACAGCAGCACACAGAGGCCTCCAACAGAGACAGACCTCATTGTACTTGCCCCTGTATGAACACTGTCAGACACCCCAGGTCCTAAAGCACTTACAGTCCAAATTGACAAGACAGATAAAGGACATTTTATTCTCTTCCATTTGCAGAGAGGAAACTGAGGCAGGGAACGATGAAGTAATTTGCCTAAGGTCACAAAGGAAGGCATTGGCAGAGCTGGGACTTGAGTCCAAACCTCCAGAATCACAGACCAGCGTCTTCACCTCAAGAACATCCTTCTTCACTGAACTAACTTATCTGTATCAAAATCAAGGACTATGGGATGACCCAATCCCGCTGAACTCTAGGCCTGACTGTACCGCATCTGAACTTTACTATTAATTTTTATAGGAGCAGCAGCCGGCCCTTAAAAGCCAAAGGATTTTATTTTAAACTATTAAGAAAATGTAAACATGAAAAGAAAATAGAAGAGCGTCGTTCTCCTTGCACTGGTTTTCGGCCTGTGTAGCTCCACTGACTTGATTGGAGTCACTCTTGTTTTGCACCAATGTACGTGAGGAGAATCAGGCCCTAAAAATTCACCCTTGTGTTCTGACCCTGAAGGCGGAGCGCCTCACAGGATTAGGACTGAGAGGCATTAGCCACAGACTTACAAAACATGCCAATGGCGAGATCTCTGATAAACGTCTTTCAGTTTAGTTCCATTTGAAATTAAGAACAAAAGAGACTAAAATATGCGGAGTCCTCACCATTTGGCTTAAAACTCCCTGTTTGTGAAGTCTTCACAGTGTGATACTATTTCTTCAGGAAAAGGAGAGACACCTGAGGTGATTAAATCCTTCTGTCCACTATTTTTTAATCAGCACTCCAGCTTTATTCTCTGCAGTGGATGAGAAACTGTGCGTGGGAGTGTTATAGAAAATAGCCTCACCTTCAGTGGTATTTAAGGAAAACGTTGGTACCATCTGCACTGATACCACCACAGCCAGCTTATGGACAGCTGGGGTGTCTATGCCTCCACTCTGCTCATTAATCCCCCCATTCCACTGCGATAAACTTCTGCAGCAATGGCAACACATTGCAGATGGAATTAATCCACCATGGCAGGAGCTAATTAAGAGAACAAATCTGAGGCAGTGCCTTATGGCTTTAATTCTTTTTTTTTTAAATACCTGCGGAGCAAGGACTGTTACAAAAATGAGAAGACGTTAAGTATAAGCCAAGGCTGGCATTAACCATGTCTAAGATCTTCGCTTCTTGCTGCTGTTCATCCCAGCAAAGTCTAGGCTCACACATTAAAAACAAAAACAAAAACTCCACAAAACTATCATAGACACTGGATAACACTGATAAAGGGAAACATAATTTTCAACAGGAATGTTAAATTGACCAGTCTGCTAGACAGGCAATTATGATTAATACTGATGTCAGAGCAGCATGTGTATGGGGTAAGACATCCCTCCCAATCGGCTGGGCTGGCAGGGTGCCAATATTTAGCCTGTGTGAGTGGAAAATGTGTAAGTGATGGTGCACAGGACGTGAACAGCACATGACAATGCTGGGGGAGAGAAAAGCATGATCCGTTTCATTTGCCTGAAGGGGAACGCTGCTTTCAAAAATTTGGAAAACAGTGACTTAAATCCTTGGCCTTTCTGACCTTTACCACAAAGATCAATCGTGCAGAGATTAGTCATTCCTCAGTTTTCCATTTCTAAAGCCAAAGAAAAGATACACTGAAAGCCATTGCATATGGCTTCTGCTCCGTAGTCACGACAGGTGTACTGACATGCAAACGACCAGTGTCACAGGACATGAACACAATTTCCATACAGCACGTATGGAAAACATTAAGGCTACTCGTGACCTCTAGCACTGTGTGAAACTAGTAATATTTATATGCAAAACTCAAGTTGTTTGTGGAATCAGGGCTGTCCAGCGAGCATACTAGAAAAAGAGACTAACTCAGCAGAACAGCGAAGCATGTGCTTAACTTTAAGCACAGGTTAAATCCATCCCTATGCAACAAAGCATTTAATCCCTGTTAAAGCCAATGAGACTTAAGTGTACACTTAAAGTTAGGTTTATGCTTAAGTCCATCCCTAGTCCAGCCAGCAGTCAAGTGCTTTGCTGAATCAGGGTGTACCAGAGACCCTCATGTCACATGGCATAACGCCTAATAAAATATTCCACAAAAATAATGCATAATAAGCAAAAATTTAGTAATCACTAGTTCGCTGTTGGTAGAGGCATTTATCACCTGTCAAGCTTCTCATTCTTGCAATAAATTAGAATGATGTATTCAGAGATCAAACTGATAGCAGGTACTAGACAATTAAGATTGATTTTATGTATGGATCCTTAGAGTCTAATAACTTAACATCAAATTATACAGCCTTCATTTTCTGGACTGTAAGGCTATTTTTAAATTTGCTTCCGGATTATCCAGGTGGATGTGCATCAAAAGAGGGGGAATCCAATCATTTTTTTTTAAATGACCTCTGAGCCTGGGTGCTACAAAAGTACTTGGCTTACTATAAAATTTTGGGTCACAAAGTGTTTCCAAAGGTTGAACAGCTCAAAGTAAGCAATTAAACCTAAACTGCTAGATTGAATTTTTAGAAGAATTGCTAACGGGCTTGGAGGGGGAGCCCGAATTAAATAACATGCAGCTTTTGGCCTGTGCTGCTTGGCTGCACTTCGCAGAAGGCTGTGAGGTTATTGATCTGGGTTTGCAGCTTCAAATTGCAAGGGAAGATTGAAGATGTAATTTTACTCAGTGGCAGGCGTCAAGATCCTGATCCTGCTGCTCTTTGTACATGGTCACATAGCTGTGCCTGAAGAGAGACCCAGTGACTTTAACTGGATACCACAGGTGTGCTGCCAATCTGCTCACTTGCAAGAAGTTGTAGAATCAGGGCCCAAAAGAATCAGTTTTCCTTTTGCTAAAATGTGTGTGCTTATCAAACCCTTACTGAGAGAACATTGCACAGATCTCTCGTTTGCAAAATTATTTTCTCTTACGGCATTGCCAGTACTTCTATCTTCTCATCAGTCCAACAATACTGTTTTAAAACTGCCTTTCTTGGTATTGCAGCTTTCCCAGAAAGTGAAGAGAGATGGGAAAATGAAAAACACTCAGGGAAAGAGAGGTAACCAGGCTCTTCCAAATGCCCAAGATTCAGGTCAAGTATGGTTTAAATGTCAGGTGAAGTTTAATCTTCGAATGAGTGGGAGCATATTTTTTTTTTACCAATTATTAAATGAATGGCTGGTTCATTCCACAATCACCTGGCCAGGTCAAGGCCCGATTTAGAAATCTAATTAACGGGTTAGGTAACTGAGCAAACAACTAATTGTGGCCATTTGTGAGTGCAGTCACTTGATTTATACATGTAACTATATGACCAAATTATCTATGCCGTTCCATGTGCATTTTGTGCAGTTATGGAGCTAGCTTTTAAAAAGGCAACCATAAGACATGGCTTAAGAAAGACTAGAGGATGCAGCACAATATAGCAAGAATGTGGCCATCTCACCATCAGTCTGCAACAGCAGCCCTATGGTCTACAGTCACTGCCTCAAATAAGCCAGGCCTCTTGTCCCCTCAGTCAGACTTGGAGTCTGTGGTTACCCATAATCACAGTTCAGACAAAGGCTAATGTTTCAAGCCACCAAAGTGCTTAACTGAAAATATGGCGGATCCTTAGGACCAGTCTGAGTTGCCTGTCTCTGTGAGGGCAGAGGGACTGGGGATGCAAAACTGGCTGAAACCTACTTCACCCCTACAGTCCTCTGGCTACTGGGCACCAGGCCAGTTCCGAGGAGCAATTTAGAGGCTCCTGCCACGAACCACCATCTTCCAGGCTTTTCACTGATGGGTCATTAGGGGGGAGGCACTGTGAGTCTTACATTAAATATCTTCACACCAATCCAACGTGGGCTAGCACAGGTAGTGGCTGAAATCTGTCTGGAGAACTACTGTATCATGCAGTGCCAGATACCTCCGCTACAATGCCAAAGTGTTTTCTTTCACAGACCCCAGGATTTTCAATTTTTTCATTGAGAAACAGATAAGGGTGTCAAATGTATCCCTACTGTAACTCCAACATAGCTCTCTTCAAACTATTTCTCCATGGAGAAATTTGCCCCTACTCTGGTTGTCCGAGCTGTTCTAGCTATTCAGAATTCAACTATCAAAATCCTTCAGATGCCCACTGGAGAGCTGAGTTCATACTGTTTTCTTTTTTTAAGGATTTAACTCTGGATTCCTCCTTTCTTTCTTCTGATGTGTCAGGAATAGGGTTGATGTCTGAACAGATTCTAGATGCTTTCTTAACATAATGTCTTTATTTGTCTGGGCAAAAATAACTACTGTCCTAGCTCATAAAATTTGATGCTCCATACAAATTGCCTCACATTCACTTAACTCCCGTTAATGAAATCTTACATTCTGATTAAACTGCATTCTTCTCCCTGAAGTGGGACAGATTGTGTCCCGGGGAAGGGGGGGTGGGTGGGGAACGACTAATATAGGTCATTAATGAATGTGGGTAGACTTTCCCTGATGCACACATGATATAGGGCTTCTGTAAGCAGCACCACACTGCCCTCCTTGCAGGGATAATGAAAATGCTGGTGGCCAGAAGTGGGTGGGGCTGTAGCACATGGTGCTGCAGCCCATAGGTAGCCCAGGATAGGCCACAGTAAGTTAGAGCAGATGGAGGGCTACAGAACATTGCCCTGGGCCCATTTCTGTCTGCAGAGCAGCCTGGAATCAGGCAGGTACAAATTTCCCATGTCACAAATAGTACGGCACCATTACTGAAGTGCAGCAATAAGTGTTGTAGACCATATTTAACTAAACCCATTCCACCCCCACTCTCTCACCAAAGCGGATGGGGCGGAAGCTGCCTCTGCAGCATGAGTCCCACTCTGGAGCCTACAGAGGTCACTGGAGAGGCAGTGCCTATGCAGAGAGAGAAGTGGAGAAAGGGTGGGGATGGGGGCATACATCATATCCGCCACCCCCAAACCATGGAGCTGAAACAACACGGATAATACTGCCACACTTCAATTATCGCACCCATTGACCCATCTTTCCCACACACACCTAAAAAATCCCAAAACCAACACCGGGGTCTCGGGGGCTACTGTAGCCAGATGGAACCCTTGAAGCAGGGCTGCCACAGATGGAATTGGTAGAGCTGAAATAGATAGGATTGGTAGGGCAGCCTTGCAGGGGCCAGACATAATGTGGAAACACAGGGCCTCTCTACAGATAGTTCCTGTCTCCTACTAGAGATCCACTAGGATTTGGGGCAGATCCTTCAACTCATTCCACATGGAAGTCTGCATAGAGAACAGGTTGGCTGGTAAGTGTCATGGATCTAGGTACAACTAATGGAGTTCATGATAGCAGGAGAGGTATGAAGAATGTTTCTGCAGAGCAAATAATATAGACCCAGGGCTGGATTTAGGGGCAGGAACCACCTGGGGTGCTGGGTTTGGGGGACACCAGGCTCAGGGTGCTGTTCGTTGTTCTCCAAAAAAAGGGAAAATAGAATATTTGAAGTAAAATGTTTCAGGTATTCCATATGTGGATTCATTTTTCACTGACCTGCTAGAATGTTCCAGAGATTTGTAGAATCTCACAGAATCTTCCAGACTTTCTGAGAACTACATTTCCCTCGAATCTCCTAGAATGTTGTCAGTCATGCTTGCGGGGTGGGGTATCATCAGTTCAATGAGATAGAAGAATAAACTGAAGTGACGTGAGAGCTCAGCTGCGATATTGTGAACCTTTTTTTATCGCGTAATTATGAATGTGTACTTGTGTTTTAAAACTTGAAGAGTGTATGTAGTGGTTAATAAAGGACATGTTTAATGAGACAACAGAGATATCTATTGAACCCCTATCTATACAATAATGTAAAAGAAAAACCGTCACTTCTTTTGCCATGCTTAACACATAATGTCGTGAAATGGGCTACAAATGCCATAAAAATAAGGTATTCAAAAGCTTAACAAATGGAGGGAAAGGAGCCGAAGATGCTCCTCGCCTACAGCACCATTTGCTCTAGCGATGACACTGGATAAAACCAATCAAATGGAAAAACAATGAGGTTAAGATCATTTTGATATTCTCCCTGTCAAAAAAGTAGACTTGGCATGTGATGACGACAGAAACAACCATCCATATTTCACTTTTTAATTTTTAAGGAGAGGCCAAATGGACAGAACAGGGGAACAGGAACACAGTCACTGGTCCTGAGCTAAGTCAATACATCATTGATGGGAAAGATCAGTAATGGCCAAAATTTGTTACTTCATGGCCATAGTAAAAATTACATATATCAATCAAATGTATTGCTGTCCTTATTCAGATCTTGCACAGGGACATGAAGACCAAATAACTCCATCAGACCTACAGTTTATGTATCCAGGTGAGGATCAAAGTACATCAGTTGGCCAATGTAGGGAAGCAAGCAATCTCATTGCTTGTGCTGTAAGTTGGAAAGTATTGTTTAAGTTACAAAAAACCCAGGACTTCTGCACAACAGAAGAAAAGTCAACTCACCTGCATGGTAGTCTATTGTACTGGCAGCAAGTCAGATAATTTCTTTCTGTAAATGTCTGACAAGGCTGAGATAGTGTTTTTATTTCATATTTCCGATACTGAATGCAACAAATTAAAAGGAAGATCAGTATCACTGAACACTTAATTTGCAAAAAGGTTAAGAAATTAGGAACACTTAATTTGCAAATCCTGGTTTCCAACATTTTACATATATTTTGCAAACGTTTACACTGTACAAATTGGATTTTGCTGATTGCAATACATGTGGACAGTTTTGCTGCCAATAAGAACATTTTAATAAATTGTATGGCTGGACAAGGCATTTCTCCATTATAACCAAATCAGTGAGGAGTCTGGGAAAAAAGTAGTCTCATAGACTCTACATCTTGCAAGCTCATATATACTTTCTAAGCTGATGGAAAATTAATACGGTCTCTTTATTGGAATGGAAAAGGCATTTCAATTTAACCTTGGGCTATTTCCCTTTCCAAAGAAATTGCATGAAGGCAACAATGAAAAATTTTAATCTTCTTACAGGATAATAGGAGAGTGATCATCTGGAGTTTATAAAGCATCTTAGTTAATGGTTCATTTTAATAATGACAGGTCTATCGACCCACACTGGCAACCTTTATTTTTCAGAACCTTGACTCAAGATGACTTGTCTTAAATCACAGAAATAGAGAGGCATAATAAAAATATTCAAAACAATCCCCCTCCTCATCTTTCTTGATCAGCGTGGACAGTTCCACCAGCCTCTCTGACACTCAGGTCCATAGCCCATGCACCATCTTGGACGTGCCCATCTGTCTAAATCCTCACATCCAGGCAGTGTCTGAATCTTGCTGATTCTTTCTTTCAGACTATCTCTAAGGGAGCGCCTTTGCTAACCAGCCACCCAGCTAAAATGCAAATCCAAGCTCTCATCATCTCAACTTCTTCTCGTGCCTTTCTCATATCCATTTAAAATCCTGCTTGAAAGATCAATTTCCTAGCTCATCACTTCAACCCCTCTCTCCTAGAGCTTGTCTACACTGCAGGCTGCACAACAATCGATGCAACAGAAGACCCACTCAATCAATGGGAGATGGGCTCTCCAGGCAATGCCATTAGTCCACGTCCCCAAAAGAACTAAGGCTGTGTCAACAGGAGGGTGTCTCCCATTGATGCAGCGCTGTGTAGATGCCGCAGCACGTCAACGTAAGTACACTGATGGGAGATTCGCAAGCTATATTACTTAGCTTGCGTATCATCCATTGACTGCCGGCAGCAGTGTAGACCAACCTAAAGAGGAGCCAGTCAAGGGACTCATTCTCAGACACATCAAATATAAGCTACTTACAGGGCCTTCATGATGTGTCTCCACTCTACTTATCATTTGACATGCTATTGAGATGATGACTCCCACTTCCTTCCTGCCCCGAGGTCAGCCTTCAGCACCCACCTGTGACATTTGCAAACAAATACCTTTATGCTTTCTTCCATGCTGCCCCTCATGCTTGGGGGAGATCCCTGTAAATATATGCAATGCTCCATCATTCTCCTTCTTTCAATTCCCTTCTTAACTCTCCTTTCCCATGATGCCTACAGAAAACTTGACCACAGCCTATCATGCTGACAAATATTGTCTCGTTTTCTTGCCTGCATCAGCTGCTTGTATCTGTTGTCTCATGTCTTATGCTGTAAGCACTTTGGGAGAGGGATTGTCTTTGATCAGGGTTTGTACAGTGCCTTAATGCAATGGTACCTTTGTCCACATCTGGGGCTCCTAGGTATTAATGTATTACAAATGATTATTAATAGTAATAACAGCCCACTTGCCATCCTCTGAGGACAATTTACCTGATACACCTTTACAAGTTACTTGAGATCTTGTGAGACAACACTTATGATCATAAAAAGGCTCAAACTCTTTATAATTCAAAGAATAATGCTACATTCTTTTCTATTTACTGAATATTCACCTGGCCCTAAGAGAATATGGAGTCAGAATACCTTGTAGATAGGGATTAACTTCCCTTTTTCACTTAAAAAAGCCTCATGATTTGCTTCAGCTACCTCTATTCCCTACAGGTACTTAGCAAGGTTGTTGAAGTCTCTGGTAGCTTTACTCTCTACTTTCCCTATTACATCCTGAGATGCTTACTGGATTTATTTTAAGATTGTCGGTTAGAAGGCAAGCATATGTGAAGGAAAAAAGCTTCTTTTTAACAACTCCATCCTAAGACTTCCTGAAGCTGCAACTCAGATTAATAGCTACCTAGGCCAGAAGGGATAACTGTGTTCATCTAGTCTGACCTTCTCTATAACATAGGCCACAGAATTTTCCCTACATAATTTTAAGAGCAGATTTTTTAGAAAAACATCCAATTTTAACTTAAAAATTTGCAGTAATGCAGAATCCCACCATTATTCTTGGTAAATTGTTCCAACAGTTTTTACCTTCACTATGGAAAATTAATGCCATAGTTCCAGCCTGAATTTGTTTAGCTTCAATTTCCAGCCATTGGACTGTGTTTTATCCCTTTCTGCTAATTTTTTAAGAGCCCATTATCAAATATTTATTCCCCATACAGATATTTATAGACTATAATCAAATTACCCCTTAACCTTCTTTTTAAGCTAATTAGTTTGAGAGATTCCTAAAGATCTTTTTTTATTTGTCATGGTTCTATTTAAACCTATAGTCCCTAACAACTTCCCTGTAGCCCTGGGGGAAACTGGGGAAATTGACCCAAAAGCTCATTAGAAGGACACCAAAATCACTGATCATCATATATCTGGTCAGGATCTCATTGCAAAATACAGGTTTCTCAGGAACAAAATGTAAAACTCCTGCTCTCATACAGAGAAAATTGCAACCAATAACCACAGAGTATATATGGATTTTCATTTGCAGCAAAATTTTGAACCAGGAATAAAATTCTTCCTTTTTAAGGTTTAGCTCTGGGCTAGTAAGTAAGCAGTGAAGTAGATAAACTTACTACCCCTATTCAAGCTATTCCTTTGCATTGCCTTCTTTATTTTCCTCTGGCAGTTGAAACTGTAGAGTTTGTCACGCTAGCGAGGGTTGCCTCTCTTACCAAAACGATTTAGTAAACGCAACTCTTTTTTGCTAATTTGTGATGAGATCGAAGGGTCATAACCATGTTTGTTACAACTCCAGGTTCTTACAAATCTGTGATACACAACTCAAAATGGCTTTAGTTAAATTCCAAATGGGGAAATTCAGGCTTAAGTAGCCTCAGTGCTTTATGATGCCTGCTTACTTACTATGGCAGCAGCATCTGCAACAGTCAGTAGGAGGATGTGAAATCTCCATAGTATTATGTGATTACCATCATCTGGGAAGAGACCCGTCATTAACCATTAATGACGGTTAGCCATTAACCATTACAGTCCCGCCAGTGTAAACTTCAAGTCAAAACCTTCTTGTACATTAAGTCCTATAAATGAAAAATGATTTGGCTTCATTCTCGGCTAATAAACAGAGATTACCTTAGATTTTAAAAAACCCATGCAATTCTACTTATTGAGGAGAATAAAGGCAAATTCCGCGCCCCCCCCCCACACCTGTTTTATACACTCCCACTAACATACATGTTTGTACTTAGTGTATGCTGGTCAATTTGTGCCCTAAGCACATGTGCCTAATCTGGCTTTTAGTGACAACTGTTCACTTCCACCTTTCCTCTCTTTCCTCTTAGAAATAGTCTAATCTCAAAGGACTCAGGTCCCAGATAAACAAGGGGAAGACAAAGCCTCTCCCCCATCCACTGGTTCCTTAGTGGTCTCTTCTGAAGAGATCGCCACCCATGAACTCTTTAACATGGGACCACAAGGGTCTGGTTCACCACTCTGTTACTCAGTCTTCACTGGAGTTACACAAGAGTAAAGCTGGAGTGGTTCAGAGGCGAGCCAAGGCCTGAGACTTTGCTGCTTCCTTTTCTGATGAATTAAATTCAAGGTAAAAACAAGCCTTAAATTTGGCAAGTACACAGCTCAGTTTTTCTTAAGTTTGCTCTTTATTCAAAACCATTCACCCAATGGCTGAGTGATTCTTAATCCATTGGTGCTCTGTAAGTGGTTTATTACAAGTATTCAAAAGTCCAGAAGTTTTGATTAGACATATGGGTTTCATTGCACCCTTGATTCTCGATCTCACACTGATTTTACACCAATTTCATTGATTTCCATGGAGTTATTCTGGATTTCCATCGGTGTTTGATATGAATTGGGGGACCCAATCCGTTGCCTATTGAAGCCAACTGGAATCTTTCCAATAACTTCAATGAGCAATGGATCTGGCCCTTAATGAGGACAACTCAGAATCAGACTTTACAGGATGCCATTAGAAACTCCAGATTTGCTTTGGCCATGCGTGTAAATGTTCTTGCCAATAAATCTTTTTGAGAACATGTTTGCAATTCTTTTGTGCTTATTTTTTGCAACCCGTCAAAACAAATTCATTTATCTCTTCCATTTCCACCAAGCCCATGGGTACATTGAGAAATGAGAATTCCCTCAAAACCGTAAGTTGGTTTTTTAGTTGTCTCTGCTCAAAACTCCAGGGAACTAAGATTCCTCCCTAGTTGCTCAGTTCACCAGCACTGTGGCCAGTGTAACAGTTCTATTGTGCTTAGCAAGCCAAGAAGAAGGCAAAATCATTATTGTTAGTTCACAAACAAGACTTAAATACCTATCATCAATTGTAAAAAAAAAGTAGTAAATGTGTTGTAATTTATTCTAATAGGTTTGCACAAAAAAGCAATTAAACTAATGCAGTTTGACTTGTGTTCCATTAATAATGTACCAATCATTAGTACGTTGTTTGAAAAGACTATATGCAGAATATTGTCTTATGGCCTAATTTTTTCGTGCAATTAGTTGCATACATTTGCTGACAGGCTAATTTATATGCAATAGCTTTAAAAGCAAAACCATTTTGTATTTAATTGCATTTGGTTGTAATCCATCTGTTGACAAATTTGTGTGTTTTGCTATTTATTTGCTAATGCTTCCTCCACTACAGTATGATCAATCATATGAATTGAAATATGTTTTGGATGATATAAATACCATAGGCTAATTAAAGGCCAAAATGTATGACTGGTGGGAACAACTACTCGCTGCATTTCTATCTCCCCAGTTGAACTTTTTATTGTTGCTCTATGGAGAGTGAGTAAAAATATGATTAAAATGCAATTCTATGGCATCTTCTTTGCTCTCAACAGCTGCACTAGGAGATGGTCATAAGTATATCAAATTATTTAGAAGCAGCAGCAAATTAGTTCTTTGATGCATTTTGCCTTTTACCTTTTGCTGTTTGCTTAGGTTCTAGTTAGCTTCACAGGGCCATGTTCCTGTGCAATTCTACATTCAGGTAGCTGGAAATAAAAGGCAACCCAAGCAGTCTGGGCCTAGGCTGTCTCAAGAATCCTGGGTTGTGGGTTAAATCCGGGGCAAAGGAAGAACTTATACAGCAAAAATGGCAGGCCAAATGAAATTAAGCCCATTAAGGACACCATTGCTGTTTAGAGGTCAAAACACATCTGGATGGCAGGAGCTCTGGTGTGATAGTGGAAAGTTTGGCTTGACTCTCAGTTTTAGTCTGGTTGCTTGCTGGCCTAGGGGGCAGTGGCTGAGTGAGCTACTGATGCATCTTGGTGAGCCTCTGAGTGGACCGCACATGGCCTCATTCAGTGGTTACCTGACTCACTCTGACTCCCTGGGAAACAGCTGAGCGGCTCCAGAAAAACATAGTTACTTACCAGTAACTGTTGTTCTTCGAGATGTGTTGCTCATATCCATTCCACTTAGGTGTGTGCGCGCCCTCGCGCACGGCCAATCGGAGAACTTTTACTAGCAGTCCCTGCAGGGGCCGGTCCAGTGACCCCGTAGTGTCGCCGCCATGTGGTGGCACAACCGTCGCTGCCGGCCCCTCCCCTCTTCAGTCCCTTCTTTCTGCCGACTCCGACAGTGGGGACGGAGGGTGGGTGTGGAATGGATATGAGCAACACATCTCGAAGAACAACAGTTACTGGTAAGTAACTATGTTTTCTCCTTCAAGTGGTTGCTCATATGCATTCCACTTAGGTGAATAACGAGCCTTACCTGGAGGCGGGTAGGAGTCAACGTCGGGCTGCCCTCAGCACTGCCCTGCCTACGCGGGCATCGTCCCTGGACTGCTGGACGATAGCGTAGTGCGTTGCAAAAGTGTGCACAGAAGACCAAGTGGCAGCCTTGCAGATGTCTTCCAGGGGAACCCTCTCCAGGAAGGCCGCCGACGCGGCCTGGGCCCTTGTCGAGTGCGCCGTCACTGGTCCGGGAAGCTGGACACCCGCGCTCTCGTAGCACAGCCGGATACAGGCAATGATCCACTTGGCGATGCCTTGTGATGACACTGGGGAGCCTCTCATCCTTTCTGCCACCGCGACGAAGAGCTGGGTGGTCTTGCGGAGCGGCTTTGTTCTATCGAGGTAGAACGCCAGCGCCCTCCTCACGTCAAGGGTGTGTAGTCTCCTCTCGTCCTCGGACCTGTGCGGTTTTGGGAAAAACACAGGGAGGAAAATATCTTGGTTACAATGGAATCTAGAGACTATCTTAGGTAGAAAAGCTGGGTGAGGCCTAAGTTGTACCTTATCCCGAAAGAACACCGTATAGGGGCGTTCCGAGGTCAGGGCTCTCAGCTCGGAGACCCTCCTGGCGGAAGTGATGGCCACAAGGAAGGCCACCTTCCAGGACAAGACCAGCAGGGGGCAAGTGGCCAAGGGCTCAACGGGGGACCCCGTCAGTCTGTCAAGGACTAGGTTCAGGTCCCAGGGAGGCACCGGGTCACGGACCTGCGGGTACAGCCTCTCGATTCCCCTGAGGAACCTCACCGACATGGGGTGAGAGAATAGGGACCTCCCCTCCACCGGCTGGTGGAAAGCCGAGATGGCTGCCAAGTGGACCCTTAGGGAAGCCAACGCCAACCCCTGTTGTTTGAGGTGCAGCAGGTAGTCCAGGACCGCCTGCACGGAAGACGTACCGGGGGTTATGCCCCGCGATTCCGACCAGCAGGTGAACCTCCTCCACTTGGCCTTGTATGCGCTCTGGGTGGAGGGCCTCCTGCTTCCCAGGAGCACATGTTGGACCTGCTCCGAGCAGGTTCTCTCCTCCTCCATTAGCCAGAGAGTCTCCAGGCCGTCAGGTGTAGGGAGTCCAGGTTGGGGTGCAGCAGGCGACCGTTGTCTTGGGAGAGAAGGTCCGGTTTCTTCGGGAGCTCGATCGGGGGAGCGACTGACAGGTCTTGGAGCAGGCAAAACCAGTACTGTCTCGGCCACGCTGGGATGATCAGGATGATGTCCGCTCTGTCCCTCTTGATTTTCAAGAGGACCCTGGGCAGGAGCGGGAGGGGGGGAAACGCGTACAGGAGGCCCCCCGTCCATTTGATCAGGAACGCGTCGGAGACGGAGCCCGGCTTGTGACCCCTGAGCGAGCAAAACCTCGGGCACTTCGCGTTCCAGGCTGGCGCGAACAGGTCCAGGTGGGGAACACCCCACTTGCGGAAGATCATGGCGACCACCTCCGGGTGAAGAGACCAGTCGTGCTGGGGAAGAAACGACCTGCTGAGGCGATCTGCCTCGTCGTTCCTGGCCCCCGGGAGGTGAGAGGCAGTTAAACAGAAGTTGCGTCTCACCGCCAGGTCCCAAAGTCGAAGCGCCTCCTGGCACAGTAGCGAGGAGTGCGCTCCCCCTTGCTTGTTGATGTAGTACATTGCAGTGGTATTGTCTGTCAACACCTGTACCATTCTCCCGAATAAAGCGTGGCGAAACACTTCGCAAGCCAGTCTGACTGCCCTCAGTTCCTTCACATTGATATGGAGGGCAGTCTCCCTCTGGGACCAGAGGCCCTGTGTGGTCAGACCACCAGTGATATGGGCTCCCCACCCCAGGTCTGAGGCGTCCGTGATCAGAGTGATCGAGGGGGTGGGTGCCCTGAAGGGAATTCCCTTCAACACGATTTTGGGGTCCAGCCACCAGTCCAGTGACCCCAACACCGCAGGGGGAACTGTTACCACCCTGTTCAGGGCATGCCTGCTGGGCATGTACACTTTCTTTAACCAGCTCTGGAGGGGCCTGAGTCTGAGGCGGGCCAGCCCCACTACATAAGTGCAGGAGGCCATGTGGCCTAGCATTGGTCCGATGTTATCTCCCGCCACAGGCTGATGTATGGTCTTAGCCTGTCCCGGAAAGGCAGGGGGTGGCCCAATGAACGTAAAGGGGTACCACCCTCGGGCGCAATGTCAAAATTGTCTTTTGCCCTTGGGGCCCCGGGAGGGGCCTTTGAAGGAAGACGAGGGGGTCGCAGGTTGGTCGCGCCGTCCTGCGCCCCTGTTCCTGTCCCGACCCCTGGGAGGGGGGTAGGGTCTAGGCGGAGGCCTAGTCTGCTGCTGGTGCCGCTGCGGCAGTTGATGCGGCTGTTGGCGTGCTTGCACTCTTGCCTCCTGGGGTGTGTAAAGGCCCAAGGAGCATAGCGTCGTCCTTGAGTCTTTTAGGGCGTGCAGCTTCTCGTCCGTCTTCTCCGAGAAGAGGGTGGCTCCATTAAACGGCAGGTCTTGAATGGAGTGCTGCACCTCCTGGGACAGTTCAGTAGATTGCAGCCACGCTGCCCGCCGCATATCGACAGCGGAGGCCATAGCCCTGCTGGCCGTGTCTGCAGCGTCAGAAGCAGTTTGTAAGGCTGCACTGGCTACTGTCACCCCTTCCTCCAGGACCATGGCAAAGTCGGCGGCCTGGTCTGGAGGCAGAGACTCCGAGAACCTTTTCAAGGAGTCCCATAAGTTTAGATAATATCTGCCCAGGAGAGCCTGATGGTTGGCTACCCTGAGCTGGAGCGCCCCTGTGGAGTAGACCTTCCTGCCAAAAAGGTCTAGTCTCCTGCCCTCTTTGTTTTTAGGGGAGGTGCTCTGTGCACCCTGCCTGTCTTTCTGGTTGGCAGCCTCTACCACCAAGGTGCCCGCGGCAGGGTGCGCGTATAAGTATTCATGCCCCTCGGCTGGCACATAATACTTCTTCTCGGCGCCCTTAGACGTGGGGGCGACCGAGGCAGGGGTCTGCCATACTGCCTTGGCTAGGCGTAGGACCCTTTCGTGAATGGGGAGGGCAACTCTAGAAGGGCCTTGGGTCCCCACCCGTCCGAAGAGGGGGTCCACCTCTTCTTCTAGAACCTTGACCTGTAGTTCCAGGTTCGAGGCCACCTGTTTCAGGAGTTCTTGGTGGGCCTTAAAATCAATGAGTGGGGCCCCTTGGTCCCGTATGACCGCCTCATCAGGTGACGATGAGTACGAGGGGTGGCAGGGTCCTGTGGAGGGGCCCTCCCCGGGGTCCTCCTCCTGGGACAAAAAGGATCGGTCACCCTCCTGCACTGAGGGTGCTTGTTGAGAGTGGGTGACCGAGGCAGGGGCCGGCATAGTTCCCTGCCCCATTTGAGCCGCCCATTGGGCCCACATTGGCCACTGCCAGGGCCCTTGGGTCCAGCTCAGAGGCAGCGCCGGTGCCGAGGGCAACGCCGGCGTTGCTGCAGGCGGTGTCGGTGCCGGTACCGCGGGAAGGGGTACCTGCGGCACCGGGGTCTGCGGTACCGGAGGAAACGGTGCCGGCTGCGTCGGTGCCGGCTGCGGTACCGGCGAGGGCTCTTGCTCCTGGCGGCGGGTCTGGGATCCTGAGGAGTGCGGGGAAGGCGACGGCGGTGCCGGGAAAAGACGCTCCGTGGCTCACTCAAGGAAGAGTCGGAGGAGTGACGTCGTCTGCTTCATCTGCGGGACGATCCCGAGGATGAGGACGATCTGCGCCGGGGCGGGGAGGCCTTTTGCGGCCTCTTCCTCGGTGCTGGGGAACGGTGCCGAGCGCGCCGGCTCGGTGCTGGGCTGGAGCTGGAGCCGGAGCTGAAGTGGGCGGCTGGACGTCCGGTGCCGATGCCGCGCACTCTTTGGGGACACCCAGCACGGGTTTGCCCCGGGACACAGACTCTGGGCCCCTCATGCGAGGGGTGCCGGAGGCGTGGGCAAGGTCATCAAGACTCGTGCCGCCTCAAACGCCTCCGGTGTGGAGGGAGCCTGTACGATGGGTCCCTCGCTCGCACGAGTCGGGGAGACCTCTTTGGAAGGCGTCGGACCCGGTGCCGGGGTCGGCGGACGGTCCAGGGGACGCACCTCTGTGCTCAACCCTGGCCGCTCCTGCGGTGCGGGGGAGCTCTCCACCAGCAGGCGGCGCTTCTTTTTCTTCCTCGGCACCGTGCTCCCCGGTGCCAGGGGTGCGCTCCGCACCGAGGACACACTCGGTGCCGTGGTGGACCGCGTGGGCTCGGACGCCGGGCTGAGCGCGGTCTCCATTAAGAATGCCTTCAGCCTCACTTCTCGGTCCTTTTGAGTCCGAGGCTTGAAGGATTTGCAAATTTTACATCGGTCTCGCCAATGTTGTTCCCCCAGACACCGTAGGCAACTGTCGTGGGGGTCGCTAGCTGGGAAAGCCTTCCCACAGCTAGCGCATGGCTTGAAGCCGGACGCGCCGGGCATGGCCGCGGGCGTCTGAGCCCGAAGGCTCCCTAACTAAACTACAAAAACCTCTCTAACTGAAAACTAACTTAGTTCGAGGCGAACTACTAACTAAATACTCACTTTTTAAGGCGAAACAAAAAACCTGAGAAGAGCAGGGTTAGTTCTCGACCGACCGTCACGGGCGGAAAGAAGGAACTGAAGAGGGGAGGGGCCGGCAGCGACAGTTGTGCCGCCGCAGGGCGGCGACACTACGGGGTCGCTGGACCGGCCCCTGCAGGGACTGCTAGTAAAAGTTCTCCGATTGGCCGTGCACGAGGGCGTACACACACCTAAGTGGAATGCATATGAGCAACCACTCGAAGGAGAATAAGTCCTTTCCAGCACTTCTTGGCCAGATGGCCAATGGCCATAATGCAAAGCTGAAGGGAGTGCTCAAAATTGAGGTGCTGGGGTGAGATCTGACAGATGCCAAGTCGCTCCACCTTTCACTAGGGAGAAAGCAGCAAGGCTCAGGAAAATGCACACTGAGCCGAAAGATGTGTGTTGAACCTGCTTGTGCTAAAGGGACAGATCTGTTCTTATAACAAGCCAGTCCAAGACAATCACATTTGGATACAGCGCCACAGTTGCTGGCGCGCTGGGGCAACGATGGAGCCATAAGTAATAAGCCAATATCTTACACAGGCAGTCGCTGGAGCCGTGGTTTCCAATACCAATCTACACATGCTCAGTTGAAATAGTAGAGAGTACAAGGGATGTGCAGCAGAGCTCTATATGGTGCAGCACCCCTAGTTTTCTCCTTTAGCGTGGGCAGAGTAACTGATAAATAAGGCTCCATTCAGGAGCAAGCATATGCCTTTCTGGAAAGCCTTACTTCAGTACAGCCTTACGGCTTGTATAAATGAGTATGTGGTGGGAGCTCAGTTGGGCATTTCAGTTACACTGCTAGCTAAGTATGATAAGGTGCATTTGTGAATGTGGGCCTAGTATGGCCCTAGAGGAAGCACTGCATTCACCTGGGGTCTCTGTACTAGGTTCCTTTTGGTCATTTAACCCTCTGTACCATTATGGTTTAATCAGCTTGAGCTCTATAGTGAGAAAGCTGGATAAGGAAAATCACTAGGATTGACACCTGTTTTCTTAGGGTGCTTGATGACACCTGGCTGCCAGAATGAGTCTGGTTTGTAGCTAAAATTTACCACAATCACAATCGCCTGCTCCTTACATTGAGTTGTTTTGACAGGTATGAAATGGATCTAGAAGCCATGCTCATTGTTCAGCAAAGAGAAGCTCTGATGTAAAGGTGAATGGCTATTAAAACTTACAGATCGTGGTTATGTTGACTTGTACTTGAGTTAAGAGAAGTGAATGTTGTAGCTATGGAAGGACTGCACTCCTTAGTGATAGAAAGTGTGGATTGGAGCATATAGCCTTGGGCCTACCATCAGCTATTGCTACACACACTAATTCAACAGACATACCCCAATTGTTACTGGCAATTCTGGGTGCAAATGTAGAATTGGTTTCCATTTTTATTGAATTTCAGTCCAGTTGAGTTCATGGTAAACATATAGAATGTTTAGGACTGCCAATGTTTTATATAAAATGTGATGCATGTGCCACTCAAGTATTGGGTCAGAGTATTTTTACATTTGGTTAAAACCAGACTGATTCTGGTAGGCCGTTGCCAATGGTATGTTCCCTTGGATCTAAACTTCAGAACATTGCTGGAACCATACAGTCACAATAGAATACAATGATTTTTGTAACATGACTTAGGTCTTCTGCAAACACAAAAATTGCACCAAATTAACTATATTGGTTTAACCCCCTTGTGGGGACACTCTCAATCTGTCTGAATGCCTTTTTCGCTTGATTTTTAGCTTGTATATTCCTTATTGAGCCTCACCTGGTATAAGTCTGAATTTGTTGTCACTATGCTATTTAAATCTGCTGAGTATCTGGCTCAAAGATGAGTGGATGGAGTGTGGATCTGCACAGGCACTATGTTCATAAAACAATAGTTATTGGCTAATATCCTTTCCACCTCGGCACAGAGCCCAGAAGATGCAATAGCAATCTGTAGTTCAGATCAGAGAGAATAATTTTGCCTTGGGTATGGTGCGCACTGTAATAACTAGGCATAATGCGATGGGATGAGGATAGATTGTCAGCCTTAACTTTAAATTGCCTGGCTTTAAGTGGTTTATGTTGCAATAGTATCTGAAAGCCCCTGCCAGTGCACCAGTTGGCACCAAGTAATCCACCATGTGTGCAGTCCTCCCCCTCACACAACCAATAAAATTGTTCCATGCAAATTAGCTGCAGAGCAAGTTGGTGATTGGTTGAGTTACCTCTGCTATCATAATGGTGTGGGATTCTTGGCATGGCGTAGATATATGCCTTGCTGTTGCACGGATATAATTCATACAGTCAGAATGGCTGAGAACGTAAAAAATTAGATGGCAACAGACTGCGAATCCCAGCGATGCTTGATTGAACGTGGTGATACGCTGAACAAAAAGTTCTCAGCCATGCTTATACCTGTTGTCATCGATTCAGATGGACTCAACAGGCATTCTAGCCTGCAGAGTGACACACAGACATAGGACAATTCCTTGAGCTATATGGGAAAAAGGTTTGACTTGTTTTAGCCTTATGATATTATTGCTATTATTATTTGTGTTACAGAAGTGCCTAGTAGCACCAACTGAGATCAGGGCTCCCCCTGTGCAGTGCCCTGCACGGACACATAGTAAGTGACTGTCCCTGCTTCCCAAAAGTTTACAGCTCAACAGCCAAGACAAAGGAAGCAGTCGTAGCCCCATTTTAGAGATGAGGAATTGAGGCACAGTGAGGCTAAATGACTTGTACAAGTCGAACAGGAAGTCTTTGGCAAAGGTGAGCGCTGAACAAAGATCTCTGCAACACCAGTGTAATGTCTTAACAAGACCAGCCTTCTTCTCTAGATGTTACCAACAGACCAGATTTTGACATCCTTACTCATGCTAAATAACACATTAGCACATGAGTAAGCCCTTTGACATATTGGTAGAGTAAGGTCAGTGTGAGTAAGGATGGCAGAATCAGACAGTCAGCATGGTTTCATGGAGAGTTTTGATTAAGGGCTGCAAAAACAGCCTGAAAGATTGCAACACAAACCCCTTAAGTGCCTCTAAGACCAGGGAAAAGGGGATGTGCACACATGCATGAGCAGGTGCTCCTAGCTGCTCATTTTAGACTGGTTTAACAGAAATAAAAGATCCCAAATTCTTGTTTTTTTAATATTCAGATCTTTATAAGACTATGTATGGAGCATTTTTATACATTATTTTTCTTTCTACTCAACTTTGGTAGGCACAGATACATATCAGTTTTTCTCAGCCTCCCAATGGGACTGAATTTAATCTTGCAATTACCACATTTTCAGACAAACAGTGTCTGACTTTGGATAAAAGACCAAGGTCAAATTAGAATTCTGTTTCCTCACGTTTTATGTTGATTTTTTTTAAATAATAACTGAATTACTATTTCTCATGAGTATGAAGAGCTGGCAACTGTACAATAATACTGGGAGATCCAGGCATATATAAAAATATCAATTATTTTGAAATGCATTAAAGCATAAATCATATTTAGAGAACAGCCTAGGGCTAAAATAAGTGTCCAAGCAATAGGAGTTTTCTCCTTTCCACTTCTCACCCCCTCCTCCAAATTTAGGAATCATATAGGGGGCTACAATTATTAAAGAAGCCTAAGAAATTTTAACATCCAGTGCCCACTGGGGAAATCTTAGCAAGAGTTTGTCTCCCCTCAGTATAGATTGTAAAGCTCCCTTTACAACATGCACTCTTGCACAGGACTGTACAACAGTCCCAGTGAAGCACTGTAAAGAGACAGTCTGAAGGAATAGCAGATGCTTTGTTTGGACAGACAAAAGGAGCTAGATACTTATTCTCTGGAAGAGTGAGGACATAGCCAAGCGACTAATTCACAATGAATAACTTATATAATGATCTCACCTTTTTGTATTTTATTTGCAAAAAAATAACTCTCAGATATACTGGTTATTTACGCTTACTCCAGGGCATCTTCCTGGAATACTTTCTCAGTTTGCAAACAGTTAGTTTATCATTTGAAATGGTTACTGCGATGGTTAGTTCCATCAGTCTTTCCTCTGCCCTCAGAGGGAATTACACGGAGGTAGATTGTTGCACAAATTTAAAATGGCATGTTTAACTGTAATATTTGTAATTCATGGTGGTACAGAAGTCAGCCAATCAGGAAACATACAATACCACATGACCTACAGAACTTGCAAGGTCTGAAATGAGAATTTGGCAATTGGACTTATTTTGTATTATGGTAGCCCCGAGTAACACTAAGAATAACACGATTCGGTTCAAATATGTGTTCCATCAAATATGGTTTAGTTAGGGTGTGTAAAGCAACAAATATACTGGAAAGCATCACTAAAATAGCTCAGATCAATTTATTTTTTCCCTGACCATCCCAAACAAGCTGCTCTCTCACACTTGCAGATTAGATCCAGCTCCACAAAGGGACTCAGGCCCCTGTGTCCAATATTTAGATGACACTGGCATTCACGAAACCCCCACTCAGCTGTCACCTAAAGAACTTTTAGGCACCCAAAAATCACTTAGCGCCTAAATTTCACTGTAAAAGTTCCCTGGATGCCTAAGTTTCTGCCTCTACACATGTGCAGGCCTCACAGGAGGCGTTAAGACACCAAAGCTGCAGTGCGATCCTCAAATTAGGGTCTGACAGGCATTCCCCCATTTACCTCACCTGTGGGCCTGATATGGTAGGCATGGTTCAAGCCCACCTAACCACATCAGAGCCCATGCAAAATCTTGCAGGAGGGGAGAGGAGGAAGTGGTGGGGGGCGCCATTTCCCTTGTAACTTTTAGCCCAGATGCCTGCAACGGAACCATTTTAAAATACTTTTGCACCCCTCTGATCTTGGGGTTGCTCTGCAGTGAACAAATTCTGCACTGAGCTGCTCTGCGTAATTTACAGCAGTCGAAGGCAGTGGCCAGCATCAGCTATTCCAGCCATATGGTATCAGGCCTGTATAGGGATACCCCATCCATACTCCCTTTTCCTCAGCCACATCCCCTCAGCTGAGAGCCACAATGCTGTGATGTAGGAAGTACTACAGCAGTTCAGTGTCTCCAGAGAGTCACCATATGCAAGAGGAACCATCCTGTGACCAGATCTAATAGGTCTGGGACTGCTTTGCCCCAGCAGAGTGGTGCAAGGCAACTTACGGACCAGACAAACAGAGCCCATATTGGTTTCACTTTCAGATCAGGCTTCACACTACTACTTCTTCTTCCGTGGATTGGTTGGATTCCCCACCTTAGTTAGATTGGGCCAAATTCTGCTGTTAGGAACAGCTGTGCAATGCCATTGAAGACAGTGAGGCTGCAATGATGTAAAACAACAGACCGTAGCTCAGTATTTGCTGTAAGTCAACAGGCAGACTCCAGCTGCCCAAAGAGGTTCAGGTAGACTTCATGAAATCTATGCTTTCCCTGTTGAGGAGAGATGTGCTGTATCACAAGCCCAAACATCTAACTCTTCCCCAACACACATGATAACATGAGTGTGATGGTGAGGGCCAATGACCCCTGAGCACAAGCACCGAGCCTGTAAGTACAGTCTTTTCTCAGGCATGGTTTACACTTACCTCCACAATTCGGTGGCAGTCGACGGGAGTTACCCAAAGTACACAAAGAACTTGCGTAACTCCCGTCAACTGCTGTGCTTCTCTTCTGCGCACAGTCTTCACTGCACCGTGCCGAGGGGAACCATGTTCCCGTCAGCGCAGCGCTACGCCACTTGTGGCGGTGGATTGATAACATCGACTTCTGGATTGACTGAGTGAGTTTTCACTGACTGCTCAGTCGATCCAGAGACGTCGATCTGATGGTGGCGACTTTGACATAGCCTCACTCATATTTCCAATCTTCTCCCTCAGTCAATCCACCGCTTCATTCCCTCCTTTTTCCTGTAATAACAATGGGTGCCAGTGCTGCTGCACAGAGGGACTGGTTATCAAAGCAGCAGAGCAGGAACAGCTTGTTGCCATTTGGTGCTGCCCTTTGTAGGTGGCACCTCCTGTCCACCCAGCTATTTGCATATGCTGCCGAGGCCCCCGATTAGCACTACGCAGAAAATGGAATTTCCATGTGGTGAAGAGCTTTTTAAATTTGTTTTAGTTTTGAATAGGAACAAACCCTCAACACTTCAATATTGCCTCAAAGAAAATTGCAAAAGAACATTTCTGAACACAGTTTATCAAAATGTTTTGTTTTGATTTTTCACATTCTATTATAATCTATAATACAAAATTTAAAAATATCAAAATGATGGGGCATTTTGAAAGGAAAAAAATGAAATGAAATTTTTCTATCAGAAAGTCAAAATGAGGTTTCAGTTGTTGTTGGAAAAACCTCAGACTAAATCTCAGGAAAAAGAAATGGAGAAGATATTACAAAGCATTTCAATTTTGACGGAATATGGTTCAGCTGAAGTTCTTTTGACCAGCTGTGGTCATGATATTGACCAAGAGAAAGAGAGAGAGGGCTGCCCCGGATGCTTTTCCCCTACCCGGCCTCACAATCCAGTACTCCTTGTAAAAGAGAATGCAAATATTCCTTGCTTCCCTGAATTTTGCAGATGTATTCTAATTGCTTTTCATATGAATACACTCTCCACTTTACTCTGGCATTAGTTCAAAATCAAATGTGTAACTGTAAAAGTGGCCTGCGGTTGAGAAAGTTCTTTACGAACATGATGAAACTTTCCCCTGTAGAGTCAGCAAACTCCTTTCTAATTACATTAAGATACAAACTTTAACATCTATAGAAAGGCAGATTTTTATCCGCTCCCAAAACAGAACATAAAACAAACTTCCATGGCTCTGTAATAGAGACATCTTGAGGACGTTTTTCAGTAAATGCACTTGATTTAAATAATTTCAAATCCATTTTGGAATTATAAAGCCATTTTGCATCCCTTTAAAATAATTTCTTAAGCTTTTTCCACATCAGTCTTATAAATCTAAACTAGTCTTACTCCTAAAATTCACATATATTTTTGTCTTGAAAATCTCTATAGTAGTGCCTGAGTGACTTAGGAGTACAGGTTCCATTGACTTGGGAGCATAAATCCAATAGGAAGTCATGCCACCACTTTTGAAAAAATCTCACCATAGATATTTTAGGGTGGATACAGAATGGATCAAGGACATCTGGGCCTAACATAAGACCTGTTAGTCAAAGGAAAGATTCTTCAGATTTAAGACCATAAGGAATCATTATGGTTATCTAGTTTGTCTTCCAGTGTGATATCGGTCTTACAACTTTGTCCCATGATTTCTGCATCAAGGCCAGTCACTTGCAGTTGGCTAAACAACAGTGCGCAACATGGGGATTGCAAGCTCAGACTTTTCACCAACAGGCTTCAGGGCAGCAAACACTCTCCCTTTGTTTATGACTAGGTAGGAGAATGGTCCCCAGTCTAGTATGTAAAATTGGAGCACAGTATGGAAAAGGTTGAGAACCACTGGTTTGAACCATCTGTTTCAGAAACATCAATGGGCTTTAAATCAAAACCTTATTAATTAGTACTATTGTTTTGTATGAGGAAATGATCAGAATTTTTTTTTAAAACCATTTCACCGTATAGTCATTTGCAGTACTTAGGGCAAGCAGGTTTTCCTTGAATATAATGTAGCATTGGCAAAGCACAGATCACTACATATTAGCTGTGGTCTCCCCCAAGCAACCAAAGTATCTATTTAAAAGCACAACTCAGGAGTTGTATGTGGACACCCATTCAAACAACATTCCAGCATCTGATTCAGAGACACTAGGTGACCTGTCTGTTACCAAATAAAGTAACGTGAGGGGTAGGAAATACGCTCCTGGATATGCCTTTTGTATGTGTTTCATTCAGAACGCAAGAGCTTATGCATTTAGTCAGAAATAATCTCCAATGAATTATAAGTGTCATTATGCAAAATGAATAGAAATAAAATCTACGCACGTGGCCAATTTTTATAGCTTTTCATGTATGCAAAGCAGTATAATTACAGCTATTGGGTTTTGAAATCAGAGGGCTGGATCCTAAGCTTCTGTAATTTGGCACCGGTCCACTGCAGTCAGTGCAGCCATGTCCGTTTACACCAGTTCAGGTTCCGGCCCCTAATATATCACACAATAAGCCTGCTTTTTTCTCTCTGGAAAAGCGGCGGTACAATTACTCCCAAACGCCACCATTATCAATATTTGCTTTCGTGTTGCCAGTTCGCAATAAAGCCCTCACAGTGATTCAGCCTCTTGCTCTTTTTAAGATGCTGCCCTTTTTTTTTTAAAGCAAAGGCAAAAGAGCCTAATACTGGATTACATTTCTCCTAAGTAAAATCCTTAGCAGAAGGAAGCATTCAGTGATCTTCGTTTGTGTGAGCATGGTCTTACCAATAACTGCACTGTTTTTTCCCCGGCTGCCTATTGTGAATTTATAACGTGTGACCAGACCACATCTTCCCCTGCATCTAGGGACTAGTGACTTGGGAAAAGCCTCAACACAGACTGGCAAAGTTCCTGAGTTATCACCCCATGCAGGGGAAGTTTTGTTTCACACAGAGGGGGCAAGATCCTCCAGATAGGCAGAGGACCCGTGATGATCTCAAGGCATCTGCAAAGAGATGTACTTTCCGACACCTCTCCCCACAGCTTTGGCATCAGCTGTACTTGGCCCTAACCCACCCGCTTCTCCTCCAAAGGAAGTAAAAGTTGCATAGCTGGGAAATTCACAAATTAATGGTAAATTAATTTGTTACCTCAAATCTGACCTTCCCATGATTTTTCCCATAGGAGGGCATGCGATAGCTGATAAGATTTCTGCATATTGACGTAACTAGTTGCTGTGGAAAAAATATCATAAACAAGGGTTTAATGATCTGAGGGGAAACAGTTGAAATATTAAGAGATCACGTTATAATGCCCTTAGTAACAAAGCACGAGAAACAGAAAAATATATTTTTGTGGTAAAATTATTCCAAAGTAGTTAGTCAGTTACAGTTTTCCATATCAAACACTCTAGATGAAACATCCTCAACCAATGGAAAGGGTGCCATTCTTGTCTTTTGGAAAGTGCCTTAAGGAAAACTTGCATTTACCAGCCAACTCCTCTCATGACTGCTAATTCTTGGTCACCCTTTATAAAACAACCTCAATAAAGGATTAACAAATTAGGAATAGATGTTTTCAAGATACTACAGACATAAGGTGGCACATGGGCTAGATCAGTGGTTCCCAACCTTTTTGGCTCGAGGGCCACAGAAGGGTCAGCAAGTCTTGCCCCTCCCCTCCACTGCAGCCAAATGGAAGGAGTTCAGTGAGGAGGCAGACCCTCCTCCCGTCCGCCTAGGTGCAGCAGGGAAACTGCACGTGTCCTGTATCCCCATGCACTCCACCTGTGTCCCTAGGCAGTGGCTCCCTTCTGCATCCAGAGGGATGGAAGATCAGTGCTTCCCTCCTTCTGGCTCCAACAGGGACCCCAGCACCTAGGGACCCAGACAGAGTGCTTTGCTGTGCTCCCTGGTGCAGCCAGGGAGAGGGAAGTGCTCATCTCCCATCCCTTTGGCTGCAGAAACGCGCTCTGCCTGGGTCCTTAGGCAGTGGCTGCTTTCTGCAGCCAGCAAAAGGGGAGCCGCAGGCCACTTTGAAAGCCCCAATGGGCCACTTTTGGCTCCCGGGCCACAGGTTGGGAACCACTGTGCTAGATGGTTATAAGCACATCAGTAGATAGTGTAATAGGTGGTTATAAACAACCTACTGAATTTTTGGATTCTAATAATTTATTAATCTTGTAGAAACAGAACCTTAACATAAAGTGACTTTAAAAAAACCCTACTGTTTTATGTACTTTTTCCATTTCTTTGCCTTGTTGTATACTTTAAAGCCCTTCAGCTCATTACAGACAGATTTGTGTATACACAGCTTTATCTGGCTTTTGTCCTACCCTTGTGTTACTGTCATTTTTTCCACCACTAGCTGCATCCTGGAGCTTCTACCACTGTTTGTAACCATATAGGCTTTGTGGCAAACAGCTGGCTTCACCCTAGTGGGTCTCACACTTTTGCCTCTCTTAGTGGGCCAGGGTTTCACCCGCTACCCTGTCTCCCCAGGGAGAGGGGTAGGGACCTGGGCCCACCTTATCATCCGGGTCCCAACCCAGGAGCCCTATGAGTAGCAGCTATGTGCTGCTGGCACCATACTCAAAGCTGCAGTCTTTTCCCCTGAGCTAATTTCCCCCTTCTATCCTTCTGGCTTCTTGATCCGGGTACCTTCCTCAGCACTCCTTTCTGCGCCTCCACACACTCTGCACTCCTCTCTTCTCTGCTCTGCTCTGCCCCGCTCCGCTCCGCTCCGCCCCGCCCCGCCCCGCAGCACAGCGCTCCTGCTCCTCCAGCTCACTCTGTCTGTCTGGAGCAGAGGGTTTTTATCAAGCACCTGGCTGGGCCTTAACTGGCCTCAGCTGCTCCTAATTGCCCCCTCATGACTTCTAGCTAGTCTGCAGGGAACAGGGCCCTGAGCATTCTAGGCCTGCCAGAGCTCCCTTTGAGCACTCTACTACTGCCCTTGCTATATCACAGCTTTTAATAGAGCTTTGTCCATTTCCACCAGCTAAGGCTCACGCCACATCTCCTCACATAACTTCACCCTCAGCTAAATTCCAGACAGTCAATCACTCACATCCACCTGGAATAAATCCCAGTTGTGCTTTTTGTAGCACCCCATGAAAGCCCAGATTTTGCTTCCTTAGGAATCCAAAACATAACTCTCACAGGGGCAAGAGGAGGCCCAATATTTTTAAGATCTCCCTAGAGAAATATCTGTTAGAATGCAATATAAACAACTATTACAAATGGAACTCTTCCTCTGCCATACACAACGTGTGCATATAGGGTAATATATCAATTTGCTTTATTATCATTACTGTCATTTTATCATAGCTTACTCTTTAGCAAGAGAAAACAACAGCTTTAGTGCTGAAAACCTCACTCTTAGCCTTCTCTCTTGTTTCAACAAGAAAGCTTACTCAAGGAGGACTAATGAAAATTATAGCTATTTATCCACCAAAGCTGTGAAATCATACATTATGATTCCCAAAGTGCTGGGTTGCTGTACTGTGACAAATAGAATTGTCTCCTAAGTACCCTTGAGTTAGAACAAGCGTGCACAAAGGAAACTCGTATAGGAAATTCCCCCCCTCCACCCTATCACCACCATTTAGTTATTAATAAAAGGAGTTATAAATAAAGTTTAACATTTTCAAAATATCAGTCTGGTGTCTTTAGACCCTGGTACAGTAGAGATTTCTAAACAGTGGCATTAAACACAGAACTGTTATATTCCACACAGAGTTTGGGAAATAAATAAAAATTGATTAGTACTCATTGGGCTTGAGGTGGTGAGGAAGAGAGATTTCCTGCCAGCTGTGGTTTTGTAAGAATCGCCTCTACAGCTCCCTCTGTAGAAACAAAAACGGAGCCTGCTCTTACATCCTGGAATATAATAGTAGAACTCATCCTGACTTCAGCTAGAGAGGCACACACTTGCTGTTACAGGCATTGGCTAGATAGGCCACCTACTGACCTATGCAAATACAACCATTGATACCGTTACCTGTCCCCCCACCCTAGTTGTCTCTTTATGCCCCTGTTGCATTCGTCATACTCCTAGGTCTCTGGGACGGGGCTACTTGTTCATACAGCACCTAGCACAATGGGGCCCTGGTCCCTTATTGGACCTTTAGATATTACTGCAATAACAACGGTTTCCCTGTAGACAGTGGTCCAGGTTCTCCTCTCCATTGCATCAGTCCTACACTAGGGTAGCTCCTCTGAAGTCAAACCCAGTACAAATGGCTGTGTCAGTGGGGAGCATTCAGCCCCTTCTGTTTTCTGCTCAGTTCATATGTATTATCAGCGTCGCATTTCTGCCATGCAACCCTAGCTTTCTACATGTACGTTCTCATTCACAGTAGGAATTCCATCTTGCAAGATCTTCCTGATGCGAGTATGTTAAAAGAAGATTTCCAGTCTTTACTGTAATGTAGGAGAGATGTCTAGCTGTTTATAAAGAACATTCAAACCATTAATTCATAAAGCAAATTACTCATCTCTCTTGTGATGCCTAGAAAACATCTGAAAAGCCCTCGGCAGCTGGTGTGCTCAGACTGCTGATTTTGTGAATCATGTTTGTTTCACTATCACCTTGCCTTCTCTTCTCCTGTTGTCTCATTATATGCTAATATTGTAAGTGTTTTGGGGCAGACACTGCGTTTTTTTTCCATAACGTGTATAACGTTTAGTGCAATGTAGGTACTGATCTTTGCCTCTAGGGGTCACTGCAATGAAAACATATAACCAGAAAAAAAGAGCTGGAACTGATGATAGTTTTACATTGGTTTAATAAATTCTTTGAAATTTTATTAATAAATAGAATGAAAATGTGGCATCCCCAGTATATGAACAAGGCAGTAGAGAACACTTTAAATAAAATTGGCACACTAGTATTTGGCTGAGCAGAACAGGCATTCTTTTAGTTCCTGCCTTCCGGCACTTAGAAATAGGGCACTGCTTAAAAGCAATAGGGAGGGAGGACAAACGCTTGGCCAAATTCTGTCTCTCTCTCTCTCTAGTACAAGACACCCACCTGCTGGTCATGATAGAATTATGTTACATGCGTTGTCAGTGCTAGGGTAGCTAACAATGAGCTATCATTTTAGTATCATGAGTAGCCAGGGGCTGAAAGTCTCAGACAACGTGGAAAGAAGCAAACTCTACTGGCTAAGCATGAAAATGTGATCCATTTCTATGCTGTGAGCTCTGTGGGGCACAGACCATTGCTGTTGTGGTTGCTAGTAGAACTCGGTGAAATTTTTTCAGGGAAGAGTAATTTTTCAGAAATATGCATTTTGTGGGGGGCACCAAAATTATTTGTGAATTCAAATCAAATTTGGCAAATAATTTTGGACTTTCAGAACTGACTTCCTTTTTGGAAATGTCAAAAAGGTTTTGAATGAACATTTTTTAAATACCGGTTGAAATGTTTAATTTGACGTGAATGAAATTTTTTGTTTTGGAGAGGAAAAACAAATCAGTTTGGATTCCAAATTAACTGAATTTTTGGGAGGCATTTTTCAATAGGCCACCAAACCAAAAAAACAGTTGTTTACTCAGCTATCATGGCTAGTAGCCTGTTTAGGAACCTTAGCAATCAAAATCAGTAACATTCCTGGTTTTGCCACAGACTCACTGTGTTACCCTGGGCAGTTCATTTACAGTCAGCCTGTGTCCAGCACTATGCTTGTCTGCAAGCATTAGGACACACACACAAAAAAGTGCCTTCCCCACTGTCATACTCGTGGGCAGGGGCGAGGACAGCTGCAGTCCCTGCATTCCCCTGAGTGCAGGGACTGTGCAAGGCCAGTAAAATGTGTGAAGTACCTTGAAATCATCTGATGGTAGCACTATAAAAAGCTCTTACAATGTTATAGAACTTGCCCTAACTGTTATCTTAAGACGCACCAGGTTGTCAGATGGTTTCAGTAAATTGATCTTTGAACCGATCATTTATGACTCCAGTCCCAAACGAGCAGACTAACGATTTCTCAACCATTCCCTGAAATCTAGTTCAAGTTATTTCTATAGGGGCTGGATCCAAAGCCCACTGAAGTTCAGTGCAGAGACTCCCTCTCACCTTGGTGGGCTTTGGGTCAGATGCAGTAGCACAGCTCTCTGCTGAAGTCTTTAAAATTGCAAGGAGCAAGTAAACAGCATCACCATGGTGTTCAAGGGACAGCAGGACCATGCATCGATAAGATCCCATCCTGGTTTACTGAACTATTATTTGGTGAACCCCAGGAACACTCCATTTTAAATTGGCTGCAATCTATAATATATTATGCCACCTTGGGGAGGTCCGGTCCTGCACCACTGAAATCAGTGGGCGTTTTGTCATTGCTTTCAAAGAGGCAGGACCATGCCCTAACAGCGGACCTCAGTTTCCTGGAAAATTGCCAGTAGGTCAAAGTTTGCACTACACTCATATAATGCATTAAGATTTGATGAGTACATAAGGACAAAAACCCTGGGTGATCAATCCAAGGTTATACCCAGTCCACAGCACTCGGACAACAGACTTTCAATGAGACTTTTGTTCCTAAGTGTCTAAGGCATTTTTGAACATCCTAGCCACACTGACCACTGTATTCAAGATCAAGCTGTCCCATCAATTTATATAAATTGCATTATGGGTACATTTTTAAACACAGTTTAATGCCTTTTGGCTTTTTATTGCTGTGTGTAAGGACATGGCGGGTTGTCCATCACTTTAAATCAAAATTGGATGTCTTTCTAAAAGAGATGGTCTTACTCAGCCACAAGTTATTGGGTTTGGTGCAAGAATTACAGGGTGACATTCTATGGCTTGTGTCATGCCTGACATCCCAGTGGTCCCCTTCAGAGCTTAAAATCTACACAAAAATTCTGGCTTCATTGAAGTGAATGGCAAAATTTCCATTGGCGACAATAGAGCCAGGGAGGCAAAAGGACTGCGGTCAGGATATCTGATATGTGAAATCTCCTTTTTCTAACTCCCATTTGTTCGTAATTTTCACAATTAACAGTCTAGGCCTATAACCTGAGTTTTCATTATAACTAAATTAAAAAAAAATTATGCATCCATTTCTGATTATGAACATTATGCAAAGTTTCAAAATGAAACCAAGAGTCCATGGGTGAACCTGCCTGATATGAAGCAATTTAAAAAAAAAAAAAAGTATTCATCACAACAGTGTGGTGATAAATTATAAGTTAACTTGCAAAGCAGTTCCCATGGCATTGCATATTTCATTCTCTTTAATGACTAAAGAGTTCATCATGATTAATGTTATTAAAATAAGTACCAAAGGAATTCAATGTGCCAATTGGCTTCAGATCACTTCAGCTCCTTTAATTCTTATGGAATTACCTATTCCATGGTCACTGTTCAATTTCACAAGCAAGGGGGGAGGTACATCCTTACTAATTACACAAATAATAAAAAGAAAAGGAGAATTAGAGTCAAAGCTTCCTGGTGGCCTCAAAAAGGAGTTCAGAGTCTACCCATGGCATTATTTTTAAATGTCAGATACAGGTGTTTTTTCCCTCTTTAGCATAAATGTCAGCAGCATTTTTCTGAAAAATTATGTCTTGTCTTCCACTTTGATGAATTCAGATTGGCTTTCACTCTCCCCATCTACCTTTGTGTGTGAATAACTCTGCTGAGCGAACTAGCATCTCAGTTCCTTACCAGGAGTCATGAACGAAAACACCAGATTAGGATGAGAGCAGAGCATATTCAGGAAGATCCGCAACCACGTTTTTCTTGAGATGACCCAGTGCTGTGGTGGCAGTATGGAGCAACAACTCAAACCCAGACTGGGGAAGGCATTCAGCTCTTTGGCCCTGGATTGTATTACAGGGAGTGTGCATGCCTTGTAAATTGAACACAGAGGGCAACAGGGAACAGCAGCCACTGCGGCTCTGTTAGGGCAATGGGGCTGAGGGTGGGTGGAACGGTGAGTGCAGAAACCCCAGAGGGAGCAAAGACAAGTCAGGACTTGGTCATTGGTAATACTACCCAGCTCTGCTTTAACTGAACTCACCTAATTAAATCCCAGAGACTTTGAAGAGACCACTAAGGTTGTCAGAAGATTTTTATGCAACCTGAAAACATCCGTACTTCAAGAGCAGATGATTGAGGCCATTGCTGTTAGACCACTAATAATAATAATTAAAAAAATCTCACTATTACCCCATAGTTAATACCTTACTTTGGTCTTTGCTTTCTAAGAACCTTCATGGGCTGCTGGCTCCAGATCCAGGTTACTAGCCATCGTGCCTACACAACACCTGACACAATGGCTAGGCAACCGGCATACTGACTCTGCTGAACATGCTCGTGTCACTGTTACTCTGTCCTCCTCCTTCCACCTGTTTTGTTGTTTTTCTCCATCCAGTCTGTTGCATCATCTTACCATGGGCCTAGGCACCACACAGTCAGACCCCTGGGCCCACACAGAGCCCCACTCAAGCCAACCCCAATTGCAGGATAGACTGTGATCTTTTTGGGGCAGGGACTGGCTCTATCTTTAAAATATGTATATACAGTACCTAGCACAATGGGTCCCTAATCTCTAATAGGGGGTCTGTGAGCATCACCATAGTAATTAGTAACTAGATAAATTCAGCACCATCCTGCACAAAAGCAGTGAGAAATTCAATGGGAATCGGGCACTGAATCGCTTTTAAAATCCCAGACTAAACAAACATTTCACCAAGCTCACTGTAAATATATTCACAGCATTTAAAATAATCCCTAATGCCAAAAGCTACCCACATTTTAAAAATCCATCAAACTACATGTTGGCTTATAGTCTATAATTGCCACAGCAAAATCCGTTCCCTACCCAGATACCATCACCTACCCTACATTCAAAGCTACCTGAATGGACATGGTATCATCTAAAGCTTCTCTAAATGATACTGAAACCACTGCTCAAAGCTCTTACATCTTATTATTCTTGGGATAGTTGGCTACCAGCAATTTATTAAAATATCCTTTTTTAAAAGTTTATAAGTAGCAATAATTCAGCTGTAATGATGCATAAACTAATACGTGACTTCCTAAGAACTCAGACAAAGAAATGATGAGTTCATGGTACATTATTTCTGAATTAGAAGAGCTAATAGCAGATTCTAAGTGTATTCATACAAAGTATTCCCAGTGTATTACATCAAAATCATTTGAACATACTAAATCTCTCAGATTTTTCATATTCCAGATACCGCTGAACTCTTGTGGCACTATCCACCTTCCTATCAGTAGGTCTACAGTAACAGTACATAGCTTGCTATCTTGCTCAGTATAACCACTAGAACCCTCACTCATGCATCTCCAGTCTGCAACAAGAATCTGAGTTTGAATACCACGCTCATTATCATGATATCCGAACACATCCATGGGATACAGATGGCAGCTTCTGATTAATATATTATCAAAATGGGTGGATTACAAAAACCCTTATTTTCCTTTATGTCTGTTACCAGCTCTGTGCACCTCTGATTTATAAATGACTAAGGCACTCACTAGTTTAGAATCCAACTACAGCCCAAGGACTTTGCCACCACAGCCTCTCCCTTGCATTATTTTTGCCATGCTCTCAGCTCCTTAATCAAAGAGAGATTACTTCCATTTCAAAAAGGAAAGGAAAGACTTCCACCTGCTTCTAGAAAGTGGCACTACTGAAGCAGCAGGTGTGAAATTACCAGCATGACTTCATCTGCCCCCAGGAAAGGCCATGGGGGCAAGTTCTCAACAGATGATAACTGAGGCACCTCATAGAATCATAGAAGATTAGGGTTGGAAGGGTCATCTGGTCCAACGCCCTGCTCAAAGCAGGACCAACCCCAACTAAATCATCCCAGCCAGAACTTTGTCAAGCCACACCGTAAAAACCTCTAAGGATGGAGATTCCACCAACTCCCTAGGTAACCAGTGCTTCACCACCCTCCTAGTGAAACCCACCTCCACCCATTTCCTTTTGAATCAATGGTCCCATTGCAATTTACACCAGCTGAGGATCTGACTCCAGAAGGTTTGGCACAGACTCCCACAAAAGAGGAGCAGATCTAGAAGTGAAGACCCTAACCTTCTGGAACTTAGAAGCCTCTTGCAAACTACACAGTGATTTGCTCAAGTCAGCCACAGCTCACCCATGTTCTAAAACAGGTTGGTCTGGTCTGTGTGAATGAGGCCAAACTGTTATAACTGAGTTAAAAAAAAAAACTAGCTCTGTTTTTTTAGAGCACATGTTTTACATCTAGGCAAAACACAACTGTGGGCAAATTGTATTCTAACACCATGGGCCATCCTTCCAGACTGGGCCTGCACATTTTAGAACGTGTCTCAGCTGCCACTGAGTTTAATGACTCAACCCCATCGTTTGTATTATTAACTGTATATGTAGCACCAGCTGGGTACTCGATGCTTCAGAAACCAACGTAATGACAAAGTCTTTCCTCCAAACAGCCAACAACCTAAGGTCCCAATCCAGCAAAGCACATCCACACAATTGTACCTTTTAGCACATGACCACACTGGGACTAGTCAGATGCCAAAAGTTTTGCTGGGTCAGGACTTAAGGGTCCAGTCTTGTAAGATGCTGAAGTTGATAGGAGATAAAGATACTCAGCAACTTATAAGATCAGGCCCTAAATAGACAACATATAATAGCCATGTGCTTAATGCACTACCGGGGCACTCAAATACTACAGTGATGAGTATGGTTTTCAGATAGCATGCCCAATTGCCAAAGTCCTTGCACGGATGGCTTTGGCAAATTAGATTCTCATTCAAAAAGCAAGGCATGGGACTCCAGAATTGGCAAAAAGCCTGATTTGCATACAGACTTTGCATTTATCCAAAGAGACTGCATAAAAAAAGTGCTTGCCATAATCCTATTCGAAATGAAAGGCTCTGATTCTCATTTACCTATTGCTCACAGCAAATCAATTTGATTTCTTTAACTGTTAATTCTCTGACTTTAAATATTTCTTCAGTAACTTTCCTCACGGCCTTTGGGAGAAACTTTGATCTCAGGGACAGAAGATGTAACCAGCAGCGCCTTTTTTTTTTTTAAAAAAAGCTTATGATCTTTTTTTATTAATATAAATTTGTTCAAAACCTTTGAAGGTCGTCCTTTCAAAACGAAATGGAAATATTATGCCAACACAGCTGCCTCTCCCACTGCTGTGGCTTGAGCGGGTTTCTGCAGATGCTAGCTAGGCTATTTTCTTCCCTTGCATTATTCTTTGGATCGCTGGTTACCAGCAACTCTCTATTAAAGTATATTTTTTGTTCCACTTTATAAATAGCAGTTGCTGAAAGCAGGCATCATGATTTATCCTAATTCCCTTATCCCCTTGCTCAATCCTTCCGATACAGAAAGAGAAGTGAAATGAGGACAGATCAGTGCTTAATTTGTGCCAGGGCAGAGCCTGGCACCTGTAGGCTTGACAGTTCATAGTCCCAGCCCCTCCAGGCTTGCTGCATCAGTTATAATTGTAAAAAAATTGCTTAAGCCCTGGCACCTCTTACATTATAAATTAAGCACTGGGACAGATGCATGGATAGAGTTTAAGTGGCAGGTTGCAACTTGTCTGAAATGTAAACACCCATCTCCTATACCAGGTATTAATCGTTGACAGGCAGGTGTTACAGGTCTCCGATCCTATAACCGGTCATTTGAATTAGGCTCTCCTCGGCGTGCGCCCTGCCCATGGCTCAGTTCGTGCTGTGTCCTACCACCCTCCCCACCATGAGGGGGACAGGGTGGAGAAGGGTGGGGACCTCAGCCCGCGAGAGGCACAAAGTCTCACCCTGTCCCATGAGCCCAACGCCCGTCACCAAATCCCAGATCTTTTACCTCTGGGAACTGTTCATTTTATCCTTTTAACCACACGGGGAATTGACCACAAGTTGCGACGAATTAACAACTCAGCCAAGCATCTCAGTTAGGTACCAAGCCCGTTCCTATTTAACCCCCTGTAGCTTGACGGGGCTCTAAGAAAGGGGAGAGGGGAATCCCTGATGCTCTGCCAACTGGCCTATGGGAGAAAAAACTCCTTCCTGACCCCCAAAGGGGTGATTGGCTAGTCCCACAGCATCTGCCAGGCCAGATTCCCTTTCCTAGGTCAGGGTGGGGCTGCTGGAGTGAAGCTGAAAGAGGCTCGACGTTGCCCCTGTCCCCAGTTAAATCTGGGGTGCTCGGGAATGCTGGCCAATCAGCACCTCTCCTCCACAACTAGCCAATGGATGCCAGAAGCTCCTCGGTGGGCTACCTGGTGTCTCTCAATGAGTCCTTCCCTCACTGCTAGGCTGCCCCCTTCACCACTGCCATTCCCCCCGCATCCCCCCCACATTCTCCCACCCATTGAGGCAGGTGGGTGGTACTTGAGCATCTTCTCTTTAACAGGTCCTCAGCGTCTCCTGTCCATTTCACCATATCACCTCCCTTCCCTGAAGCTCTCCACTGGCTCCCCATTCTCCATCACACCAGGCTTAAATTTCTTGTCCTCATTCCTTATCTCCCCTCCGACTTGGTTTCTGAACCCATGGCCTGACCATGATGTCAGCCTCAGTGCTGATTTCTCCCCCAGCCATCCCTGCTGCTTTCCCATGCCATGGCTTTCTCCAGCCATCCCTACCATGGAACACACTCCCGACTCCAGTTCTGCTTTGATCAAAAAAGTTACTGCCAAGTCGCAATTAACTTTTAAACCTTCTGGAGGTGGAGGGCGTGAGGGAGAGAGAGGCAGCACTGACTGCTGAATGTAGAAGTTTTTCAGTTAATAAGAAACTATGTTGATCAGCACTTTACATTTGTTTTAACTAAACAAAACCCTCCAAACTTTTTGAACAGGGTCAGTATTGGAGAGCGGGCAGGCTAGCATCACATGTGAGAGCGAGAGCTGTGCGAGCTGCAGTGATGAGAGGAATTGGCAGAGACCAGGGATGCTTGACACAGCTGCAACTGCTCTCTGAAGTGTGGCAAAAGAAGGAGCATGGCACTGAGAAGTTTTCAGGTCCAGCCTGACTAAAGAGAGAGCCCGCAAAGCAAGCGTGCACAACAAATTGCCTATTGGCTTGCTCATTTGTCTGTCCAAACAGCTCCACCTAAATGCCATTACTAAAGACAGTGTCTGGGATTGTCAAAGGAGCTACGGGATTGGGCACCCAGTTCTCATGGTGTATTAGTAAGGACTGAGCATCTAAGTCCCTCATGCTGCCTTGAAAATTTCAGCCATCAGTGACAGTCTCTTGCAGTTCACACCCTTTAGAGGATGTAGCATCTAATCTTATGCTGTGCTGGGAGCCCTCCGCTCCCACTGAAAAATCAGGATACTCACCAGCTTACAATATCAGGCCCTCAGCAAGCATATGAGGGCTAACTGCCATACAACTGCAGGCAGCTTTTCCCAGTCTTAATTGTGTGTAGCATCACTATTATCAGAGATAAGCCTGAATCAAAACCCCGGAGCCATGCAATCCTGGACCTCTCATAAGTTCAGGAGTGACTCTGAACTTCATGGCTCTCCGCCACCGCAGTGACGCACTGACCTTCAAGTCCCTAGTCTGAACACACTGGAGCTTTGGCACATTTGGTTCTGATTCTGAACTGTGCACCCAGGCCCATTTCCACGTGTCCCTGTCCCTTTGCAGATTAACTAATGAATGCCAGAAAGTAGGAAAGACAGTCTGCTGCCAATACAATGTCAAGCAAGACTTGCTAACATGTTAGTGTAGCAAGACCATTGCAAAGTATACTGGGCCCAAATGTCAACTTTGCTCAAAGAAAAACAAAAGATGGGGAAGAGGCAGTCGATTTTGGCCCAGCCCAAATGGGAAAGCCATGAAGACAAAGGGTGGGGGGAATCTATGGCATGGTCAGCTCTACATCACTCTGCCTTCCAGCACAGGGGGTATATTAGGGTAGCAGGAGGCACGGCTGGAGTGATAGCCCCAAGCTGACTATGACAAACTGCAAAGGCCGGGGTAGCTCTGAAGTAGCTGAAACTTGCACTGGAGGGGATGAAGTGGCCTAGTGATTGCTCCTAGAATTTGGAGGCCTGGTGGCTGGCCGCCGGCTCCCTCCTTAGGGTTCAGCAAATGCTGCTTCACTGCCCCAGCAATTCAGCCCAGCATGTTGTTCAAACACAGAATGGCTGGCAAGGGTCCCGTGGTGGAAAAGAAAAGACATACACACATTCCCTGCTGTCTTGAAACCCTGACTTGTAGTGAGCATGGACCAGCAAGGACACGTAACGGAGCAGATCCCATTCTTCCCCCACCTAGGGAAGGGCAAAAACTACCAAAAAACACTAAGAATTAAAAATCCCATTTGCTTTTTAAGCACTTTTAGTAACCCAGGAAAGGAACCATTTTAACTCTACGAGTACTTAGGCCTTGATCTAGGAGATGCTCCACACATGCCTGACTTTAAGCTGATGAGTAATCGCAGGTACTTACAATTAAGCGCATCCAGGATCAGGGCTTAGAAACCCCGGGCACAGGTGCCTGAGAAACTCCGTTGGTTAGACAGATATGCAGGTCGAAGGAAAGAGTCAAGATAAAAATGAAGTTTGGTAGATAATGAAAAGTACCAAATAAATTCGTCTCCTCTGGACACTTACAACTGCTACATATAGGTGAAGTCTGGCTACCCGGAACATCACTGGGGATTTACATGAACTGTGGACAGCAGCATGGCAGCTTTCCTTTTTATTCTCACTTTGGCTGCTAGTCTCCACCTGGCGTTACGTATTTAATTAAACCACACCCTGACACAAGTGTCATAAAGCACAATTGTCCTTCCACTTCTCTGGGTGACTTTGATTAAAAAGAAAAGAAAAAAAAAGGAGAGAACTTCACCTCAAGAATTATCTTTGATGCTTAGGCTGAACATTTTGAACAGAATTTAACTTTCCTGTCTGTGCTGTGGGAGCTGGTGAAAGAATCTCAATGAGATCTGCTGCAGGCTGAGTCATGACAGAGCAGTTGGAATGAGACATCAGGAACAAAATCAGTGCTGGTCAGCCCTGCAAGCAAAGGCCCACGAGCACTGCAAAGGCCCAGTCCCCCTCCAGGAAGTTCTTCCAGTTGACTCCTTTAGTTATCACTTCGAGGCATGACCTCCCTCAGCTCCAGGGATATTTTAAGGGAAATTTCTCTAGATAAATGTCATGCATTACAAGTTTACACAGGTTCTCCTGGGGATTTTTTCCACATTTGACTGTCTTGTTTCGAATAGAAATGGTACTTGGAGATTAACCCTTTCTAAGCTAGTCCTCCAGCTTCTCAGGTAAATTGTGGCTAATGCAGGGAAAGTGGCATGCTTCACTGTGGCCAGGGCACTACTTCTGCCAACCAGACTGGCATTCAATTCTTGTTTCCACCTGCCATGGGGGGAGAGGCCAGAGTAACTAAGAATGTCAGGGAACAGAAAGCCTAAGAAGTCTCTGAGAGCATTGTGGACACACTAGAAAAACTCTCAGATGCAGTAGTTAAAGGCGCTTGAAACAGAAGAGGCAGCTCTTGCTAAATCAGGCTGATGCAGGGGGAGCTGTGAGGGGAGAACTGTTTACCCAAGCCAGGGGTAAACTCTCTCTACTCTCTCGGCTCATTCACCATAACTCTCCCCCTCGGAGAGCTCCGTACCCCTTTGTTATAGCGCTGGGACATTTCCTGGTTATTTCATTTCCCCTCATATGGTAACCAATGGGAAACTTGCTGGCTTAAAGAACCTACTGACCCACTCCACCAGCTTTGCCCTTCTCCCCACAACCAGACTCATAAGGGACTGCTCCCCCCTCCTCCACCACACAGCCACAGCTGCTATCAGCAGAGGGATTGGAGCTGGATACTCATGAATTTAAAGTGGAGTGGGGACTGGCAGTAGAAGAGATGCCCTCAGATCTGGAACAAGTTCCAGCACCCTGGGCCAAAGCCACCCTGGCCTGTTGCCCTTCAGAGTATGCGGCAAGGGGCATCTGTCTGCCAGAGCTGTGGCGGAGGGCAGGGTTTTGTTGGCAGTTAGAGCTGCTTGAGGGAGTGGGGCTAGGAACTTGGTGTGTAATGTTTTACACACTGGGGGTTAAGCCTCTTTGCTTGTTTATAAACTAAGACATGGGGTACCTAAAGTTTAGGATGGGTGCCCGCTAATTCTAGTTTCTTCATTTCCACACTAATTAAATGAACATTATCTGCAGCAAAAGCCCAAGTCACCGTAAATCTTCTGCCTGAGTCCATCCCCACACAGGGCCAGCTGCGTGCTGCTCAGCGTAGAATTCCATTGGCCCTCAGTGTGGGTGAGCCCGTGGCAGACACTAGACAAGAGACAGTCCCTGCCTACACTCTGAGCTAGGGAAAAGACGGAACATGTCGATGAAAGAAACATCCAAAGGCATGAATGAGGGAGAGGGCAAACAAGGTTGTCATTGCTTGATCCAAGCAGCTGCATATGCACGGGTCAGGGTACACACCTGCTTTCTCTTTGCTCCTCTGCAGCGAGTCACCGAGGACCTGTAGAGCAAATGATCTCTCTCTGCACCTGATGAAAGGCCTGCTGAAGTCAGTAAAAAGACTTGCATTGAGTTCAGTGAGCTCTGGGTCAGGCCCTCTGGGGCTCTCTATAGGAGGCAGCTTTTTGGACAGGCAAAAAGCCACCATGCCTTCCTGTGAGGCCATAGGTTTGCTATCACCCAGAGGTACACACTGCCATGGCAGATGTCACCGTCTCGCTAGCCACTGGACCACAGCCAGCAACTGACACATTCAAGGCAGAATCGCCAGCTCGTCTCACATGGCCCACACTGGGCAGTAAGCAGGTGTAAGACATTCACTCACTCCCTGGCACAGGCCACGTGCTCTGTGGCTCCCAGCACACACAATAAAGCAGTCTCTGCAGTGCCCTGCTCCCACATTGGGAGTGGGAAAAGCCTGGACTCCACAACACCCTGGCCACAGCAGTGACTTGTGACTGGTCTAAGTCAGTTGTGAGTTACGTCCTTCCTGGAGCAAGTGGGGCAAGCAGAAAACGAATTGGGACTCTCAGAGTCACAGCTGAAAGCCTGGCCTGCTGTAGAGGCAGCGCCTTTTACCCCAAGTGGATTGTTAAGTCATAACCCGCCCTACACAAGATGAACGAACCCGCTGTGCTAGAGCGTAACATTGTGAGCCTCTGTTGAAATGCCTTCCAGGGCAAGGGAAGATCAGTGCTTCCAACAGGTGTCCCCCAGGGCACTGGGAAGCACTTGATGTAGTTAATATATAGCCTGCAATTATGACAGTTTCTTTTCTTTCAGCTTAACATGTGAAGAAGAAACCAGAGTTCACTTCCTTTGCATTTCCTCTGTCTCTAAACGTTAGAGCTGTCCTCTTGACTTGGATAGCGTGGCTCAGGACTGATGTATTGGTGTATTCTACTTAAAAATGGAAACAAAAAACATTCTAATTTCATGAAGAATGAGCATTTGAGCACAGAACACCAATGCCGATTGTCACTGAATTCAGCGCTCTCATGGCTGCCATTGGAAGAATGGAGTACAGCAATAGACAGCCCCTGCAGAGTCTTGAGGAAGAAAGTAGCAGGCTGAGTTTTATGGGCCCTATATACTGCCCCCCAGGCATGCCCCAAACAGATGCATGTGGTAAAGTGAACACAGACGTCAATCTTCAAATTGACTAAAGTTTTAATAATAAACTCACTTATCTTAACCAAGTTTTCTTTGTGTGTGCACTTTTCTAATTTTTAAGAATGAAAATCAAGGGTAGAGAAATCAGTAAATCAAGTATTTCAGCCTAAAAAGGAAGCTGTCTTTCCCCAACCCCTTCTCTCAGAATATCTGTCAAATGCATCTGAGTTTGACTCAAAACATTTTTAGTTGCCCTACACTGGTATGACAGAGTCTCACCTCTACATCCATCTCGTTGCAAAAGCAAATGCACAAGCTGCGGCAAGCTGTGTTAGCGTGCGGTGCGGCAAACACCTCAAGCTGTGTTAGCGTGCGGTGTTACGAACACCACAAGCTGTGTTAGCGTGCGGTGTTACGAACACCACAAATTTAGGGCCTGAGCCAAAGCCCACTGACTCCCGTTGGCCTGAGTGGATTTTGAATCCAACCCGTAGAGTGTACAACTGTGAGTAGTCCCATAGAGTTTACCACTGTGTGTAGTCCCATTGACTTTCTAATACCCACAGTCGTGAAATTGGGCCCTTAAAGCTGATCTAGCACCTGTTGAGGTCAATGGGCATCTTTTTGATGGCTGTTGGCTCAGGCCTTATTGACGAGCTCGTAGTTGCCACGCAGGGGAATCTTGAGGTCCAACCCTGTAAGGAATTCAACATTGGCTGAGCCCTGAACACTCAAGACACTCCTTGATGGATCCGGGCCTTGTTTTTGTCCCTGCTTAGAGATGAGTTAATAAAATTATCAATATGGAAGCAGGTGATGTTCATACTGGTTCTAGTCATGAGCTACTTACCAAGTGTAGCACTTGTTTTATTCCAAACAAATGCTTACCAAAATAAAAATCCTCTTTCTACAAGTGTCTTCCTGCAATAGTCCCTACCCTTCCCAGTTCTTTCTCTTGCAGGAAAGGGGTTGATGTTATTGAAAGGTGTTTTAACCTTCAGCCCAAACCTTTGCTTTTTTACAACCTTTAGCCACATATTTCTCTCATGTAAAACTATAATCCTACCAACAGAAAAACCAGCTCCTCCTCCACTCAGTAAATAATCTCTCTCTTCACAGCTGAGAAGCCCCCCAGTTCATTCTATGCTGGAGTGGATTCCTTAAAAGTAAATCCTTCCTTTGATGTTTACTGATTTGGTTAATTTCTTCCGTTCTGCGCCGTTCACATCAAGCATTGCAATTTTTATTTATTCTTGCCAAAAAGCACTTAAGTATTCACAGATGTTATTTATGTTTAATTTAACCTCTACAATTTTTTAAGTAAAGCTGGTCAAATATTTTCAGATGGAATGTTTCTCTTTTGGAAAAATGCCATTGCATCAAAATCAAAACATGCCGCAGGAACGTGTTGACTGACAAAATTTTGTCTTGAAAAAAAGCAACCAAAAACTGTTTTGAAAGTGTCTGTTTCACATTTTCAGAACAGAATGTTTCAAATTTTCATTTAAAAAATGGTTTCATTTCAAAATTTATTTTAAATAATTTTTTTTATAAAGTTGAAATCAAAATTTAACAATTTGATTGACCCCAAATGAATTTTTTTTTCTAAAATTTAATTTGTGGAAAATTTCAGGTTTTTCATTCCAATTTGCAATAATTTTTTTCAAAATTCCCCATGGAATGGAAATTCGAGTTTCTCACCAATTCTGTTGATAAGTTTTTCTATAGATGATAAGGCTATGATATAGAGATATGGTATCAGTTTTGTATAACTGGGGTAATAGGCTTCTATAGATAATCTTGCATAGATGGTAAGAGAGATTCTGTGTTTGGACACTATAATAGGGAAACATTTTAACCTCTGTAGCTAGGATTCTGCTGGCCTTCTCATAGTAGCTGAAGACAATATTGTTCAATGCTATTGCACTAGTAGTACAATATTAACCCAGCAGCCAGGGGTGAACATGAAATGAGGAAGCCACCATTTATTCCCCACTCAACAATGCTTCTCATCACCTATTCTATTTCTTACCCAGTATATTTTAATAGCATTTTAAACTGTGTTGGTATTACATTACCAGAAAGAGTAAGTTCCTATGAAAGGATTAGCTAAGAAAGGGAAAAAAATATATTCTTACACTAGTGCTAGAGCTCCAGATGGAGATCAGGGCCCCACTGTGCTCGTGCTGGACATACAGATAGAAAGTCCCTGCTCCCAAAGTGCTTATGATCTAACTAGACAAGGCAGACAAAAGAAGTATTGTTCTCCACATTTTCCAGCTCAATAACGGAGGCACTGAGAGATGAGGCAGATTTTTAAAAACAGATAAGGTTCCGTTTAAGCTCCAAAGGAAGTGGCCAGATTTTCAAAAAAGCTCAGCACACTGGGGACTGACTGAGCTCTTCTGAAAATCCAGCCAGGCATGTCAAACTGGGAGCTGCACGGTGCTGAGGACTTCTCAAGAATCTGGCCCTTATTCAGGTGCATCTATGAGAGCTGAACTCGTCTGAAAAACCTGGCCCCCAGTGTGGGTGCTGGGCACTTGAAAATCTCTCCCTAATGATTTGCTTATGGTCAGACAGGAAGCCAACGGCACAGCTCAGAACCAAACCCAGGTTTTCGGAGTTCCAGTCATCCAGGGCATTAAGTGAAAGGATGAATGGAATTCAACAAAACTTCCTCTCTAGGAGTTTCCCTTTCTATCAGCAGATGAGAAAGAGCAGATCAGGAAGACTGTGATTTCGGTCATTCGCTGCCTGCTTGATGCCATTATGCCAAAATAAACAGGTGTTAATGAAGAAGGAATGCAGCTCCAAACATTCCCAGAGCCAGGGGGGTTCAGCAATTTGTCAAAGGAACCCTATCTGGCTAAACAGAAATTACTTGAGTTGACCGTGTGGTTCATATTACCTTATTACACAGACATATTGCAACAGGCATAATGCATTGTTTTCTCACAAATTGATTTTATAACGACTACTTAGCAGTGTTGTTCGACTGGATTATAAGGGCCAAAAGATTTTGAAAGGATATTCAGGGTTTCTTTCTTTCTTTTTTTTTTTAAGTAATATGTTCCTGTACAAAGTTAACACCAAGGCAGTAATAGTACAGAGTCAGTGATAAACTTATTATAAGAATATTACACTTTGTAATGATCTGAACTTTAAAAAAATCCATTTTCCATTTCAGAAATGAGAGCGCTCAGTTTCTCCCCACATTTCATTTGTTTCAAGGCAGAGATTGGAAATGAGTATCAATTTTCTGCCAGCATATTAAAACATGTTTTTATTAACAAGTAATTTTACCAAGGCTGGGGAACCAGCAGCAAATGCTTCCAGAGAGCTGAAAAATACATTTTGGATTCCTCTGAATAAAAATTATAAAACAGCTCCAAAATGGTTTTCCGTGTTTTTCCCTTTCTAATACCACCACACAAGATAGAAGAACATCTACAAAAGTCTGCAGCTGAAAGTTATCATAGATCTCTTTTCAATTCAAACAGTTTGTGAGGCAATGATTATATGGGTGAAAACAGAACCCAACAATCCCTTTCTTTAGCTAAAATGATCTAGCAAAAGATAAGAAATCTCTTTCCTAGCTTAACAAACTGAAATGAAATTCTGACATGGGTCCACACACAGGACCAGTCAACACACAGTTTTTATGCTGGTATAGGTTGGTTAGATGTGATTTTTTTTTTACCAGTGTAATTAAGCCAGACAACTCCTCATGTGGGCACATTCATACCAGTAGAAAGGTGCCAGAGGACTGGAGAAAATGTCCTGCAGTGAGAAATTGCAAAGAGCCCAGTCTTTTCAGTTCATCAAAAATATATATATATATATATATATATATATATATATATATATATATATAAAGTGGTGACTTGTTCACACTGTATAGGTACCGTCAGAAGGAGAGCATACCAGGTAATAAAGAGCTCTAATCTAGCACAGAAAGTCATAGCAACAACCAATGGCTGGGAGCTGAAACCAGACAAAGTCAAATTAGAAATAAGGCACAAATTTTTAATGGCAATGGTGGTGGACTCTCCATCGCTTGATGTCTTCAAATCAAGACCGGAGGCCTTTCTGGGTCAAACACAAGTTACTGGGCTCAGTACAAGGGTAACTGGATGACATTGAATGGCCTGTAATATATTGATACAAGTATGCGATATGAAACTCTGCATAGGAAGAGTGAGGGTTCGGAAATTTCAAAAAGCCACACACGTCCAGCTGGCCGTAGGGGTGCTCAACAGGGCCATCACACATTTGGATGCTAAAGAAACATTTAGAAGAAGTGTCGGGTCACACTCAAATCACCTGTGGGAACAAAGCATGCAGGGAATGCGGGGCCCAGGGTACAGTAAAGGACTTGGGTTCTTAAAGGACATTCAAGAGCTCAGAAGCTGCCACGTGCTAAGCGAGGCGCAGCTGATTTTGTTATGTCATAAGCATGGTTAGTCCAGGGGATGTACATTAAGCCCCTCAGACACCAGCCCATGTTGCTTGCTCTGTCAGCACACACCTGGAAAACCCATTCCAGAATGATTTTTAGAAGCCCATAAGACATAAGGGATAGAGAGTGTGCATGCCCCATGGACTCAGCCATCCAGAGGGAGCCAGCTGTAGCTAACAGACTGGAGGGCCAAGACAGGGCCAGCGAGCTGCGTTGCACACACAAAGGGAGAGGCATTGAGGATGCTACAACTCACCCTGGAGGCTGCACCCACATGGGCTGGAGCACTGTGTTAGGGCACTATATTATGACTCGGAAACCAATGAAAAGTCTGTTCCTGGCTCAGAGATAGAGGAGAGGCCCTTAGCTTCCAAATATGTTTTATGAGCTGAGGAGGATCTTCTCTGCGAAGCACAGGTCACCCCAAAGGCCAGTTTCAACCTAGCAGGCGCCATGCACGTCTGATGAGTAAGGGGTGCAACAAGAGCAAGTGAGAGTAACACAAAGGAGCCGTACCTTCTTGGCACTCATCAAAGTCACTACTGCCCTGGTGCAGAGACCCAGAGTGGATACCACTGGCATTGGGCAGTCAATCCGTTACCTCCTATTACCCAGAGGATATCCTCAGTGCCAAAGTGGAAGGAGCCTCTCGATGGAAAGATTCTCTTCACAAGCCTTTTTAGCAATCAGGTTTTGTTTGGTGACCTCTCTCTGCAAGAAAAAGGGGTAGGAACTTAGGCTGAAATCCTGGTTCCATTAAAGTCAGTAGCAAAACTCCCACTGACTTCAACAGAGCTTCAGGGCAGGTCTAGCAAACCCTTGCAAAGTCAGTTACTTTTGAAATGAGATATTATCCATCAAAATTCTGGTGCTATGCAGCAGATCTTGGCTAGCAAAGTCCAAAAAACTAAGTTTCACTTCTCTCCTATTCTCTGTTCTTTTGCTCCAAAGCGAGGGGGGGGCACGGAGAAGAGGAGAAGAATTTTGAGAATACCACTACATCGGTAACATCTTGTCCAATTAATATCAAAAGTCAAACTTAGAATAGAAACTCAGTTGCAACCTTCACGATGAGACAAAGGCCTTTGCTCCATCACGTGTGCTTCCTTTTCATAACGAATCTTTATTACAGAAGGCATGCAACAAGAACATAAATTTACTTCTGGTTTTGGTCCACATCAATAGTTGCCTCTGAAAATAAATTCTAACCTTTACATTACTGTGTGCAATATTTTTCTCTCAGATCAATAATTCTCAGCATTGCCCAAAGCCAGAGGTCAATATCTGTTTAATCTTCACCCCTGTTGTTTGCTTGCATTGACATCAGAGGTCAACAACTGCTGCTGATATTCACCTCTGATTTTTTGCTTTTAATTTGTCATTCTTAATTTGAAGTCTCAATCTTCATTGTGTATGATATCGAAGGTCAACAACTAGTGTCATTAGTCTCTCACGGCGTCAAATACCTTTGTAACCAACTGGGATTGTGAAATGAAATAAATAGAAAATAATGTACAACCTATAAATTATGCCAATTTCTACCACCATTCTAAAATGGCTTTGATCTCAACATGAAATAATGTCAAAAATCCATGGCACTATTTAAAAAAATACAGTTTTAGCAATATAACCCAGACACTGACTTCTGTTCTGGTCTACAATCAGTATCATTGTCCCTTGAGAACAAAGTCGGTATTAATCTGACTCTGATTTGTTTGCTATTTAGCTTTTCTCCTGATGGACCAGGAAGATTCGTTTTAACAAACATACGTGGTAGCACCAAGCCACTTTAATGTCCTGATCTGACATGGTGCTGAATATACCTGTCTCCCATTTGACTTCATTTAGGCCCAATTCAGTAACACGTTTATGCACAAGTTTAACTTTCAGCATATACTTACTTAAGTCCACATGTATTTAGCAAAGAACTTTCCTAGAATTTTAGGATTTGGGCTCCTAACACCCTTAGACACCTTTGACAATCCCAGCTTTAAGCACGTGCTTAAGTTTTTTGACTTAAACATGAGTTGCGCTACATTTGCTATAGCAGAGAGGCTGAAACCAGCATGGGCGGTGCTGCAGGTTCTCATTTTAGCAGCTTTGGATCAGTAATAATGAACTTACAGACTCAAATGATCAAATCAAATGATCCAGAGTCCTGTGGCATCCAAGAGATACACAATTGAGACACCGACTTTCTTTTCATCTCTTTTTCTGACTACTAAGGACATCATTTTCTTTCAGGGACATTACAGCTGGCTGTTGTAGAAGTCACAGAAGTTTTATGATTTGGGGCTGAGAAAAAGCTGGAGCTTTCTGAAGAAACAAAGAACCTGTTTCGTTAGTGATGGGGCAAACCTCAAAACATCCAGAATTCAGGATGAGCTTGGATAAGCATCCAAAAATGTAGTTGCTTATTCCCCATACACCTGAAGTTTGCAAAATTGGTTGAAATCTTGCCAAACAGGCTGTCATGTAGGGTTTTCAATCCCAGCCAGAAATACTAGACCTTTGCTCACGGCATTTTGACACTTTGGCTCCTGGTGGCGTGGGAGTGTTAATTACTTATTAGTGTTTGTACTGTGGTAGCATCTACAGGTCACAATCACAGGTTAGGACCCCCTTGTGGTAAACACTGTTCACCCATCACAAAAAGATGGTCCCTGTCCTAAAGGGCTTAACATCTGATTGAGTACAGACAACAAGTGGATGCAACAAAGGGATGGGGGGAGACACAAGGCACTAATCAGAGCATTATGATTGGTGTAATCACTAATAGTCACAGTGGGGGACACAATCAAGTGTGCTGAGGTTATCTCTAAACAATTCAGAGCCCCAGACAAAGGTTTCATTTGAGTTTCCTTCTAAAACGGATTGACAGTTGAAGGGAGGGTGGGGTAGAGTTCTCTTTAGAAATTTCTATTTAGTTAGTTTTATAAAGTAAGGGGAGGTGCGATCTGAACATTCTAGAGGCCTCCAACAAATCCTTACATACTCTTAATAATAAATAATAATAAACAAAAACCACCACATAAGGCTACTAAATAGCCAGGCAATACAACAATAATTCAAGTGCCTTACTTTCCCTATCTACTGACCTTAACAACATTTGCTTCTTCAATAGCCTTCCCAGGGTCCTAACCAGGATATTTCAGACCCCAGCTTAAATCCAAATGTACTCGACGGACTGGGGAATTCTTATTCTGGCCTTGTCTAGTTCCTATTGCCACCCCCTGCCAAGCAGTAGCAAATGTTGGGGCCCTTAAGGTCAAGTTCCAGCTGAAGGAGAAATCAGTGACATGGCTGTTTGTGTGACCTGTTTAATTTAGATTTACATAGTATGCACCAATCCTTAAACATAGGTGGTCACAAACAGCATGCAGGGAAACCCCTTTTTCTGAACTTGCAGCCCAAACACCAGGGAGCAGCTCTGTTCCAAAAACTGGCTCTAGTTCAAAGAGATTAATGCTGAGAGCAAACGCTCTTATTTGCCACTGCTCCCTCAAAAAAATCTTGTATCGCCAAAGCAAACAGTACAGCATATCTTAAAAGCCTGTAGTCTGCTCACACACATTAAGAAAAAGACCTTGTGTGAGTATGTGCAGCTGTGTCACCTGGGGACCCCACCATAACATTATTGGTGCCAAACATACATACGTTTTCTTTAAACATCCCTTTTAAGACAAAAAAACCCCAACAATATAGGAAGCCCAGGGCTTGATTCTCATTAAGTACTAAGTCCCCTTTAGCCTTCCTAGGACTTTAAAAGTGGATGCAAATGTTAGCTGCCTGAGCAATGGAAAGGGGACAGTAAAAACGAGCATCTGCCTTGCAATTTTCAAAGACAGCGGTCTTAACAGAGTATCGCCATCCCAATTCAGTATGAGCAGATGTGCCAATCAGCACCTAGATTCCCAGGTTGTAACATTCTCTGCAGATACCCATTTTTGAGAACTGGACCCTTCAACAGAATAACTATTAAACAGAATGTGTTTATTAGGCATTGTGTATTTCTATGTATTGACAAACACATTCTGTTCAGACAACACATACTGACAGGCAGTTTTTGAGTGATACAAAGACGGGAGATTGGCAGAAAAAAGACTGCATCCATTTATGACAAACAGGTGGAGATTTTCATTCATTAAAAAGACACATTTATTTTGCGCAAAACAGGCCGTTCAGTGAATTTGTTGTTATTTTCAGACAATAATGCTCCTGATGAAAGAGCGTTCCTGATAATGAATGGCATCTGAAGTGAGGACAGAACAGTGGCAGGTACTCATTAAGACTAGTTTGGATGACAGCTGCAGCAAATGCTGGCATTGCTATTGGTTAACGAGCAGCTACTGGAAAAAAAAATTAAATGAGCTGAAAAATTCAAATGAAAAGTTCAAATGTTCAGCTTCAAAGAGTGATCTGATTTTTGTTAATTTAGATAAAGGAAACCTCAGGGCTAGATCTGCAGCAGCGGTTGAGAGGATTCTGTGTATAAGTGCAACCTGAACAGCGATCAGCAGGGGTAAGCGCAATGGGGAACCTGCTCCTACCTTGATGGGGGCATTCACCTGGGGGCTCCACCTAAGTCCTTCCTAAGCTCTATTGTGAGAACTGAAGTTGTACATAATCATAGAAGATTAGAGTTGGAAGGGACCTCAGGAGGTCATCTAGTCCAACCCCCAACTAAAATCATCCCAGCCAAGGCTTTGTCAAGCCACAGCTTAAAAACCTCTAAGGATGGAGATTCCACCACCTCCCTAGGTAACCCATTCCAGTGCTTCACCACCCGCCTAGTGAAAAACTTTTTCCTATTATACAACCTAAACCTCCCCCACTGCAACTTGAGACCATTGCTCCTTGTTCTGTCATCTGCCACCACCAAGAACAGCCTAGCTCCATCCTCCCTGGAGCCCCCTTTGAGGTAGTTAAAGGCTGCTATCAAATCCCTCCTCATTCTTCTCTTCTGCAGACTAAACAAGCCCAGTTCCCTCAGCCTCTCTTCATAAGTCTTGTGCTCCAGCCGCCACATCACTTTTGTTGCCCTCCACTGGACTCTCTCCAACTTGTCCACACCCTTCCTGTAGTGGTGGGGGCCAAAACTGGACAAGATTTGTGTTGACGGCCTCGGTACATCGACACTGCAAAAAACCCCAAACGGCTGCGGCAGCAAGTCTCAGAAGCCAGCTCTGCAGTAGGGTGACCAGAGAGCAAGTGTGAAAAATCGGGATGGGGATGGGGGGGGGGTTAAAAGGCACCTATATGGAAAGAAAAGCCCCAAATATCCGGACTGTCCCTATAAAATCGGGACATCTGGTCACCCTAGTCTGCAGACTGGTGCGGCACCCGCTGTGGTGCTAAAAATAGCCGTGTAGATGTTCCCACCCAGGCTCTGAAAGCAGGCAAGGGGGGGTGGGTCTAGCGGGAATATCTACACGGCTATTTTTAGTACCATAGCACAAGCCAGCCTGTAGACCTAAACTCTGAGACTTGCTGCTGCGGGTGTTTTTTTGCAGTGTAGACACACCCTTTGTGAGCACGTGAACTTCACCTTAGTATGCCACTTGTGCAGGGACCAAGTCACAACTGCCTGATAACATTACTAATGTCACAGAGGGGAATGTGAGGGGGAATGCAGTGAAGTCTGTGTCTCCTTAGACCCACCTATGACATGCCCCCATCCACCCCCTTTTATTCTCTTTTGTATTTCTGCTTGCTTTGCAAACAGGAAACCAGGAGCCAAGTAGATCTGAGAGTAGAGCGGAGTGAATAATTGATTTTTCAGTTGGGTGGCTGGGGGAAGCAGCAAAAGGTTCAGTTTGCTTGAAACTGAAAGGGAGATTCTTTCAGTTTCTCATCAATACCACTGAAAACTTCGTTTCGTGTCCATTCTAAATGATTCTTTCAACCTTTTTCATTTAAAAAACCTCCTTTTGAAATGACATTTTCAAAAAGGTTCATTCTGATTTTTTTTTAAATAAATCACTGGCATTTATGAATTTCCCCCCCACACACACACACTTTTTGGGGAGGCTAAAACTATTCACCAAATTCCACCAAAATTCACAAATGGTTTCAGTGCCTCCCCAAAAATGCTTTTTCCTGGGGCTTTATTATTCACTGACCATTTTTTGTCCTGCTCCACTTGAGATTCTTGCTCGGAGCAGAGGACTTCACCTAGTGCTTGCCCTAGGTCTAAGGCACTGGAGGATCAGCCCTCCACATTTACTGGAAGGCAAGATCCCAGCACACAATGCAAGGACTTACAGGAGTACTGACAGATGTTAGTCACATTGCTTAAAGCACCACAGGAAGGTACTCAGCTGCTGAGGGGATAGGAGTGATATAAGAACCTATATAGAATAGAACAGAATGCTTTAAAGTCAAAGGGTGAAAAATTCACCCATGCTAAGGGCTACCGTGACAGATAGGCACCACCCACGAGCCACTGTAACCTTCAGAACAGGACTTTAATAGCTCACACCTTGCACTGTCCCTCTGCATGGAGGTGAATTTGATCCTATAGCATTCAATCTTAAATCCCACTAGTACGGTGCTACGTAAGAAAAAACCTACACTGCAATCACTCCAGACTTTGACAATATTTATAAGCCACCACAGAGATGTATCACTCCCCTGTTGTAATATAAAGAAGAGGAAGATCTCCCATACTGTTTGTTTATCATCAGAAATACTTCCTTTTGATGCTGTATTAGCCAATCTTTGTGCTGTCTCTATTACCAAGTCTTTTACACCAAGCTCACACCCAATTGTTAAATCCACTGAGTGGGGATGAGAAAATCTGGCGAAAATGCTGTGCAGTTTTAGCAACAGAGCTGATGGCACAAAAGTTTAATAAAAAGATGCTTCAGTGCTTCAGGGAAAAGTAAATCAATTAATAGCCTCTTGGATTTTATAGCTTCTCATAATGTAAATGTTCTGTAGCAAAGCCAGTAAAACCTTGTGTTATTAAACATCCTGAGTATCCAAGTCTCATTTTTAAGACTGTGGCTTTTAGCTATTGGGGCAAACCAATAAATACGCAATTTCAGCAAAAAACTCATAAAATGTACCAGGGGAAAAAATTTCACCGTAAAAAAAGAAACATAAAAAGAGACATTAGATTCCCACCACTGATCACAGCCATCTGAGAAGATTGCCATCTGATTCCTCAATGCTCTGAGATGGCTGTATTTGCTTTATTTTGTTTGTTCAGTTTTTCCCCTCCTCATAGCAGAGACGAGGGAAATCATTCAAACAGAAATCACAGAACTGGTAATAATCAAAGAGCTATTTATCCTCACTTGATAATCAAGGAGCACACCGCAGTCCTCTCTTCTGATTACAGCTGCTGATGTGATGCATCACGGCAATCAATCAGGGGTCGACTGTGATTGAGATGACACGCCTGCACGGGGGAGTGAGAATTCCTCCTACATCTCTCTGTAGGCGACGTGGACCTTGGGCCCAAGTATACATGATGTGGAAACAACATGGGCACATGCATGCCCTACGGTATCAGTAACTTCACAGCTGAGGCAGAATGGTGATGGAGCATCACAATTTTACTGCTGATATAGACTAGCCGCAAATTATTGTTCCCTTCCCACCGAGCAAAGAAGCAAGGAGGGAATTTTGCATCGCAGGGATGTCTGTGTGACAAACAACTTCCCTGGACAGGTCCTGTGGTGGTGGAGCTAACGCACCGCCACGTTGCTCAGGATGTGCTGAAAGGCACAGTCTAGCACTAAGTTACCCTTCACTTGCAAAATATATTCCCACCCAAGGAAATAAGCTGTCTACACTACAAACACTACAGGGGGACAGCTGCAGCTAAACTGCTGTAACGCTGTAGCTGAAACGTAGGCACTTGCTACAGTAGAAGAAGGGGTTTTTCCGTTGCTTTAGTAAGTCCACCACTTCAAGAGGCAGTAGCTAGGCTGATGGTAGAACTCTTCCTAGCTGTATCTACTCCAGGGCTTAGGTCAGTTTAACTACATCTCTCAGGGGAATGAGAGGTTTTGTTGTTGTTTGTTTCCCTCTTTCTACATCCCCTCTCCTTTTCCTCTTTCCTCCTTCCCCTCCAAAAGTTGTCCTGCTTGGTTTTTTGCCGTGGAAATATAAAGAATGTCAAGCCCAATTTATTCTTTCCTCACAGGTGATCTTTCACCCCTCTGACTCTCATAGGTAACTCCCACACTGGAAAAAAGAAGCCTCTGTTGGATGGATTCTAATGATTTCCCTGTTGCTGTCACAACATCGATGAAGACTGGGTTAAGTCTTTTGGTTTTCACATAGTTTTTCACCTCGTATCCTCTAGTAGCACCCGGAGGCTCCTGACTGGAGCACTTCTCTTTTACTGATTGCCATTGCTTTTCTCTCAGTGTAACAGAAGCAGAGTTATGGAAGCCTTGTAAACTTCTAATCTGGTACATTTTGAAAAACTCATGCCATTTCCCAGACAATTTGCTTGGACCCTTTGTGTTCTCCTTACCCCTGGAAGAAAAACCTGACGATGGTTATTTTTGTAGTCTTGGTTTTGTTGCCAAAATCTGTTGTCCATAATAGCAGCAAACAGAGACTATTAACTATTGAATCACACATTGTAAACTCAGAGGTTTGATTGAACAGACTCCTCAGCGGGTGGCAAAACTTATAAAAAATGAGCAACGGAAATATCTATTAGTCTGCTTTAAGCCAAAGGTAGAAATCAAACCAGAATCCAAAACTGAAATACAGAAGAGAAGTCACTGTGACAAATCCAATTAGTATTTAAAACCATTTGATATAGCTGCATTCAAATATTGATTAAATCCAAGAGTTCAGTACAATTCCATTCTCATTCTTTTACCAGTCCATTAACATATTCATAGAACATCTTCCATGACTGCATCCAATAATGTGACTGAAACCTGCTAGATTTGTGGGTTTTGTTTGGTTTTTTACTTCCTGTGTAACTCACTTCTCTGTTTCATTTCTATTTTCACCTCAAGAACTCTTAAAAATGAAGTGTTAACAAATACACTTTCTGTTCCATTCCAAATGCATTGCCAGTGAATAAGAATGGAAAACAAAGGACAAATGGATCCTACAATGCACTGATGGGTGAACCTCAAGGGATTTGTTTAATAGAAGCCCAGAAAAATGTGATTGCATATCCAACCACATCCCAGCCTCTTGAGTGCCCTTCATTCCCCCCTCCCACCCTCCCGCAGGTCTACTTCACAACCATCTCCTTTCCCCAACTCCATCTGTTCCACTGAGCCTCACCAAGGTTTCTTTATCTCCCCTGCCTGCCCCCACACAATTCTCTGTAATTACCCTTCCCTCCTCCTCACACTGGGACCAGCTGCTCTGTTTGCCTCAACCAGATGTGCCCCAGAATGCACTTCTTTCCCACTTACCCCAAGAAAGTTCCAGAACTAATACGATTTGAAAAGACCTGGCCCAGTGGACTGTTAACACTGCTACGCCTCCATGCTTCCTCTAGATGCAGCTTAGCAAACGTAAGGGGCTGGCTGTGGTTTGTGGGGAGGTTGAAGAGATGCTTATGCAAACTTTATTAGCCCAATGGATTCTTGGGGCTCAGTCGTTTGATATTTGGGCTGAGTTTCAGGCACATTTTCTTCCCCCCACCCAAAGCCAGTTGTCCATCTCTAATTCAGTAATGCACTTGTTGTCTTCCAGTAACTGAACAGCGGGGGTCCCCAAGAATTAAAGTGAATAATCATCATCATGTTTCGGCCCCGGGCTCCTTTGAGTAGCTGACACTTGAGTAGCTTAGCCACTGGTTTATATAACAGGCCAGGGAGCCCCTACTGTTAAAAGGTGCATTTCATCAGTTTTAGTCATTAGCATGCATTACCCGCAGCACCATAATTTGTTGTTTGTTTTTCCTCTTCAGCAAATAGATATAAATTGTTAAAAGGGCAAACCTGTGTGATAGAAAAGCTAACAGACACCCATACACTAGCTTTTAGCAATTAGGAAGCTATTACTGGCATCAACAAGATTATCGTCATTTCATCCTGTGCAGCAGCTAACGGTTATTACAGTGCTCTCCAGGAAAGACGGCTTATCACCCATGTTCGAATCCAGCAGGCTCTGATGCCAGTTACAAGTTGTCCACTGGTACATTGCGATTGTTTCTCTTTTGGTTCTAAACTCCCTGTTTTCCTCACAATGGCTCGTTAGCGTTATGGGCATTTTCCATGCCCCCAGTTCACTTGGAGCCTGCTGGTATGCATGCAACTGTGAGCAGGTGGGCACCAAGGGGAGCATGACCTGCTCCTCTTTGGAAGAAGAGCTGTAGAGCACGTCACCCCTCTGGTTTCCAGTCAGCCTTGCTTCCCCGTGCAGAGGAGGACACCCTGCTGCTGCTTGGTATCCCCCTGCCCTCAGTGCCTCACGTGCCAAAGGCTAGATGTTACCTTTAGCTTTCCTTTAACTATCTGTTTTGTTGTGGGGATCAGGAGGCCCTGCACTCTCACCATCAGTTCGTCCTCATTCCAAGGCCAGAGCAAACCATGGGGCAGAGGCTCACCTCTGAGGTCTGACTACACTACAGGGTAAGCCCAGGGTTTGAACTCAGGCTCAAGCCTAACCCCCTTCCATCTACACACAAATCGTGCTAACCCAGAGCTCGGACCCAGGGTCCCAAGACCTGGGAATGGAGGGCCTGAGCCTCAGTCAAGCCAGGACCCATGGTTCAAGCCCTACTGCTTTGCAGAGTAGACACAGCCCCACTGGACTTGTGGTCCAGGAGTCCACCAAAAGTATCCCATAATCCAATGGGCCTATAGCCTTTGACCTCTGGGCAGTCAAGTTTGGTGGACAGTCAAGTTCTCCCATATTGTACCACAAACAAAGAGCTAGAACAGCCACACTGGGGGACGCTAGGAAGCCTGGGATCTGAGTGTTTGGACTCAGGACTGCATAAGGTGGTGTAAATGCTGGAGCCCCAGGTTGGGACCCAGGGTTCAACAATTCCCAACTGAGGTCTTCACTACACCCCTGGAGCCATATTCAGGACTGGTAGAAGTGGCTACAGATCAGTTCAAGTCACTGGAGTTGTGTCCACTTTCCCCCAGCAGTGATGTGATGTTTAGTATTCCACAGCAGCCCCTCAGAGTCTGTGAGGAATTGACTTACACTAAATCACTACAAGGCATTCTTAAACTAAACTACAGCCACGCAAGGGCATTGCACCAATCAAATGAAACCAACAGAACTTCCACATACTGACCTGGCCTACAATTGTCCCTGAATCCCATGTCTCTCACATGGCAGCATAACCACATGAACTGCCAGACAGAATCAGACCAGAGACCCACTTCGTCCAATATCCTAGGCTGGCACCAGATACTTCAGAGGAAAGTGCAAGGATCTCACAGTCGAAAGACGTGGGCTGCTCTTTTCCCCATGAAAGGCTCGTCTTAATCTCTAAATAGTTAGACACTAGCTGAAGTAGGAAGCTGTATGTCCCTTGCAAAGCTCTTTTTTTGGCATTAACTAATATAAGCCCGAATATTCTTGTTATCCATATAAACATCCAGTCCCTCATTGAATTCTGGTCTCTGTGACATCCTACGGCATGAAAAGAAAGTGTCGCTAAAATTTGGTTGTGGCCACCACACCTTCTCTCAACTTCCACCAGCCAGTTACCTCCGCCTTCCTCTGTAGCATGGGGCACAGGTCACTTGCTGGTGGTTTCTCTGTACCTTGAAGTCTTTAAACCATGATCTGAGGATTTCAATAACTCAGTAATAGGTTAGGGGTCTATTCCAGGAGTGTGTGGGTGAGGTTCTGTGGCCTGCATTGTGCAGGAGGTCAGACTAGATGATCATATTGGTCCCTTCTGACCTTAGAGTCTATGAGTCTAAGAAAAATGACCCATGGTTCAGTTCCTCCATCCTGCCATACCCCATTGGAGAGACCTGAAAACCATCCTTCTCAGACAGGTCAATGAACTGGCAACAATGAAAGGGTCTCCCAGGCTATATGGCCCTTCCTTTCTGGCTCTGTTCTTAATGAAATGCTTGCAAACCAGATCAAACTAGGCCTTTAAACAGAACTTTTACTGCATGATTATGCAGATGAAAGGTTATATAATTACCAACATAAGAGACCATCATAAATGTTTGTATAGTTTTAGCTGAATTGAAAACAGCCTCTACTCTCATTTGTAATTACCTAGTAGGCAACAAATTAAAGTGACAGGCGTTTCATTTTTCACTCTCTCCTGGTGACACTTAGAGATGGGGTACTCACAGAATAACAAATTAATTAGCCAAATATCAATTTCTGTACAGATCTACAGCCCCGTATATTATCAGAACACATTGTCAGCGGGCCAGTTTGCCTCTCTTCTCCCCGATACAGGTGTGTCATTCTTTTTATTAGACCCTAGTGAATTATCTTGCAGACAATGTCAGAATTGAATTTAGACCAACTAGAGTAGACTTTTCTATGGTCTAGTGAGCATTTATGTTGCTCAAGCACCAAAAGACTTCAGGAGGTGCTTTAAATGCTGCAAAAATTGATTGTTAATGGCGTTTTCCAGAGTAAATAGTTTTAATGGAGTCGCACAGAGATTTGGATGGTCATAAACTTTCTTGCTGTGACTGAGAGACAGGCTTAAATTTACCTGGAAGACAGAAGCTGTGAAGCTCCCCAAAGACACATCAAGAAGTGCTATGACTGTCTGCTCCAGGAAAACAAAACAACTGTAGAACCAGTGTATTATGACTGAAGTGATTAATTTAAAAGGAAATGCCTGCTACCCAACATATACATATATTTTTGAAGTATTTGGTATAATCTGTTACCAAGATTAAGTTGGGTTTGGATGAGTCAGTCATATTGAATGCTGCACCAGTCAGCTATGTCAGGGGAAAGCTGTCCAGTAGTTGGCCATAAGCCTAAGGCTTGTGGGTTCAAGTCCCTTCTCTGCCACAGAATTCCTGTGTAACCTGGGGCAAATCACTTACCTTCTCTGTACCTCAGCTCCGCACCTGTAACATGAAGATAATAGCATTGCCCTACCTTGCAGTGCTGTTCTGAGAATAACTATATTAAAGACTGTGGGGTCCTCTGACACTACAGTAATGAGTTCCACATATAAGTACTTAGATGGCTAGGATACCTCTTCTGTAGAGGAGACAGTAAACTAAAAGTGTTGGGACAAATTCAGTTGCTGTAAGTTTGACGCAGCTCCAGTTTACCCCACCACAGAATGTGACCCCATTGATTGCCAGTTTTGGCTGGCTGTATTCCTGGAGGTCTCATCACAGGAAATAACCAGTAATTAAAGCTTAATCTTTGATTCCTGGAGACTCCAGGACAATCCTAGAGGGTTGGCAACCCGAAGTCTCAGTCTGATGCTTTTCACAAACTTACATTTATTTTAAAACCCCATGAATTAAACAGGCTGGAGGTTGCTATGGTAGGGCATTCTGTTCCATAGGATGGCCTTGTTGTCACCTGTAGCAACCAGCATGTTCCTCTTTTATTCACAGCAGCATGAAGACTGTAAAATGGATCCACTCCATGGGTGAGATTGAGCCCCTGGAGCAGTGAGTCACGCCTAGGCCAATGCATCACCTCAACCGTCAGCCAAGAGCTTTAGTGAAACAGAAGCGATGTCCAGGCCTTGTGCTGGGTTCCCTTCCGCACAAAGGGTCAGGTTCACCCTACATCGGGGCAGCGTGTCAAGGGCTAGAACTCTCGGCCCCTGATTCAGGAAAGCATTTAAGTGTGCACTGAAATCGATCCCTATTCAGCAAAACGCTGTGAGCATACACGCAGCTTTAAGCATGTGCATAAGTCCCATTGATTGGAAGGAGACTTAAAGTTAAGCATGTATCTAGCCGGTTTCGTGAATCAGGGACCTCTCTGTGTGGAAAAGTGGAATGTAAACAGATCACATACTTCTCCCCCCTCTTTCTTTAATGGAAGTAAACATTCCTGGATGACTCAGACCTGGGCACTGAGGATCACCTCCATATACATTTCACAACATTTCCCTTCACGAATTGAGTTCCTCTCCCTCCACACCAAACAGTCATGGTATTTATATCGAATGTTGCACGCACTGTACTGTTGAACAAAAGTCAGACTCCCTTAGGGAAGTAATGAGGGTGTGGATCACAGGCTTTTATACAAGTTACACATTATTTAACTTTGCTGAATGCCATCATTAGGTCTTTTATCAGGGGAGCCCTTCGTTTTTTTAAAACTCCGTAATCAATAATCCCTAATTAAAATCATAGGTCAGATAACTAGTCGTCTTTAAGATTTTGGTTTTATGCCCAGGAGTGTTCTGGCTTACTGACGACATAAGAGTATTTACTGGCTAGATCAATATCCTGCCTGATAACTATTTTTCCCCCCCTGAGGTTACAGGCTTTTGGCTAGAAAGAACCAGAAGTGTTTGAAATGATGGATTTTTCTGAAAGTTGCTGTAATACCTGAAAAAACTCCTGCCTGGGGATCTTGGGGCACACAGAAGGGCCATATTTAGAAGAGCATGTTGCATAATTCTGATAGCTTTATGTCAACAAAAAGTGAGTGGACGCTATGCAGTTGTTCATGGCCCAACCTGAGGCCTCGTCTACATGGCTGTTCAGGAGCATAAGGGGGAGTAAGTCAGTGAACCCCACTACTCCCTTTTGCAGCCTCTCCCCATCTGGAGCCTGGATGCAGATGGTTGAATAGGTAGTGTGTACTGCTACTTCCCCATCTCCTGGAGCAATTGGACAGTGGGTCAGAGGGGAGTAATTGTAGCCTTGGCTTCCCACATATCCCCGTGTGCCAGCCAGTGCATTTGAGCCAGCAAAGGGGAAATAGGAACCTGCTACTGGTAAGGGTTGGTAGCAAATTACTGCAACTCTAGAGCAAGACAGGGAAGCTGGGAAAGAATTGTGCCTGTCAGGCCACTCGGTAGGTGGCAAAAGGCTCATGAGAACCAGAGAAGCCAGGAAATACTGGACGTCTTCAAGGGAATGTTTGTTCTCCCGAAATATTCAGTCCTATTTGCAAAACAAGGAAGTTCAGAGAAGGATTGAATAAGTATCCACATTTCTGGATGCTTCTCTGAACTGAACTTGCAAACACTGGCTCTCACCTAGCAAATTGCTTAACTTAAACATAACTTATGCCTGCTTACCTTAAAGATGGGAGTAGTTCCATTCACTTCCATGTGACTCCATGCGTGCCTAAAAGTTAAGCATGAACATAAATTCTTTGAACATAAGTTCTCTATTAACTAATTCCAGAGTGCTTTGTAACAGAAAGCAGCCTGCCCTCACCTGAAGACCTCCTTCTGCTGTCCTTACAATGTATAGGGTCAGTGAAATTCCCATTCTCAGGAGAATCTCCACTAGCTAAAGATTTCTACACACCACTGCACTTTTTCATTTTAGGATCCAGTTCAATAATAAATACATCTGATTTCTGCCCCACATCGTTTTCCCAGGGCATCTGCCTGCCTCCTTGCGCAGAAGCCAGGCATACATATTTATTACTGGGATGGAACATTAATTAGGAAATTTTTCATCTGAATGGAGATTTCATGCTGCTGCCTGAAGTTGTGCACAAATATACTGTAGAATGAACACAACATGACTGCTTAAAAAAAGTCTCTCTCTTCGCTGTGAATTTAGAATCTATAAATGATCACAATCACAATCTGTACCACGCTAGTGCCTCAGTCCTTTCCCCATAGGTTGACTCTCAAGTCACTGATGCGGCTTCTCAGAAAGAGCATTTCCGTTCATTCCCATATGGCATCTCAGCTGCCTATTCGTAGCCACTTGAACATAAATTACAGGGAAAACTTACAGGCCTGTAAAATATTTTCAGTAAAACTTAAAACCTTTGGCTTTTAAGCTTGCTTATGACAAACATCTCAGCTACGTTAAAACTGGAGCACCCCCTCAGAGAACAGGCTTGCGGTCTTCATAATAATTTAAAGAGACAAAGATGCCATAAATGAAAGGAACAGTCTTCTGAAGCTCTTTAGATCGCAGCATTCAGCCTAGCAGTTAACTTAAATAATAATCACCACCACCCTGTCATAGCCTCTTTAATGAAACCACCAAGGCCAATACATAGATTTTATACCAAAAAAATTGCCTGCAGAGATTTCTTACAATGTGTGTTTTCAAATTGATCCTAAACATCTTAAGCAAAACAGCCTGGATGTCTACTAAGAGTGGGATTTCCAGAAGAGCTCAGCTCCCATTTAACCACCTATATGTAGTGGCCGGATTTACTCATGAACTCAGCCATCCATCCGCATTTCAGTGACAACAAGTGCGGCTTCTGGGTTCTGAGCGACTGAGCTGCAATGAGGTGCCCAAATAGGAAATGAGCTTTCTTGGCTCTCTGGCCCCCGTAGTGGATGTTGAGCACTTTTGAAAAAAATCTGCCCCTAAAAGCAAAGGTTTTGTCACTGAAAGATTTGGAACAACCAACATCCTGCTAGAATGAGATCACAAGGAAATACGCGAGGGAATTAAAATGGAATGTCATACCACAAGCTTCAGAATGGCAGGATCTTTTCCATCCATCTTGCACCCAAACAGGTTTGTTTGTTTAACAGTAGAAACTGATCCTTACATACTTTGCATTTGAGGGTGGTTTGGAGAACAAAAATTTCTCTTTCACACACTTAATAAAGCAAAAAGGAACAAATTTCTTTGCAACTTTGCTGGTCACATCCCAGATTGTATGCCCCTCTCCTGACAAAACTGCATAAGCCATTACCTTCACACTGTGCCCATGCAGCCACACAGTCCTCTTTTACAAATGTCTTTGTGTATAGGTGTGGGAGCTTTTCTGGAAGAAGTGACATTTGTCCAATGAACTAAAAACCAGTCAAACAGAATGGAGCTGGCATCTTAACAGAACAATGGCCTGGAATAAAAATGCTAAACTCCAGGCAGCAGTTTCAAAGAATGGCCGTCTTATACGTATGGAAGAGATAGCTTTTTGCTGAAGCAAACTGATGGCAAATCAAAGCAGTCTGTATAACAGGCAAAGAAAATCAAATCCTTGAGATAGTCATAAACCACCCTGTAACTGATTCCTCTTTTCATTACATTTCCCTTCTTTCCTCAAAAAGAGAAAGTCAGTCAAGGAAGAACCTTTTACTGAAAGTTCAGGTTGGTTGGCATTCTGGTCCCGCAGCTCAAATCTCAAAGCCCACCTCCAAGAATTCCCATTAAATGCACTCAGGCTACTTATGTATGTAACACCGCCACCACTGTGAGTATTTCCATCACCATCCAGCCTTAAGTGACGAAATAATATCATGTAGCGCCACGAGAGTATTCAGCGCATTGCCCCAAACCACGGCTAATGTCCAAAAAGCTTATTCAGAGGCTAAACAAGGACAACATTTAGTCCATAATCTAGATCAGGGCAGCCAAACCACGGCTCGTTACCACATGCGGCTCTTTTATAGTTAAAGTGCAGCTCACGGAGCCCCCTACGCCCCTTCCCCCCCCCCCGTCTACCAGACTAGGGGGAGGAGCTTGGAGCATCCGCCCTGCAGCAGGGAGGTGGGGCTAATGGATTCTGTCCAGCAGGGAGGGAGGTCTCGGGGGGGTCACTGAGGTTGGCAACCCTGACCTAACTGCCTTGGGAGTCTGGATGAAAGGCACTATAAATATTGAAGGTACTGGTTCCAATTCCTGTCATTCTGTCTCCGAGGCTCTCTTTGGAAGAGAAGATGGCCTTCTTCTCCTTGATATGCATGGTCATCACTGAGACAGGTCCTTCCTCGTGAGAGTCTACAGAGGAACACACACACAGAGTTGTGCTCACCAAAGAAAGGGCATCCCTAAAATGAGTTAACATTTCTGGGTCCTGGCATGTCCCCCCTGAACCCTGAGAAACACATCATAAAGAAGGGACACTCAGCTTTGTCCTTCCTTCTTCCCTCAGTGAGCTCAGTCAGTGCCTTTTAATATTTACTGAATATTCATGAAGACAGTAAATGAATAATTGGGATACATTTACAGTTTATAACTGTTTTGGGACAGCAGGGGCACCTTAACAACATGCTAATGATTCATTTTGACACAACAGTAAGAAGGTGCAGACTGCAGAGGGAATTTGACAGCACAACGTGCTAATGCCAAAATAATTATTCCGTGTTCCAACGTTAATATCAGGAAAGACATTGGAATGTTAAGAATGAATATGCCTCATAGCACATTTTACTATGTGTTAGCAATTTGTGTAATACAAATATTCCCGATCTGACTGTTTCTCTTTCCAAAATTAAAGGAACAATTGGGAAGTCAGAGACAGAGGAAACCACCCCAGTCACTCAGAAATGGCTATACAAGTGTTCTCTCATGTTGCGTCAACTTTGATGTGCTTAATAAATGAGATAGATCAGTCAATTGAAATGTAACAGCAATAGAGGGACCTCTTCATCACCCCATGGCCACCCTCCTAGAGACTGAAATAAGCTCTTAAAAATCAGATTAGTCATAATGACCTTGTAGGAAACATTCTTAGTCAACAGATCTGCTGGGTGTGTGTATTCTGAGTACAGTCAATACAAATATTTCAATGAAAATGTTGATTTCCAACCAGCTGTAATGCAGAGCCGTGCCTGCTTAATTTAAGTGTGCGAAGGGCCTAATCCAATTTACATTGAGTGGCTTTCAATTTATTTGAATGGTTATTAAGTTGGGCCCCAGGATGGTTTAGGGAGGTGCCAGTAGGGGTTCTAGTTTGACTGGCACAGGCCAACATCCTGCAACAGATAAAATGGGTGTAGCAGAGGCTAATCTGACCGATGCTCCCCCATGCCCTCAGGAAAATTAGGGTTCTGTGTCTCTGCATCCCACACTGCATGGTTGTGCACTATATGCGCCAGGAAACAGTGGGACCCCATGCTTGGCTTAGCCCATCTTGCTTTATTAAGTTCTGTATCTTGTCAGAGAGAGGTGAACCTGGTTGACATAAGTTGCAAATAGAGGCAGATGCTACCTTTCAGGCTTACCTTGTGTGTGAGAACTTCCAGGCCATGTGCTCTATACCAGCCAGGCTATTCACATTATAAGGCTTTGATAAATAGGGCTTATTAAAGAGTTAGAAATTTCATCTTTCCCAGAGAAGCCAAGTTACATACATTTTTCAATCTTTAAGTGAAATGAAAAAGTTCCCCATTCAGCTCTCCCTGTGATGAGCCTCCAGTCAAGATTTTCTTGAAGCATATAAATTCTTAATTTGCTGTAGATAATGTCTACCAGATGATAGGACCACGAGCACAGTGGAAATTAAAGAACAACAGACTCAGAACAGATGTCATTAAGCACTTCTTCATGCAGAGAACCATTAACAGGTTGACTTCAGGCAAGGTTGTCAAGGCAGAAGAATGCCAAATGAGGTCATTCAAAAAGCTATTAGATAGCATCCTTCTGGAGCAGGTCAATTATAAGAATGTATATAGAGATGGAGGCAAGAGTCTCACTTTGACTCAGACCCGAAATGCACCATGTGATGCAATTAAATACCCTGACACACAATTCAAGCACACATTGCATTGTATCACATCTTGGAAAAAATATCACTTCTTTTCAGAAAAAATAGCACACCATTCTTGGCTCCCCCTGGGTGCAGTCATATCAAGCTCATCTCTCTTAATCTGAAACACAATAAGAATTGCTTGTGAGGTGTCTGCAAAGATACAGAATGTGACTGGTGCATTGAATTACTCTAGCTAAAAATGATAAAGCCTAAAACAAAGGGTCTTTTTAGCTTCCGCCAACTTTCAGCTTTCCTCCTCTTAATACTGGCAGATCCCATGTACCAGGCAACGTGCACCATGGAGCTCTACCTAATACAGCAGTGAATTAGGTTAATCAGTTAAACCAACGTTTTCAGAAGTGGCCAATAACTTATGCTCTTTATTTTCATAATTTTTGCTGTCTTTGAATGATAAGATGCTGTGGTTTGTGAGGTTTTTTTTTAAATGAGCCTTAAACTAAAGTAAAAAAGAAGAGAAGGAATTGCAGTAGAGACTGTAATTAACATCTGGAGAGTTAGAACACGTGAATAAATACTTTTAAGTTCTTTGTTACATTTATGATGTTCCTGATACACACTTAATTTTTCAGAGGCTGATCATTTCCATAATACTTGTTTTTTTACCTCTCTCAGGAAAATGAGCTTAAAATTAAAAGGAATTCCCCAGAGAGAAATAAATTTGCTACAAAATAGTTCTGGTTTCTTCATACTCTAGCCCTGCACAACACCCCACTTTCACCATTGTTCCCCAGCCTCCTACAAGTAAGCTCCTAAGCCCTCCAGCCTTTAAAGTCACACACTACCTGTTACAACACAAAACTTTGACTCCGAAACAAAACTTGCACTTCTGCAGGGGAAAGAGAATACATCACCCAGGTTGCAAGGGCTCCGATTTCAGACTCTCACACGATGACACTGCTGAGATAGGAGTTACGGTTGTGTTTGCTGTCTAAAATGTAACATGCATTACCTGAATTGTTCAGTACCGGAGCCACCTCCTTCTGATGATATCACATAGCAAACTAATGTGTATGTATTAGTGCCCTGTGCAGGGATGTCCGACCTGATTAATTATTCTTCCTCCCAGCTAGGAGAGCTGCCCCTTCAGCATCATCCATTTAAAACCTTTACATTGGCCTACTACATTTCACATTGATTATAAAGTCCTTACTTACCTGCCAGGCATGTGATGGTTGTGGGTGAGCATTCCTGATGGACATGCTGCCACCAGGTTCTGCCAGTCATTCAAAGGTCAGAACCAGATGGTCACTAAGTTTGCCCCCTTTCACATTGGGAACCACCACATTCTGTCGTTATGCACTTTGATGGTAGAATTTACTCTGTCACTCTTCAAAATGCCCAGTGAAGAAGCAGTCTTCTGCTGGAGTTTTATTTATTATGTGTAATATGACTTACTGTAAACTGTCCTGTGTATCGTGAAGGGAGTGTTTTGTTGCTGTTAACAGGCCGGAAGGTATATAAAGCCTACAGTTTCCAATTGCGGTTAGCATTTCATATGTGATTGCAAAAGAACTGGGCTGAGAATTGCCTAAGCAATCTGGACATTTAAGTAGCACCTGGACAGCCAAATTCTCTAGGTACTTCTGACCGTCCCACTGAGCATATATTCACGAGTTAGAATGACAGCTGTATAAACCAGTGTCTGTGCACCAAATGAAGATATTGTTGCCCCTTTTTCTGAGCATCTATTCATACCCTCTTTCTCTTGTCTTTTAAGCAGTTACTGATCCACGAGAAGACCTTCCCTCTTATCACACGACTGCTTATCGCTTTTTATGAAAAAAAGCTTTGTAGCCAGTTCATACCTGGTACAGAAGCTTGACCTGCTACTAGCGGCCCTGCAACCTACCATGCACCAGAGGTAAGTGAAAAACCGCATCCTACTCCCTTCTTACGCACACCAAGTTTTAAAGGGATCATGTTGATTTTAGAGGACTTAGAAAGGTCGCCCTTTAAACAGAAGTCGCGATGCTGTCTTCACTATAGTGATGTTAGTGCACCACTGTAATTCAAAGAATAAGTTTGCCGTCCAAAACTCATTACACAGTGCAATAAAATATTAGTTCAGTAACAGAAAAGATCTGCTAGATGAATGCACTTTTTTCCTCTTCCAGAAACTACAGAGCCAACTTGGATGAAACCCTGTGCAAACAACACCACTTTTCTGCAACAAGATTATCCATTTAACAAATGTCCATTGTGGGTTCTACAAACATTTATTCTTGCACGACTGAGTAACAGTATTTCTCTTGTAATTTCATAAAGTGGCAGGAAGCTGCTACATTGCTAAAATCAGTAGATGGACTGAGACTGAATTCAGTAAGAGAAGATGTATCTTAGTAACTGATTTGCTTGTCTGGAAAATTTATCTTTGCAAACAACATATTTTTATGTTAGGGTGGGGAAAGTTTGCCCCCTTTAGAAAACTCATTAACGTCTGGAACTTTCCACCAAAACATGCACAAAACCAGACCAGAATTTTAAAAAGAAAAAAGGCCTGTATATTCTAAAGTAATATATTTTCCCATCTCATTAAATGGCAGAAATCTATCTTGAGTTTGATACGCTCTTCCTCATTACAAGACTATTTATATAACCGCCTCTGCGAGACATTGACTGTGCTTGGACTTGCAGCTATTGAAAAATCACATAAAATTCTTTCCTTACAATTTTAGGCTATGTATCTAATTTTTCACATTTATGACAACAGGTCAACTCTTGACGTCACATTCCAAAGAAGGCAAAGTATCCTTTTAATTTTTTTAAAAAAATTGTTTAACACTTTGTTTTACCTCAGAATTTCAAATCAGCTAAGGAACCAATACCAGATAAAACATAGGGCAGGCAGTCAAAAACATCAGATAGTTTCAGCAAATGCTTTCAAAGATGGAAAGCAACCAAGGAGATTTTTAGCTAACATTTCTTTTTAATGGTACATTTAACGAATGCCAAATTGCAGTGGGGTTCAAATGAAAGTCCATACAACACACACATAAGCACTAAACCAATTCATTTTGATGGGTGTTATTACAAAGAATACTGAAGACAAGGGGAGGCATTTCAATTCTTATTGTTTTTTATTCTGATGTTTGCTTTTCCCAAATAGGCCTTAGCACACCTAATTATACATACTCCCTTTCCCATTGGAAATCACATTCCATGGCAGCTACATTGGTGGACTAAATACAAAAGTAATATTAGGAAGATATTTATAATATTGTCAATTGAATTTTAATACAGTTTAAGTGCTGGAAATGGGGGGTGGGGTGGCAGTATCATGAGAAGTGCTGGTTACTGGGCCCCAGACCATGGTTTGATGTATAATATTTTACACCCTAGAAGAAAGATATAACACTGTTGATTTTTGAAAGGAGATTATATTTCATATTATATTTACTTAGACTGTAAGTGCTTTGGGGCAGGGACTGTCTTTTTGTTCTGTGTTTGTACAGCTCCTAGCACAATGGGGCTCTGGTCCATGACTAGAGCTCCTAGGTGCTACGACAACACAAATAGTAAATAAAACATAACCCATTGAAGGACCAAACATAATGCTGATACGAGGCTGTGATATGAAGGCCTTTATCTGTGAGTGCCCCCTTGTGGTGTGATGGAGAGCTACACCAAACTGCCTCTATTCCCCATATATTGCCTGGCCCAATTCTGTGTTTGTCAAGTCCTTGTTATGACCCAAGCCCTCCTAGCGAAGTCCTCAGTAGTCCCTGTCCCTTTCAGGATGCTGGGGAGTCAGAAGTTCTGTGGCCCTGGAGGGGCTAATCAGTCCTAGATCTCCTGGGTTTCAGACCTTCTTCTCCAAAAGCCCCTGGCTGAGGTAAGTAGAGGACACCAGACTAGCCATGCTACTAGGTTCCAGCTCAGGGTCCATGTCTGGAATAGCCAGAGCTAATCCTTCTCGGTCCCCCACTGCTCCCTGAGCTATTTCCTACCTCTCCTCTTCTGTAGGGTTCCCCAACCTCTTGTTCTGCTTCTCCCTCTTTGGAGTGTTGGTTTGTCTGGCAGCTTCTCACCAGTTTGCTGGAAGGATCCTCCCTCTGCCTCTCAGCCCTATTATCTTCACTGTGGTTGTGGGGCTGCCAGTCTACTCTGGCTGAGCAGGCAAGCAGTGGCTTCAATAACCTTTGGCAGCTGACCCAGCATGGGGTGTATAAGCCCCATGACAGAAGCACTCCACATTTTCAGTGGCGTAGCTATCCTGGGCAGACACATGGTCTGTCTTTTCCAGGGTTCTGTCTTCCATGCGACATTCAGAGAAAGGTGCAAGTAACCCTGCAGCAGGTAGACATGGGATATCCTTCCCCCATAAAAGTCTCGTCCCAAGCCCTAATCGTTAGGGATTGGTTTAAGTACTGTAGCATGATGTCTTGTATCCTTTCTAAAACTCTGTTTTTAAAGCATTAATTTTTATAGCTGGATAATCCAGTCATCATATAAACGTCCAATCCCTCTTTTCATTAAAATGTTATGCCACAAATGTAAATATGATACAAATTGATGGCGGCTCAGAATTATCTTATCCCACATAGTTGGTACTTTACACAATACGCTTCAGGGACTTCCAATTCCCCTCTGTAGGGAAGATTGTCAAAGGCTTCACTGTAGTTTACTCCACCTGTCGGTCTGTGATAGGTCTAAGAATGGTACTTTAAAAAGATGAGGTTCCTTCTTGATCTGAGGGATCAGTTTCCCTGAGTTCAGGCTACAATATTGGGCAAGGGTCTGCTCTCAATGTAGTGCAGATCTGGACTAGCTATAAAAACACCATGGACTTACACAAGATGTACACCAGTATAAGCCGGATCAGAATTTGCCTTATTGCAATTAGTTACAGTATGTCTGGCTTTTCTCATTTAGGAAATGGTATTTATTATTATTATTATGAAATGGAAGTGTATTACACACAGCTTATCTTTGGAGAGATTGCCTTACTTTCTCACCACACCAGAGTTATGCATTCCTGCTGGGCATAATTAAGCTAAACCTGCGTTACATATCCCATTAAATGCCTAGAGATCAGATCACTATCACTTTAAATTTGAAACAGACCTTCTTCCTCTATGCCTTGTCAGGAATAACCCTGATTTTCACCCAGGGGAGAAATGAAATGTTTCTTATCTAAGAAAAACAAGGTATATGTTGCCAGGCCAATGATTTTTCATCAGCTCATTTCTACATAGCAATTACAGTATATTTCCTCTTCGTGTATGTTTGGTTCATTCTCCTTCTACGAGCTCTTCTTGGAAAAGAGGTGGAATCTCTCACTCCATACATTACTGGCTTCATTTATTAGAGATTCAGGCCAGTCCTAATCCTTGATTTTAATACTTCACATATTTCTTCATCATCATGCTCCAGGTGGGACTCCTTTAGACGGGCATAGAGAGAAGATATACAGCGTAATACACCACTCGAGGTCTGGAAGGGATCGTTTTCAATACATTTCTCAGTTGTCTGTGGGACCTCATACGAATTTCTCTCCAAAGCCCTTTATATTGTGTGTTTTACAGTCAAAATTATGTCCCACTTTTATATCCAAGGACAGAACTTGCGCTCGTTGTTTCCGAGCTTGGTCCCACAGTTTTGAGTATTGACTCCGGAGGTGTCACTTTCTTACCAACAGCCAAATCCGGCTCCCAGTGAAACACCTTTGTGTTTATGTGACAACCGCCCTCCTGACCAGCACATTGGGGAGCAAACCAGGGACCTTAAGAGCTAAAAAGCCAATGCTCTGTAGCTGGAGTTGTAACAATTCACCCTCTATGGATTGGCACAAAGGGGAACGTGTAACCCTCACTCACCTGTGGATTACCTTTACATCAGTCACATCCTGTCTCTTTGCTTTACCCTTCCTTAAGCTTTCTCCTTGCTCTGAGTGTGAACATTCATTCCACCGATGAAAACATTTACTTGCTAGCCTTCCGTTATCCCCTCCCCAGTGATGCACATCGGCAGAAGGACTGATCTGTGCTTGATTTTACAAAGCCAGATGTTGCCAGGTTTGTGTCACATCCACAACATTTGCACAACTCTACTAATGAAATATGACATGGGTTATGGAGTGAAAGCCTGGTCACTGCCTGGAAAATCATGCAAATAAGTGTGACACGCTCTAACTGGTAAATTAGCATAGTAGCTTATGACTAGAATAATGTTATTGGCAACATGTCCATGCACCATATGTTCCTGAATGCTGATAAACCAAGCATATTTAACTCCTGGCACTTATGAATTATTTGGATTGACATCATAGGGCTACAATACCAGGAAGAAGTTCAGTGTCACTGTTTCTGACATCATCATGTTTTTGAAGACAAAACGGACTCAGTGTCACTCATTGCAAAATGTCACACTATATAGCTTTCACTTACAGCATAGTTTGAAAGTTACCTCCCAGGTAACAAGATTGACTTAGTAAGCTTTCCATTGTTGCAAAGGGGT
>ML675649.1:39453460-39477949 GCA_007922155.1 Mesoclemmys tuberculata | reverse complement strand
CAGGTAACAAGATTGACTTAGTAAGCTTTCCATTGTTGCAAAGGGGTCTTTGCCATCTAGATGTCTTTTCCTAATGTAACTTAACTAAGGATAGTTTGCACTGTATAATACCTTCTATCTGAGGATTTCAAAGCACTTTTACAAACATGAATGAGCAAAACCCAATAGATAAAAGTAAATATTTTAGAGATAGGAAAGTTGAGGCACGTATAGATTAAGCAACTTGAGCAGAAAACAGAACGTATGGATCTAATCACTAGACAGCACTCCCTTCTAATAACGTGCTGGGAGGCTTGAAGAAAGGTCTTAGAGCTTAGAAAACACAGCTCTTCTTACTGCTGGCATTCAAAGCTCACAAGTGATCCCTGCAGTATGTGGTTAGCATTTCATGACATGGGCACCTAAGATATCTTGCTCTGATAATTCACTTCCTTTTACACTGGGCATCTTAAACACATTTCCATCCGTGATTCATAAATGGCAGTTGCTCTTAGGAAAGGGACAGTAAGAGAAAGAAGTAGCCATCACCCTCATGAATATTCAGTCTCTCTGGAAGTACACATACCGTTGAGTTAAAACAGCTCCCTGACTTGCACAGTAGCAGACGGGTGGCCAAGAGTTGCCCTGCCGCTTGGAGCCAATGTTGACTGAAGCCCAAGTAACTTTAAAGGGAAAATAAATGGAACGCTAAGACACTTTGTTAAAATAATGTTTTTAAAAGCGCGGAGGGAGCAGTGATTGGTGATGAGAGCTCTGACAGGGAAGAAGTAGTAAGGTTACCCTGAAAAATTTAAGGACTTTGAAGCAGGTTTTAATTTGTACAAAAGGATCTGCAGTGTGCCTTCAGGCAATGGAGTTGTAAATCATCCCTTGTCAGAGCTCATTTATCACCGCAACTTGCCCCTGGATATGGAAAGGGAGATATACGCATTCCAGCCGTCTCGCTCCGAACGTGTCATTGATAAACCACAAAGCTCCTAAGTACACAATAAAATATCAATTATAAACGACACAAGGCATAGCCACAGACAATAAAAATAAGAGCGTGGCAAAGGGTCCCTTTGCATTGCAGAATCATTCAGATAATCCCAAGGAAGACTGTGTGGGAGTCTTGACTCTGTTAGCTCACTACTTGCTCAGGCACTGACTTCTCGGGGAGTTTGTCTGAGTAAGGAACGAGTAAACATTGGGGCCTGGTCTACCCTCCAAAGTTTTGCCAGCGTAGCTATGTCAGCTAGGCATGTGAAGAAAGAAAAAAAATCTCGGCCTCTTAACAGACATCGCTATGCTGACTAACCTACCTTTATAGACACAGCTATGCCAACAAAAGAGTGCTTTTGTCAGCACAGCGAACGTGGTTGGAGAGGTGGTGTTACTACGTGGACAGAGAAATGCCTCGCTCAGTATGTACTGTATCTCTACCAGGGGGCTCTGCTCGCATAGCTATGCCAACATAGGCTCTATTTACCCTACCAAGCATAAAGGTGAGACAGCAACTGGGACCGCACACCCACGCAGGGCTGGGAGAACCCCTGACAACTCCACATAGGCTACCTGGCCCTTGCACCCAGTTACTGCCCTTGGAGCAGAAGGCAGGAAGGCGGCAGGCAATGCTTTTCCTGAGTCCTCCCAAGGCACTAGCCAGGACAGCCCGGGGGCCTAGCACATGTCAGCCCAGGTGTGTGATAGTTTGCTGCTGGTATAGGCCCTTCCTCCGAATCATGACGTCTTTGGGGTCACTCACCACTCCTTGCTCGGGGACCGGTATCTATGAAATGAATGGCGGTGAAATGAATTCAAAAGCAAATCTTTAATTATAGCCATTCAATAGCTGATACGCAGCAGCTGCCTAACTGATGTAGCACTTCTGCTGTGCTGACATAGCTCAGCTTAGTCCAAACTATAAAGACCACCTCGGTGTGACAGTAAGAGAGTTTTCAGATCCATCCCTGGTGTAACTTCACTGGAACTCAGTGGAGCTCTCTCAGGGATGAATGTGGTCCCGGGTGTTTATTCTACTATATGTTTTTGTGAACCGCCTGTGATCTGTTGATCACGCTGCCTGACACAATCAGCCTGTTCCTGATTACCCTTGCAGTAGTCCTGGTGAGAGGAAAGCAACATCCTGGAGTCATTTGTACAATAAATTAATAGGAAAAAAAAACCCACACGAGTAAATTTTCAAAGTGATACCCAGGGATTGAGCTGCACAATGAATACAACTGATGTTAATGGAACTCTCATGTGGCTAAGTCATTGCAAAGTGCTTGGGAAAAGTACCCTTCTTTTTCCAGGAGACAAAATGTGACAAAATTCTCTACTGGCATAATTTCACTGAAGTCAGTGTTTGTACAATCCCTCACCCAATGAGGCTCCAATCTTATAACCGCAATGCAAAATTATTATTATTATTATTAATTATTTTATATTAATAATAATGTTTGAGTATAAATTCTATCAGTCCAGTTTGTTACGTCTTCTGGGAATTCCTATTCTCTTCTGAGAGGTGTGCTAGCTACTGACATGGCACTTTAACAGCTTGCAAAATCCCGTGTCTGATTTAATTTATGATGCAATACAAACAATATAGACAGAGAGAACGTGTATAGTGTGATATGCAGGTTTAATTGGCCTGAGGTCACTGCATTAATCATGAGGAGTAAAGCTATTAGAATTCTCCCACCCTTCGGGAGCACCTGGAGGTATGCAATGGGCAGAGAGTCCAATACTTAGAGCTCCAGCATGGGACCCAAATGATCCAGCTTCAGTTTCTTGCTCTACCATAGCCTTCCTGTGAGACCATGAGCAAGCTGGGCCTCAGCTCTCATCTGTAAAATGGGATAATAGCCCTTCCCTACCACACAGGCATGTGGTGAGATGGATACATTAAAGCTTGTGAGACACTCTGATACTACGTTAATGAAGGGGGAGCCTAAAATAGATGCATTTCCCTGTGGATCTGCCCCTAGTGCAGTCACTCGCACCAGTTACAGTGGGTGAAAATCATTCCTTTACTGATTTAACAGCATTTCACACTCACTGTGTGCTAGTCTGGAGAATCTGATCCTGTGAGTTTAAATTCACCCTTCACTGACCCTTTCATAGACTGCTCCTCACAGCCCAGGAGAATTGAGCGGGTCTACACTGACCACTCAATCAATCCAGAAAGATCGATCTGACAGCATCGACTTTGCTGCCTTCAATATAGACATACCCTCAGACCTGCCTCTGCACCCCACCTCTATCCCTCCTGTGTCCACACTGTATCTCTTCCTGTCTTTCTGTCATTCCGTCAGAGTTCTTCAGCTGCTGCCTTACAGTAAATATGAGGGGAAAGAACTTTTCATCTCCCCTCAAACATTTCTTCCATCAACACTGGCCATTGCAGCATTCTTCCTGTTATTCCAGTTTGGGTTTATTATTTGCTTCTCCCTTTCCTTCTCTTCCATATGCAAACCTTCACCCAAATTAAAACATAGCAAGCAAACAAAAGCAATAGAGAAATAAAATAAACAAAGCCAGCCAAACTTCCTTAACTTCATATTAAAGTTTAGGTTTGGTTCTTATTGAGTTTGGGAGAAAGAGCTGGCTTTAATTCTCATTTTATATGAATACCCCAAAATGTTCATATAATTCAAACAAACAATTTTCAGAAAGCAACATGGCTTTGTTTTAAATTATGCGATCAGTGCATTGAATATAGAATTATATCTACAGAGGACCTGGCCTGTATAGAAGCTACCATCAAAAAGCATGTTATCCATAACTGGAAAAACCTCCAATGTGGAAATGAATATTTTTTTCAGTAAGAAAATTGATAAAGACAGGGCAAAATGGTGACTTCTCTGTCTCTCTCAGTCAAGCAGAGGAGTAAAGCCTTCCTCACCCTACCCAGATCTTGGATCTGGTGTGGAGCACAGATTCTAAACAAGTGGACAGGGCAGGGTAGGGACTAGTCTTGGTTACCCCTCCTAGACTCTCCGCCCATCACCCCCCCTCTGGTCAGGTACAAGGGAAGGAGTAAAATAGCACGTATTCCAGGCCTGCATTAATTCACTTCCCCCACATATAGCAAGACTCAAAATTCCTGGTCTGAGAGCAAAACAGTCATGCACCATCTTGTGATCAGGATCAAACCCAAAGCCTCCATCTATTCTTAAGAGTTTGAAGAATTCTAAAGTATAAATTCAATCCACCAATTTAATAATGAACTATCCTCAAACAGCCCTTTAAAAGAAATGGTAATGCCTTTAACCCAGGGAATGTTTGGGTTGAATAGCCAAACCACTTCTTTTCCCCATACATCCTTTTTGAAGAGAGAGAACTGCATTCTGGCCCCCTCTGTTACACTGGTGTAAATCCAGAGTAACTCCCTTGAGTCTGAAACTCTGAATTTACACCAGTGCAACAAAGTAGAATGTGACTCAGACAGTACAAGGACATACTCAACCAAGTAAGTTGACTTTAAAAGGGAGCCATTTATTTGTCATCATGAGATAAAAGAGCATTGTAGACTTGGCTCCATAGCTATTTGCTCTGAGGCCTCAAATTATGTGTGATTTTCTATGTACAAAGATTTATGATAAAAAATTACAGTGGTTTCATTTTAATTGCTCAAAAATAAATTATTACTATTAACCGGCGTCATTTTTCAAAACATCTTAGAGCACTGTTTTTGTTAGCAACTTGTACCATAGGGCAATAAACATTTTGCCAGCAATCAAGTTACAGCATCATTGGTGAAACTCATTAGAGCAAACTACTCAATGCTGCCATCTATGCTAGGGAGGACTCTTCTATCACCATGGAAGGATCTAAACTAGACTACCTCAATGACATATATACTGGATGTTGCGTGGTGGTCAAATGATTTTCGTTCCAGTTTTCACGATGCATCTATTTTTACAATGCTACTAAAAATCTATGAAAAGCCACATAATTAATTGCATTATTTAAACTTTTCGATGGCATTTTGATAACGGATAGTGAATTACAGTCAGATTCTGCCATTGTTATTAAGCATCTGTATTACAGTAATGCTCATAGGCACCATCTGAAAGCAGAGCTCTATTGTGCCAGGCGCTACCATACACTTCATAAGAGCTTGCAGCCTAAAATCGACAAGACAGACAAAGGCTGTGAATGGAAAGAATCTAGAGAATCCATATCTGATGTATCAAATAATCGGATTTTACTCATCTTTCTTCAGACTTTTATTTAGTTTACAATGGGGTTAAAACTAGTGTAATCCCATATAGGCAAATCTTCAGATCCGCTGTGCATCTGCACTTCCCATTGATTTCAGTCAGAGTTGCAGGGGCCTGGAATCTCCCAGGATATGGCCCAGGGATTTTATGTGGTGTAAATCAAGCCTAGTTTATCCTCGTATATCCAAAACCAATTATTAGTGTATCCAAAACTAATCTACTCCGAGCTCTGATTTAGAAGACTGAAAATCCACCCAAAACACATTGCCAAACTCATCCTCACTCACAACTTTGCATTTAACAACAAACACTTTGTCCAAATCATGGGAACAGTCAAAGATACTTAGGACAGGTTTCCAACATGCCAGCCTCTTCATGGGCCACCTTTAGGAAGAGTTTCTGAAAAAATGCATCACAAAACCAATGATATACCTGAGATACCATAATGATATATTCATCCTGTGGACAGACAATCTAAACTCCTTCATAGATTCCCACCACAACTTCAACAACCACCACCCAACCATCCAGTTATCTCTAGAACACTCCCACACCGGCATCAACTTCCTGGACCTTACAATTAGTTTAAATAATGAAATCCTACAAATGACTATATAGAGGAAACCCACCAATCACCACAGATTCAGCCTCCATCCCAGATACTCCAAGAGAATTTGTTATCTTCAGCCAGGAACTTAGATACCAAAGAATTTGCTCTTAAGAGAAAGTCCAGGACACAAAGCTAAACACACTTAAAACTCAGACCTGGTCTACACTGGTGACTTTTGTCAACAAAAACGTTCTGGTGTACACACTGCAGCCACCCTTTTGTGGGCAAAACTGCCCTGTGTTGTCACCAAACTAAAACCACCTTGACAATAGGCATAGGGCTTGTATCAGCAGAGGTAGGGAGACACACTGCCAGTGTAGGCACTGTGTCTCCTTACAGTGATGGAGGGGCTGTCATACTTGTCAATTTCACTGCTCAATTTCACAATTGGGGGAGGGGGTGGAGCCCGGCTCTGCAAGCTGTGACCCCTGGAGCAGCGACTGCAGCCCCACTGGCAACCTGGGCACCAGCAAGCTCAGACTGGGCAAGTCGGGGGGCTGCAGCTGGCTCCCACCTGGAAGCTGAGAAGTCCCTGCACCCCGGCTGGGATTGGTGGGGGGCATCCAGGAGCCTGATGACTCTCTCAGCTCCCCCACACTGCCCCTTAGATGATGGAAGTGGTCCTGGGGAGGACGCACTCCACCGACCCAAGGATAGCCATATTGGTGGCTGAAAGTCGACAGATCTTATGTTGACAGATTTCTGTAGTGTGGGCATAGCCTCACTAAGCAAGAACACTCCACAAAAGAAGTGGATCACATCATGGAAAGGGCCACTCAAATACACCAGAAAAACCAGCTTCAGTACAGAAAACAGCAGCAACGGCAACAACACTACTGACTGAACGCCACAGCTGTCACCTACCACCCCAGACGGGAAGCTGACAAGATACCATCAAGTAATTACAACTCATATCTGGTGGGGACCACATGCGTAAAGAAATCTTTCTGTAAACCCCTCTTCTGGCCATCAAACAGCCCTTCCACCTCTCCAAGCTCCTCATCAGAAGAAGTTCCCCACAGATCAGGATGCACAAGCTCAAAGTGACTCCAGACCCCGCCAGAACAAGTGCAAAAGCCTGCAGACATACTTCCACTGCTACAATGATCAACAGCCCATCCCACAATGCACTTTTCAAGATACATGCGTCCCACTCCTGCTTAAAACAACATGATGTATCTCATCCAGAGCATCAAATGCCTCCAGCAACTACTATGTGGGTGAAAGCCAACAATCACCACACTCTCAAATGAACTCTTACAGAAAAATGATAAAAGACAAAAATGCCATATCACCTGGGGCAAACACTTTTTCCAAAGCACCCACTGCATATCTGGTCTTTCAATATTTGTCCTCAAAGGAAACTTGCACCACACCTTCCAAAGGCAAGCCTGGGAACTTAAATTCATAACTCTGCTAGACATCAGAAGCCATGGACTTAACAGAAACCCTGGTTTTATGGCTCATTACAACAGTTCATAACATACCACACTGCCGGCTACCCTTCATTTCCCACTTCAAACCTTTTATGCATAATAATCAAACCCCCAGTTGTGCACTTCATTTCAAGTGACCGCCTCCAACATGTTACCCCTTCTGCTTAACAATCTGTCCCAACTTGTATTTAGCTCAGACACTCTGCTGCCTTCCCCAGAGCTGAAGAAGAGCTCAGTGTAGCTTGAAAGCTTGTACCTTCCACCAACAGAGGTTGGTCCAACAAAAGATATTGCCTCACCCACCTCATCTCTGAAATAACCAGGTAGCATATTCAATTCTATTACATACCGTGTCACAGGACTTGCTCTGTGATTTGCCAGGATTGCACTGGTGCTACAGCACAACGACAGAGCTTCTCTTTGTACTAATCCATGACAAGTACACGAGCGCTCAGCAGATGTGAACTGAAGACAGACTTGTAACATTCTTTTTTGCATTTGTTTGTTTTTAACACTGGTGTGAATATAGGCACTGAAAAGGGAAGGCCCAACAACACTGGCTAGGCCCAGTCAGAGTGCAAACGGCACAACAGGACTGAGACTTCCATTTAGGGTGCAGCAATGTGACTTCTCCTTTTGTTCCAGCCAGAATTCCTTATGTTTGGCTTCCCACTCCAACAGCTCCCACTCTGGGTGAAATTCACCCCGTGCAAAAGGCCTCTACACCACTTAAATCCAAAATAAGGCTTCTTATGAGGATTTCATTGGTTCACTGGCCTTCATTCCATCATAAATGAATCCTCGTCCTGATATGTAAACCCCCTAGTCCTTCAAAATTGGGCTTTTCTGGTTAGATTAAAAGCTGTTCTGATTACGGGATGGTGCTCTCAGCTGGAATAACGCTCACGGGGCACTAAGACACCACCACTATGCATCCTTGATCTAGATCTGAAACTAGTTTTGCAGAAACAAAAGGCCTCATTAACCCATTGTGTCACCAGCCCCTAACCTTGTCATTCTTCCTGACTCCATCACATTACTGAACCTCATTGCTTCCCTCGTCCCAACATCCAAAACACGGTATTTCTTCCTTGTGCTGCCTCTGGCTGTTGAGTGTGAAGACTCTGATGGGTGCACATCCCGACTCATTTACAGAAAGGCAGCCAGATTACTTGGTGTGTTTTCTCACTGCCCGTGAGCAAGAATGAACACTGACATGACAACTGATGATTAAAATAATTATAGTTCATTTAATCTTAAATAAAGAGCATGGCCAAATTAGGGAAGGATCCTGGTGCAGGTGATTCAAGCCATATCATCTAGAGCTCCATAACCCTTCATTCCCAGTGAAAGTCAACGATAGCCAAATTAGACTAAAGTATTGACCCCTTACACACCACATTGTTGTAGCACCTACCCCTTTTCTTCCTCCCTCCTTTATAACATCTTATTGCACAAAGCATTTCAAGAGTGACTAGTGATTAGAGCTAGGCGAAATCAGAATGCTTTGTTTCAATCATTTCAAAATAAAATGTTTTGCCTTTTCATCTTGAAATAGTATTTTGTTCCGAAACTGAGCTACATTTTAAAGGGTTAAAAACACCCCAACAATCACCCAATCCCTGCCCCCCATGAAAACATTTAGATTTGGATTAAATGAACTGTCCAGTCAAGCTGAAATGATATTTTTTTCTTTTTTACTTTTCAGTGAAAAAGCCAAGAACAATCCACTTCCAGTTCAACCTAAACCAAATTTTGTTTTTTGGTTCAACCTTCTAACAGAAAAAAACATTCTCTCAGCTCTACTAGTTACCTCAGGACTCCTTCAATGGGCCTACATTTCAGTGGATTGAGTGCAGAGCATTTTCTGAAAATCAGACTCATTTTTAAGGTGTCAAAATTGGGCACCCAACAATTGATGCATCCCAAATTGCTAGTACTTTTGAAAATCTGAAGTAAAAAGAATCTACTGATCTAGGGTGTTGGGCAAGAGATGTACAGGTGGTATCTCACTAGCCTGCCAAGACATTCTTAGAGCTTGACAATATGAAACTTTCATGCTAACTTAGTCCTGTTTCTTTTCTAAGTAGAGATTATGTTTATGGAACTGCCCTCAGGAGTACCTGACCCAGTCTTCTTGATTTCCAGCTTCATCCAAAGCAGTGCAAACATGCTTCCAGAGTGAAAGAGTAGCTCTTCATCCACTAAAACAGTGCCTGATTTTGAACAAAATGTTGTGTACTTTCTTTAAAAAATTGCTTGTCCGCTTCTAAATGACGACTTTCAGAATATGTCCCACAGATCATAGTAGAGATCTTAGATATTTGACAAATAATTGCTTGATTAATATAGAGATATATCCGAGCACAAGAAGACTTTAATCAATCCCTAATCTACCTGATAAGCATGCGACTTTGCCTGATAAAACAGTGAAAGATGATCCACAGCCATGTGATCAGTATAGCAATAACTAATACTGCCTTCTTTTTACAAAATAACCTGTAATCATCTAGGGCCTAATCCAAAGCCCATTGGTGTTAATGGAAACACTCCCACTGAGTACAGTAGGCTTTGGATTAGGTCCTTGGACACTTTCCCACCTAAAGACTAGACCTAAGAGAACTGGAGACAACACACCAAATAAGCAGACTGTTAAGTTAGGTTTGCACTACAAGTGCTGCAGCAGCACAGCTACACGAATGCAACTACGCCACTGTAGTGTACACACTTACTTACAACAGCGGAAGGCTTTTTCTGTCACTGTAGTAAATCCCTCTCCTCGAGATGCACTAGTTAGGTTGACTGAAGAATCCTCCCATTAACCTAAGTGTGCTTACAGTAGGAGTTAGGTTGGTCTAACTACATCAACAGGGAATGAAATTTTTCACAGCCCTAAGTGATGTAGCTAGATCAACCTAAGTTTTAGGTGTAGACTAGGTCTCAAAGGTCTCTGCCTAAAGGAGAACTTCATTATGGAAGCTAGTGCAGAACTTAGAACACACTTGAGAAAAAAAAATTAAAGCAGCAAGATTATAATTAGCTGGAAGTGTTCTGGAAAAGCTGTAGTATCTCCAAGGTTATTTCTCGGTTGCTTTCATGTCTTTCCCGCCACCCCCATTATTCAGAATCAATTCTTCTGATTCAGTTCATTCTCTTCTAAAATGCTCTCTAGCCCACAGTATTTAATTAGCTCTCAGTGATTTTTGCTTCCTGACCATATGCAGGTTAAAACAAGACAAATTGTTTTCACATGGCTTGTTCATGCAGCGTCCAAAAGAGATTTATGGCCAGCAAAACCAAGCCCTTATTGAAATAGGCCAGAGAACACATATATACCGTGCACAGCCTTATTGCCGAAGACCTCAGTGCCGCATGGAGACCCCCACAGGCAGAGGGGGGCAGAGGGCGTAGTTAATGGGGGCAGAGCTGCTCCCACAAAGTTCTCAGCGCAGGATCAAGGCACAAAATAGCAGCTGCCTAGACTAAGAAGAAGGAATTCATGACCCAGGTGATTGCTGCTGAGTTACACACACAAGCCACATCTTTCCTTTCCCATCTGTTACCAGATTTGCCCGTCACTTTGGGGCATGCTTATTTATTAGGGTTACTTTCCTGGAAGAGGGGGTGTGATTGTATTAGTGTGCTGCTTGTGTTACTTGTGTGTTCATATGGTTACAAGTCCCCTCCCAATGGAGCTGTCCTGCAGGACCTAAGGTTTTCATATTCAAATAAACCCCCCCACAGATACACACAACCATCCCACATTAACTGAGTGCGTCTGAGCAGACCGGGCTATCAGCACTCTCAGCTGACCCCTTATACGTCCCTGAACTCAGCAGGCTGGTGACACAGCACTGTCAGCTGTCACCCTCGTGCCCGTTGCACCGCACCAGAATGGAGCACACTTGTGAGCAGGCACTTTTCAGCTGTTCCCCTTATGTGCCCCCTGGACTCAATCAGGCTGGGTCAAACAGCACTTTCAGCTGTCACCCTTATGCGCCCCTGGACTCCGTAGGCTAGGCAGAGCAGCACTTTTCAGCTACCCCCTTTATATGCCTCTTTGCAACACAATTGTTCTAGCAGTAACCCCCTTGATAAGCAAACCCCATAGGATTTTGGGCACTCCAGGGATCTTTGGCTTAGGTAAAAGAAGCGTTGCTGCAGAGCAACGTAGGGAAGCCAGGAACACAAAGGAGTAAATGCATTTAGAGAGAGAAACTGGCAACCAGCTTGATTCCAATAGTTAGTTTATTGCCAGGTGTATAAAACTTATGATACTAATAGTGATGCCATACAAGGAGAGAAAAACAATCCAACACTTACAATACAACAAAATTACAGTAGGGGTATTGGAGAAAGGCTAGCCCAGGTTTGATTACAAAAGTAGAAAATTATAACTGGATTAAAGAGAGAGAGAGAATTGGGAAGGATGGGGGGGCGGGATCTCACCACTCCTTGCAGCTCAGAAGTTCCCAGGAGACAGGCTGTTCAGCTTAGGGTCAGGAACACTTGAGGGAGAGGCAAACCCCACAACAGGATCAGTCAGGAAAGCATCTGGGTCCAGGCATCAGAGGAGGAGAGCAAGAGGGGTTTGAACTTGGGTAGGGGTTTTTTGTAGAAACAAGTTTGTTTGTGGGTAAACAATGTCTCACTGAAGTACTTCAGGGAGGTTTTCTTTATGCTAGACAATAGGAGCTGATCACTCCCAGCTATGGTCAATGTTCCTTGGGGGAGCTCACAATGCAACCAGGCAGATTCAGTGTTTTACATGTCAATACTGGAATGGTCTATTAACTGCGGAGCTGGATGGGTGTAGGTGTGAGTTCATTTACATCAAGAGCAGAGATCTCCCATAATGCAGTGTGTCCCTGCCTTGCCAATCCCAGAAGTCAGTGCGATTCCTGCTTTGGAGCTTGGTTCTCCATTCCTCATGCTAATTCTTGTTCCATCTTCGATGTAAATGAGGCTCCAGTTCTCCATTCAGTGTGCTAATTGAGATGCCTCTTTTTACATCTTCCATGTAGATGAGGCATGGGAAGTTGTCTTAGTCCTATCACCCTTGTTGGGAGGGTTTTAGGTGTGTCTCCCACAGCCTTTTCATAGCTTTTGTTTCTGGTGCAAGCAGAGGCTGGGGGGATTCAGGTGAGCCAGAGATAGAATAGGGGGTTTTCACCCTGGTTCCCCAAGAACACAGAGCTGCCAGGTAACACATCAGACATACTCCTTTGAGCCCAGGCATTGGGAGGTAGGATCGTGAATGGCATCTGGTTCTCCAGTCTGGCACAACTGTGCTGTCGGGCTAGCCCACAGCAAATGGTCTGCTTGGCTAGCTACCTAATCAGAATGGAAGTTCATAAAAAATGATTCTGTACACTGATGGCAAAAATATAGTTGTTGAGCAGATCTGTAAACAACAGATACATACAATTCCAGCATATGCTGACTGATGGGCATCGCCAATAACAACACAAGGAGAGACTAAACTTTTCCTATCAGGCTGCTCCATGCTATGATGTTGATAATCAGAGTAGATATCTATTAATAAGAGATTTTACTCTGTCAATGCAGATTCTCTATGGACGTGGCTGTGAAACATGAGATGGGTCCATCACGTCAGAAGCTGAGTTAATGGATATTTTTTACTTTCACTCTAATCATGCAAAGTCTTATGCAGAGACTTAACTTTATGTGCTGTACATCCTTGCATCAAAGTTCATGGGGATTACTCACGGTGTGTAACTGAAGCACATGCATAAGCCATTGCTGAATTGGGGTCTTAGAATGTAAGCTCTTATTATTTATCTTCTTTATACAAGTTGTGGCCCCACTGTGCTAGACACTGTACAAAGTCGGAGGCTGTTCCTCCTCCAAAGAGTTTGCAATCTAAAAATAGACAAAATAGACAAAGGGCAGGGAAAAGGCAGATCCTGCTTGAGACTGAATCTGGCTTAGCAGCTGCAGAAAGTACTTCAAGCAGGCACTGCTGCACTGAGGAATAGGGGATGATGAGATGGTAAAATGGGCACCCCAGCTGGGGCATCTCAGGCCATCTTTAGGACAGGGATCATCTTTTCATTGCTTGTGGTTACAGTGCCTAGCACAGTGGTACTCTGATACTTGGCTGCAGATTTTAGGTGCTGCTGCAATACCAATAACAACAACATAAAACATTCTTTGGAGAGGTAATACAAAGACCCCAATCTAGCAATATATCTCTGAATAATCTTTAGTAATGTGTTTTCAAATAAATCTCTCGCATAAACCTAGGAACTCGACCCTAAGCCGTGACACAGTTTGATGAAAACAAGGATCTCTGAAGTTAAATGCTAAAATTTTACTTTTAAACAAATATTGTTGGCTCACTTTTAAGCCCAAAATGTAAGTGTTGTGAAAACAAGGACTTAATGTTATAGAAGTTAGATTAACAGCTGTTTGTTTGTTTTTCCTTTAAACTTAAATGCCTAAATTTCTGGTCTGAGAACAAGCCTGGGAAATGTTAGCTCTTGAGAAGTGTCTGAAAGTAAGGTTTTCAAATGAAAGTGCCATGATCTCAAACTGACAGCATCACCACCATGACAATGGCATGAGAACACTTGCTGCAAGGCTAAGTTAATACATGAAGATTTTTAACCCATAAGAAATTTGTACAGCCTACCTATAAATTGGGAGGGGGGGAAGTCTAATGAGGAATCAAATCCAACTTCAACTACAATGTTGCTTTAAAAACACAAACCTGTTAGGCCTTTATCATTTCTCTTTAGTGTTAGGATTGGGTAACCCCTTTTCCAGCTCTTTATAGCATCATACCCTGTGGGAAACATTACTAAAGACATATTCCTCTGTCAGTGTGTTCGTGACATCAGATGATGCAATACAAGAGAAACTTCTCTCCTTTCTCCTCTATCAAAATTTATTTGTTGGCTTTATTGTTTTTCTTCTTTTTTTAAGTCCAAGGTTTCCCTCGGATAGCTTATACCATGCTGGCACATTTATCAGGTTCTACATACAATGCCTCTCAGGTTATTTCAAAATGGAGTTGGAACGATTTAAATGTAAACAGTGTGCATAGCTCTACCTTCTTCTTTGCATCCTATATTGAAGGATCAGGGGTATACTTTCACTCAGGATTCAAACCCATTTGTAAGTAAACATTTACAGGTTTTTAGGTTGATTTCACGTATGTAAATATCAATGCCCACTGCCAGAACATTACCTGTGCTTATGAGAAAACAGTGGTCTGCTCTTGTTACAATCACTTACTCCATCCTGAACACTATGAGCCATATCTTTAACTGGTGTAAACAGGCACAGCTCCACTGACTTCAGTGGTGATATGTTGATTTATACCAGCTGAGGAACTGGTCTCATGATGAGAAAACAGTAAGGTTGCATGCTCCAGCACTCAAAAGGGAAAAGCTTTAATTTTATGCACTGTTAGTAATCCCCTGGCAGTCAATGAAATTACTCAGTGCACATAGTTAAGCACATGCATAAGACTTGGAAGGAGCGGGCCGCAGTAAAGGCAATCAAATAACTTACTAAAAATATAAAATCCCCCAGCAGTGGATGGACTAAATTACCTCACAGGTCTTCTCCACATCCAGTTCAATGAAATTAAAATACATTTACCCAATCAGAGTACTTTCAAAACTGTTACCAACAAATGACCATTGGCTAGTAGACACCAGTGGCGTACCAACAGGGTGTGGCGGGGTGGGAGGGAGGCCAGGCCCCAGGGCACTGGCCTGTGAGGTGGGAAGGGGGGGCACTGGCTGGGCCCTCCACAAAACGCAGGGGACAAGGGGAGCAGGAAGCTCTGAGTGGGAGAGGTGGGTGCTGCACAGCCGGTACGTGCGACGGTGGGGGGGGCAGTGGCAGAGCGCCAGAAAGTTCATGGCGTGCAGGAGCAGGATGTTGCATGTCCCCCCCTGCAGGTACGGACCCCCCCTCCCTAGGGCAGCTGCAGGGTAGCACCATCTGGTGGGAGCTGGGGACCCGTCCTGCCCTGCAGGGGAGGTGTGTGAGGCTGAGGGGGGAGGGGGCCAATGTAAACATTGGCCCCTGGGCACCAGAGACCCATGGTACCGCACTGGCAGACACAAAGCGGGAGTGGTGCTCAGGGGTTCGTGGATGTTGCTCTGGAGAGCAAGGAAAGTGCCGTGTACTGGAGCAAGCAGCCACAGAGAAGATAGTACCCCTGGGGGTAGCTCCAGGAAAGACTCATGATGGCTGTTCTTAGCTTCCTTTTCTTCTTCTAATCATCCTCACCTTAAAAACCTGAGGCTGAGCTATTCCTACCTTAGGACGGTGTTTTCTCTAGAGCCAGGGAAAGCCACAGCATTTGCTGCAGGCGGAGGGTCTCCATTTTAGGTCCTGAAGCCTGCAGTACATGCTATTTATAATTTTACACAGCACCATCTGGAGATAGGAATGCAGTATTATGACAGAAGCAGCACTGCAGCTTCCCATTGGAACGTCCTGGAGAGGTGAAGATGGCTGATTGGCTAAAACCAATCAGGGGCGAAGCCTAAGGGCTATAAAGTTTGTCTCCAAAGCATGCTGCTAGGATTCTGTTTAAGAACTTACTGAAAAGAGGGATGCTGGGGAAAGTTCAGAAGTAGGATTTTATGTTTTGTTTTTAGATAAAGACATATTTGTTTAATGACTGTAGCTCCTGAAACTCGTATCAGTTGAAATACGTTTTAAGAAGTCATCTGTAATAAATGTCGCTGCCATGTCACTTAAGGTCTTCCAGGTAATCCAATAGTTACTAAAGCAAAGTCTATTTCTACATAATCAACGACTCATGCTAGAGTTATTTCTTTTAAGGGTAGAGGGAGTTAAGAATTCTGAACAGCAGCCTACAGAGGGAGAATTCTTGTTTTTGAAATATAATGGTAAATTTGTTTGCAACATTGTTTACATGCAGAGTACATCTCTCAGCTTTGCACTAGAGCTGGGCAAATACTGTATACAAAATATCTGCAAATATTCAATAAAGTTTTAAGACAAATTGGCTTAAATTACTTTTGCATCATTATGGTATTGACTTTCTAAGCATATTTTTGTGAATTCCTTTACTCTCTAGAATGTTCCACAATGTAATACATTGTTAGTGAACATTAGAGTATTAATAGAAAGCAAATTTCTAGTTTGAAGTTGCACATAGTCACACCAGAAACCTGATTCCAAGAGTCACGCTTAGCCAGTTAGGAAACAAACATATTTCAGGAGCACCTTAAAGACTAACAAATTTCTGCAGGCATAAACTTTCGTGGGCTGCAACCCACTTCATCAGATGCATCATGCAGCCCATGAAAGCTTATGCCTGCAGAAATTTATTAGTCTTTAAGGTGCTACAGGACTCTCATTGTTTAAACATATTTCAGTATCTCTGTATCCAATACTACAGCTCAAATTTTGAATATAAACAAGTGACAAACCAACAGCTATTCAGGAAATAAAATTAAATAAAATCATAATTTGAATATAGGCAAGTCACAAAGAAAAAAAGGTGAAATTCATCAAATTATTATTTTTTTTTTACCATGAATTGTGAGCCAGCAGTTTTCATCATCTTCTAATTCAAAATTGATGCTGGGTAGAACACTCGAGAGTTAGGAATAGAAATGGCTGTTACAAGTCACATAACCAAAGATTAAATTTACAAATCTTCCTCCAAAATTGCTGTATTTAGAAACATCCCCAGGTGTTGGAACACTTGCCTTTCAAGTAGTCATTTATTGCAATCAGCAATTAAGAAACTTGGGAGCCTGTTCTCTTCAAGAACAGCTCACAGATTAAATTGGTCATCAGCATTACTCCAAAGCTTTTATTTCTGATTTGTAAAGAAAGCACAGATCTGAATGTTACCTTTTAGCATACAAATGGCAATGATTTTCAGAAGAAGAGACTGATGTACATGTGATTTGCAAAGTCAAGTTTACAGAGCATGAGACTTGGAGAATCTTCAATGTAATAGAGCAAAAATATAAAGATAGCATACTGTAGAGGCGGACACAACAATACATTAGCAGTGGCATACGGCAATCAGGCATTAATTTGTCTGGGCTTATACCAAATATAATATACACTCACATGTGCATAATTCTATGTTTGCAGTGTTGTTGTAGACATGTGGGTTCCAAGATGCGAGAAAGACAAGATAGGTGAGGTAATATCTTTTATTAGACCAACCGCTGTTGGTGAAGGAGAGAAGCTTTGAGATCCACAGAGCTCTTCTTCAGGTCTGGGCTCTTCCCAGAGCTTGATTTGGGTCATTTGTTGCACCAAGAACTTCACTCCAGGAAGTGAGTGAAAAAGGTGGTTAGCTCCAGGAATATGTCTAATTATACCTTATACATAAACATTAAAAATAGTTATCAGTGAATAGGGCAATCAGTGATAACACAGGAAACACTGTTTCCTTTTTGCATATTGTTAAGGATGACCAGTTTAACATATTGAAAAGTGATAACTTTTGTAAAAGTTTGTAAAAGCACAAGTATCATTGACCTTGATTTAAGTGCTCTTAACTTTGCCGCTGATTACATGATTTCCATCATGGGATTTTGGCAGCCGCATCAGCATTATCTGGCAGTAGCATTCATAACCACCTGGACCAGGCTGAAATATAAGTAAAAGTGGGCAACTTTGTATTGTCTTCCAAGTGCAAAGAGGGAAAATGTGGGGCAGAGGGAAGTCCTCTCAACATCCAAGGAAAGTGAAAGGAGAGAGGGGGAATATGAAATAAAAGCTACAGGGCTTGATCCAAAGCCCTTTAATGGGAGTCTTTCAATTGTCTTCAAAGAGCTTTGGATCAGGCTCATGGAGAACTATAAAAAGACTCATCTCATGAGGTCCTAGAGCTTTGGTTTAGAACGTTTCGTTGCAATGGCACATGGTGATGAGCCAAGATGTCACAACCTCATGATGGAACAAAACACTGCAGTGCAACCATTATTTTGCAGGTTTTGTGCTGCAGTCGGGGATCCAATGAAGTCGAGTCTTTTCTTCGTGTCCTGAATGATTCTTCACCTCATCAAGATGACTTGTCATTTCATGTAATGTGGGCGGCTTCTAATTTTGTAGGACATTTCACAAGGCAATGGATGAAGAGAGAAGGGGAACAATAATAAAGGATGGGATTTTCAGAAGTGCTCAGCATGACGTAACTCCGCTCTCATTGAAGTCACTGGAAGCCTACCAGTGACTGTAGTGAAAACAGAGTATAGCCAAGCCCAAGCACTCTTGAAAATCCCACTGTTTTTATTATTACTATTATTAAACATAAAGCCAGCCATAGATAAGAATTGCTTCTTTCTATACAAATCTTTTAGTTTTGTGACACTACAGTATTTTGCCTTTCAACTCATTTTCCCCCACTATTTGTAAATCAAGGGCTTAAACTGCAGTGCTTTAATGAATACAGTGACAAGAGAATGAACTGCATTCTCCTCTACCCCCATAACGCTGATTTAGTATTTCAATTAATCTTTGCCCGACAGTTTCCAAAATTAATGTGAATACTTTTAAAGTAAGTCATCTTCAGGACTTCGGTGAATGCTAACATAAACATCATTTAATTTATTTGTTCCCACTAACTTTCCTTTATATTGCTTGTGCAGTCAAATGCAAATATTTTTCCTGCCAACTAAAAACACAGGATTGTCTATACACAGTAAAGGCATTCATAATGTTTTCATTTTAAATACCTTCAGTAAACATAAATCTGGATATCACATCCCAGCCAGAGCGTTGTTAGAGCTGTGTGGAACACAGGAATTCCCTTTTGTGAAGGATTTCAAGATTTTGACATTTGTTTTCCTTCTAATTCAAAAGGAAACTTTCAAATTTTGAAATTTTCCACATAAAATATTTTTTAAAATTGTTTCAGATCATTTAAATGTTTTGATTGTGATTATATTTTATATATTATATTAACTATATTACATTATATTAGATTATATTTATTAGATTATAAATACACACATTATATATTATCTCTATCTCCTTGCTGTCCGTTTAGCACCAGCTTGTGGCCCAAAAACCACGTTCAACTCTCATTCTCCGCTGAAAGTACTAAGTTAGGTCCCAGGCCTTCAATGAAATGTGGGTGAGGGTGGCTACATATCCAGAGCTCATTAAAAAAGCTGGGCAAATTTTTGGAGAATAGTTTATTCGCTGAAAAGTGAAGTTTTGGGGTTTTGACCTATTCAATTTGCCAAAAAAAAATTTTAAAAGTTCCATTTTCAGTTCAACCTCAATTTCCCCTTCCCCAATTTTTGGAATTACCAGCGAATTGAAAAATCAATTATTGGTCCAGTTCTACTCATTGCAAGATCAGAGCCTTTGGGTCCCAATTTAGCTCTTCAACAGAGGGAGTTAAAAGTGGTCACTAGGTCACAAACTTCAGGATGTGCTGCAAGGCCTGTTTCCTTAGGATTTTGAGTAGGGCGTTGATGGGAAGGATGCATGCTGGTTTATGGGAGTGACTATTGATAATCCTGTTTATAACCAGTACTGGTGGGATGACTGGATAAGAAGATGTTTAGAATTTCTTCTTTGTTTATTGTACACACAGTATATGCCTACAAAAGGAGTTCTACTGGTCTATTAGCACCACTTCCCACAAACGATGTAAGCTATGCTGACAGAAGCACACATTGCACATCCATCAGCATAGCTGCATCTACACTGGGGGATTTGCCAGCATAGCTATGTCAGCTGTGGGGAGAGAGAGAGGTTTTCACACCTCTAACCAATATAGCAAAGCCAACAAATGTAGACCTAGCCCGAGAGGCTCCCCAAACAGGGGTTTAATGTGATTTAACGAATCCACTTTAAATTAAGATTTAGTTCATTTGGATTAACTTTCCTGAGTGTGCCCATGTAGACAAACACAAAGGAGCCTTAAACTAATTTGCAATTCAGCTTTGTGAGCTAAATTTTATTGAAAAGCCAGCTGCGCTAAGAAGGGAAGCAGAAGATTCCCTTTGAAGAGCCAAAGGGTGCGAGGAGATAATGTTGATAAATCATGAGAAACACCTAGAAGAAATGACAGCATTTCTACCGGTCTCCTTCATAGAGTGTGTGCCATTTGTTACCCAGCTTTACCACTTAGAATCCTACTAGATCCCAATGCGTTCATGGCAGCAGTTAGTAGACCAGCAGCTAGTGGCCAAGATAACTTTTTTCATCTCTGCTTGTTGAAAAGGGTCCAACCATTTCTTTCAGAGGCAACTCTAGTTCTCTGTGCCTTGATCATCTTTGGATTCTATGGGGCTCTAGAAGGGGTTATATTTTGGGTCCATCTGGCAACTTCAATTAATGCACAATGTGGCTGCCTCTTACTTCAGTAGCGCTTTAGGATTGGGCTGCCTGGTCTGCACCCCGTTGGTACCAGGTGGAAATGAATGCTTGCTTTATTAATCCCCAAAAGGTTTGAGACCCGGCTGCCTCTCTGTCCCCATGAGGTCACCAAAGTTGCAGCCAACCGAGGAATCTGAGCTATCGTTCCTCAGTTTACTCCCTCCACCCGCTGGCCAGCTACAGGAAGGAGTGTCCATAGAGCAGGGGCTGCACTGCGTCAGGTTTGTATCCACTCTCTGGTGACATTGTGCAAGGACCATCACTATTTTATTGGGGTCCCAAACTATTTAAAGGGATACTACCCAATTCATAGACACTGCACTCGGTCCTCATTTCTCTCCTATTTGTGCCCTTATCAACTGCAGCCTGCCTAGCCCTACATTATCAGACTCCTAAAGGAATGGCAGAAGAAAGGAACCCAGGAGGAAAAAGAAAAAAGATGACAGGTACTGATAGAAGGGGGGGCGGTGAAGAAAAAGAGCATATCAGATATCCACAGATATTGCATTATTCCTCTGATTTTACAGATAAATAACATATTCCCAGGTTCATTTCTCTCCCTTGTGCATCTGCCCAAAGGCTACCTACAATCTGACCCTGGACACCAATAGGTTCTGGCAGCCCTTCACTGATGTTTTCAGTCAGTTATATTCTGTGTAAAATGTCATTAAGAGAGACTAGACAACCGAAGCCCTTTTTCTCAGCAAGACGCTGGCAGCATCAGTGCAAACTTCCCTCACTGCCCTGCCCCTCCAATACATCTCCCACCGCTATGGCTGAATAAATAATTCATGGATCATTCAAACCTAAGCCCCTCTACTGGGGCAACCAGCAGGGAAACCAATTAGTCCCAACGGTGCTGGTGCTTTTGATGATCCTGTCCTCCAGGATCTTGTCCTCCAGGAACCAGACCGTGACCCTCAGCTCACTTCGGAGAAGGTACCGAGCAGCTGGCAAATGAGAACCTCATTTTTAACTGACAAGATCATGAGATGGGGTGTTCTGGTGGGCTTCGGCTCAGGGCTGTCTACAGCAAATTAATGGCCATGAGCCAGTCTGCTATTGTCATCATGCGCTACTTGTATAGGTTTATCTGCCTCCATACATGTTCCTGAAGGACAAATAGCATCCTTTTTCCTGTACTCAAATGTCCAGCTCCCCACTGATTCTGACAGCTTTCCCAAAAATTTGGAGGCAAGGGAAGCAAAGTAGGTCCTTGTTTTATACATATGGAAAGAAGTGGCAGTCTATCCCTTTGGACTAGATTTCCCCGCCACACAAACACACCTCATTTTGATTAAACTACGTTACAGCCACAGAAGTCATTACAGGTCCAAATACTTTGCAATTAATCATGAAAAGAGTGAATGAATCATTGATTTAACATTAAGAAATCGTTTTCCCTCTTCTGCAGTGTATTTGCCTGTCAATTTACATTACCGGTAACTACTCAATAAAGAATAAAACACAATAGATTTAGTCCATCTGTCCATTTCATACTGTGTGTGTACTACCTTGTGTACACCAGTATGTACACCCTACAAACCAGCATGCTAATTTTGAATTCAGGCTGACAAACACACCTGTGAAGAATATGGCTTCCCAGATTAGTCTGTTGGTACAGATTTGACCTTTGCCTATATATTTGCACAGTTTAGAGGCAAAGTTACAGTTGAGTGGGAGGTATAATTTGGACGGGCAGGCAGGCTTTAGGTGTACTCTGCTGAAACATATTTCATATTAGTTCTTTTTCTGTACTTCTTTGTTGTTTGGAAATCTATATACTTCCTTGTTCCCAAAGAACTGCTCTTCATGGTGGCCTCTGGGGGATGTCATGCCCTAGCTACAGCTCACTGATGCTGTGCAAGGGAACACACACTTAGGCACATTCAATAAACCACTATTAATAATTCGTAGGGCACCTTTCATCCCAAAGGACATGCAAGGAACTTTACAAATGACATATTAAATTTAAAAAAGCAGCCCACCATATTAAAAGAACATTAAGGTTGCAAAGTCAAGTGCTCAAAAGTTAGGAAATGCCAGAATTAAGATAGCCTGTGCAACTTTCATTGAGGCCCTTGTGCATATGCATTATGATACAGTTATTAACGACATGGTCACCTACTATTTTTTCCACATGGCCCCCTCCCCATTCTTGTTGAAAATGCAGTATGTGACCATGTCATTAAAGTCGATCAGAACACATACACACAAGGGGGCCAAATTAAGCTTGTGCAGTGTAACGGTGTGTCTTCATGTCTAGGGTGTCCCTTTGTGCCTGGATGCAGCATTGCAGGTGGGACTTCACCTTTGCACACCCAAATGTGGCCTGCAATGGCCTTGGCCTGCAATGGCCTGTCTGATTCTGCACCTATAGAATTCTAACCCGCTCCCAGGATAGCATGAACCAGTCCAAACAAATGTTCAAATAAGTCCAAATTAATGGCCCTTCCTCCCCCACAGGCTTCACCTTACTTCCCCTGTTGCATCCTGTTTGTTAAGCCCTAGCTCAGGGCTTCTCTCCATTGGTCAGACCTGTCTCTTTTGCAGCTTCACTCAGCTGAGGTCTCTTAGTCTATTCACATGGCTTAGCTCCACCTCCGACATGCAGGAGACAATTAATTACTTCCCCCCCCGACGTTGCCGAGCATGACTAATTGGGTCCTTTCCATTGCCTTGCAGGTGATCCGGGGGTTCAGCCCCATCACATACTCCTCGCTGTTCTCCAAGGTACTCCCTCCGGCTTACTGGGCAAGGCCCTCTGGTTGGGTACCCGGGTGAACAAATGGTTTTGGACATCTAACACATCTTGATAACATTCTCCTCTGTATTTGTCTCGCATGTGCATCTGCAGGGCCTCCTCCGTAGTGGCTAACCTATTCCAGAGTTCCTGAATCCATGTGCTCTCCACAGCCTCCTATGATCACCTAGGGTTGCCAGCATTGTATTTCAAAAATAAGGGACTATTTTCCTAGGCCCCCCACCCCCTGATCCCTCCTAATATGATTTTGTTAATAATGATAACAGCAACAACAACAGTCAATTAAATACTACTAATAAGCAGGACTCACCTACATTCGCCAGGGGTATTTCTTGCTGCTTTTTGAAGCACTCAGCAATTCCCGATCTTCTTGTACAGAGATGAAAAAATATGAGATGTCCCTTGTGATAAGGGACTCATAGACTCATAGGTCAGAAGGGACCAATATGATCATCTAGTCTGACCTCCTGCACAAGGCAGGCCACAAAACCCTACCCATACACATTTATAACAACCCCTAACCCATGACTGAGTTATTGAAATCCTCAAAAGTGAGATTTGAAGACCTCAAGCTGCAGGGAATCGATCAGCAAGCGACCCATGCCCCACGCTGCGGAGGAAGGCGAAAAACCTCCGGGGCCTCTGCCAATCTGCCCCAGAGGAAAATTCCTTCCCGACCCCAAATATGGCGATCAGCTAAACCCCGAGCATGTGGGCAAGACTCACCAGCCAACACCCAAAAAGGAATTCTCTGCAGTAACTCAGTTCCCATCCCATCCAACATTCCCACAGACCATTGAGCAGACTTATCTGCCGATAATCCAAATCAATTGCTCAAATTAAACTATCCCATCATAACATCCCCTCCATATACTTATCAAGCTTAGTCTTAAAGCCAGATAAGTCATTTGCCCTCACTACTTCCCTCGGAAAGCTGTTCCAGAACTTCACTCCCCTAATGGTTAGAAACCTTCGTCTAATTTCAAGTCTAAATTTCCTAATATCCAATTTGTACCCATTCGTCCTCGTACCTATATTAGTACTAAACTTAAACAATTCCTCTCCCTCCCAAACGTTAATCCCCCTGATATATTTATATAG